>LPNX011081426.1:87528-125067 GCA_001517045.1 Pseudotsuga menziesii
GGAGGGGGAGGGAGAGGAGTAAGAAGAGTAGGAGGAGAGGGGTTGAGAGATGGGAGGTGGGGAGGGTGAAGGATTGGAGGAATATTGGAGAAATATTAGAGGAGGATTGGAGGGGGGGAGTAGGAGGAGGAGCATCATTTTCTTAATGATAGATTGGGAGAGACTCATATATAAAATATTTTTCCTTTTGCTTTAATATATTGTCTCAAGTAGTTATTTTGATGAGCCGTGGATTGTTTCCCTCTTTGAGTGTTTTAACCACATAAAATGTCAGTGTGTTGATATGTGATCTATTTGTGTGAGTGGTTGCTTGAGGTGTTTAACCTTGTGGAAATACCCTTTTTCAGTTAAACATTAGAACGATATGTCCAAATAATATAATATTTTATTGAATGAATGATGGTGATTACAAAAGGTCTCATGCAACATATATACAAATGGAAGGACACATAACAACATGGTGTCTCTTCAATTCCCGTGATACATAATTAAATGAATAAATAGAATTTTATTATAGCAATGTTTAATTTGTTAGAAGTCATCCCTCTCTGAAATACTTCATCCATGAAGTATTGGTAAGGATAAGTTCTTTGATAAAAAACTTCATTCTCCCAAGTAGCTTCATCTTCTGGTAAATTTTTCCACTTTACAAAATACTCATTAACTAATTTGGAATGAAGTGTTCTTGTTTTAACTTTTAGAATGCACTTGGGTTCTAGCACCAATATCCATTTGTCATCTAATAGGGGTAACTTTGTTTGTATGTGGGTTGTTGGACCCAAGTTTTTCTTTAAACGTGACACATGGAAAACTTCGTGGAGTTTCCCTATGTTTGGTATATCTAAAGCATAAGTCACTTGTCTTACTCGCTTTGTACTTGATACAGACCATAGAACTTGGGCGCAAGTTTATGATTTTTGGAATTTTTAGTGACATTTGTTTGCATGGTTGTAGATGAACAAACACAGAATCACCCACTTCGAATTCATGCTCAATTCTCTTTTAAGTATGCTTGTTTCTTTACATGATTCCTTGCTTGTTCCAGACAGTTCTTCAAAATGAGTATGACTTCATCAGATGTTGTGAGATAGTATTTCACTGTTGGAAAGTTAAAATTGTTGATGATGTACTCTTTTGTTGATAGAGGTGGATACCCATATAGGGCCTCGAAAGGGGAGATATGATTATCGTGGTATGATGTGTACTATTGTATCACCATTTTGCAAGGTGTAGCCAATTTATCCATTATGAATGGTGATCATTCATGAAATTCCTAAGGTATCCTTCCAGGAAATCATTGACCACTTTGGTTTGTCCATCTATTTGGAGATGGTAAGAGGTACTCATGGTTAATGAAGTCCCCACTTGGTGCAATAATTCCTTCCATAAATTGTTGGTAAATTTGGGGTACCTATCACTGACAATAAATTTAGGGAACCCATGGAGGTTAAATATATTCTTTACATAAGTATCCACAACTTGGCTAGCTTCTCCCTTTTATGAGATTCCAATGAAGTGGGCATATTTTGTTAATCGATCTACAATACGAATATGTTGTCCTTCCCTTCTGACATAGGAAGACTAGTGATAAAATCCATGGATATATTAGAGCATTTCTCAGTTGGAATATGAAGGGGTTGGATAAAATCGAGAAAAGCAATTGTCTCAAATTTTTGTCATTGACAAGTATCGAATTCAGCCACATATTTATGGATATCAATATTCATCCCTTTCCAAAAGAAGGATTGATGTATGTTGTGGTATGTTTTGAATAATCTCACATGGTTGACCATTAGACAATCATGGTTCTCTTTTAAGACTTGAGTTTTGAATTTTGAAGAGTTGGGAGAATATATCCTTTGTTTGTACCATGGTATGTATTTCTCCCATGAGTACTTGGAATTGTTTTCCCTATTGCTTTCAACTTATTCTATTAGCTTTCTTGTTTCTAGGTGTTTGACATACTCAGTTTGGACCTTTGAGATCCATTCATGATTGTTTATGGAAATGGCACATAGCGTGGAATAATTTTCATGATTTCTTGATAAGACATCTACAACCATATTTCCTTACCCTTTTTGTACAGAATGTCGAAATAAAAAACCTAGATTTTGCTCACACTTTTGTGTTGTTCTAATGAGAGATTTTTCTGGGTTAGGAAATACTTTAGGATGTTGTGATTTGTTTTGAAGAGAAATTTAGCTCCCAACAAGTATTATTTCCACATGACAAAGCCATGCATTATTTCCAACATCTCGTTATCATATATAAATTTTATTTGCTCATTTGGTTTTAACTTTCAACTCTCGAAGGAAATGAGATGTTTATCTTGCATGAGTATGGATCCTACACCTATCCCCGAAGCATCATATTCAAGCATAAATATTTTTGTGTAATATGGGGCTACCAGGACCGGAGTTGATGTCATTAAGGTTTTCAAATTTTCAAAACAATATTCATCTATTTTATCCCATATGAAGGCATCCCTTTTTAATAGTAATGTTAACAATGCCACAATTTGTGCATAGTTTCAAACAAATCTTCTATAGTAACCTTCCAAACCAAGGAATCTTGTTAATGATGTAATCAATTTGGGGGTAGGGCACTCAATAATTACCACAATTTTCTTGGGATCTACCTTAATGCATTCAGCTGAAACAATATCTCACAAAAATACTATTTCTTTTTGTCCAAAACCGCATTTGGATATGTTAACATAAAACTTTTTTTCTTCCCGGAACCTCAATACGGTCTCAACGTGCATGAGGTGCGGGGTCCAGTTTTTTATGTACACCAGAATATCATGAAAGAAGACCAACATGAACTTTCTCAGGTATAGACGAAATAAGTCATTCATCACAACTTGGAATGTTGCAGGAGAATTGGATAATCCAAAACGCACGACTCAAAACTCATATGGGCCTTTTTTATGCAAAAAGAAGTTTTGGGGATATCTTCTTCGTGAATTCTGATTTGGTAGTATCTCGATTTTAAGTCTAACTTAGAAAAATACTTTGCAAGATGGATCTCGTCCAATAGCTTACACAACCTTTGTGATCAATCCTTCTTCCTAACAAATATGACTATGGTTTATAAGGGACTCTTACTATGTGTAATCACACTAGACTCTAATAATTCTTGCACCAATTATTCAATCTTTGACTTGTTTCTGTGATATTTTCTATAATTTTTTTTCCTAATTGGATTTGAACTTGGAATCATTTCTATAATGTGGTCCCTAGAATGTGGCGGGGGGAGGCCAGAAGGAGGGATTTGGAAGATGTTACTATGTTTCTCCATGAGTTTCTCTAACTCCCTCAGATCCCTTTTTTGACTTTCATCATCCATTTCGTCCATAGAATAACAATGCAAGAAGAAGGATTTAGCCCCATTTTTAATCATTTTCTCCATTTTATTGGATGAAATGATTTTGGGGGCAGGGCATTTTATACCGTGGAGCTTGTATTTTTTCCCATTTTCATATAATCTTATAAATTGTTCTTATATATTTAATCCTACTTTGCCAATTGTTTCCAACCATTGGGCTCCTAAGACAACGTCAACCCCTCCAATTTCCATAACATACATGGGTGATTTTAGCTTGTAATATTTTATAGCTAGCTCCACCTTATGGCATTTCCCATCACATGAGGTGATATGTTTCCCTGGTATTGATACTTGGAAGCTAGAAGTAGGGTATATAAATATATTTAACTTCTTTACTACCTTGGAGTCTATAAAATTGTGTGTGATTCCACATCAACTAACATTGTCACTTTAGTGTTTTTTATGTAGTCGAACATTTTGAGAGTATGGGGTTGAGAGATACTAGTCATTGAAACCACAGAGAGTGATGGAGTGACATTAGCTTCGTTTTTGTTATTTCATCATCCTTTCTTTCTATGCAAGAGAAGATTCGTCACTATCCTCCTCATGATTATCATTATCATGTTTTCACATAAGAATAAATTCTTACTCTTACACTTATGTCTTGGATGCCAATTAGGAGAGTTACACTTATGAGACAGATTGTCATCCTTCTTTGCATTTATTCTTAAGTGGGGTGGGACATAAGTAGGAGGTCGTTGTGTTTTTTTTTTTCTTCAATCAGTTTCGATTTTTGGCATGCTTATTCAACATCCTTGACATTTAGTAATTTAATATCAATTTGGATACTTGGTTTCAACCCAGCAATAGAAATTTGTATAAGGAATCCTTTAGGTATGTCAATGACGTGAGTAGCCAATACTAGGAGATTGTTAAACTGCTCGACTACTGGCCCATTTTGTTGTAAACAGGTGAGCTTGGTGTAGATTTCGTCTTCTTCCATATCTTGAAATTTCTTAAAAATATTCTTGAAGGTGCCCCCCAGTCCCTCACCAGTATTCCAACAATCAAGTCCCACCATAGGAACCAATCACACATTGATTTGTCCAGCTACATTGCCGCAATGTTTATTTTTTCAACTTCTTTGTATATTTGGTGCATGGAAAAATATTTTTCTATTTTACTGACCCATAAAATGTCGTATCAATTTTCTTCACCTTCGAACTTCGGGATGTCCATATTCATTTTGTGTACAACCTTGTAGTATTGGTTTGTATTTGATCGCAAGGAAGAGTTTGTGTTATTATCTCCCCTTCCTTTTTTCTTTAACAATTCAATTTCGATCTTGAGTGCATCGAATTCTACATATTTTGTATCACATATTTTTTTGTCAAGCGCTTGCAGTAAGCTTGTAATTTAGTTGATTCTATCATCAAGGTCATCATCCATCTTCTTTGACGCATCCTTGTTTTTGGTATGGTTCCTCTCTATGTTCCTTGTATTCATGCTTGGTAACCTTGAAGATTTTAATAAAAATAACTATAATAATTTTATTATTATAAAATATAATAGTATTATTATTATATAGTATCGGAGGGGAAATATTAAAATAATAATAATTATTATTATTATTATTATTTTAAATTGAGAAAAATTTGGGTTTGAAAAAACTAGAGCGGAGGTGATCGATGGAGAATACGTGGAGGTGGTGGGTTGTAATGCCCCACTTTGATATCTGGTGTAAATATGTGCTTGATGTGTGAATATTGTATACGAGTGATGTATAATTCTTAGTGTGGAGCTCAAGGCCAAGGCCACACTAGTGAATAACCACTTTATAAAGGAAATTATGGTATCTTGTGTAGACCATGTGATAGTAATCCATGGAAGATGTAAAAGCATGTAAATATACATATATATTATGCAATAAAATGTTCAAGGATGGCTATGAAGGAAACAAGAATATGGGGCCATGTTATCCACTATGGAGAGGTGAGGGGGTTGTGGGATCCAATCCAATATTTCCAAGTGTCACTTTGAGAATACATGTGCCATAAATGGAAAGTAGCTTTGGGGATGTAAGGATTCAATTTGGTGTAAAGGTTGGAGCAAAAGATACTTACGAAATTGGTTTCTCAATAAAAAATGATTGTCTTTGGTAACCCAAATGAAACCAAATATGGTTGAAGAAGATATTAGCATTGGAATATGTTGTGACACCCTTCCTACAAGGTATCAATATGTTTTTGGTTGCAAGTTTAGTGATGGTCAAGACAATCAACAATTTAATATATATATTGGAATCTTGTTTGAGCTTCGGTTGACAGAAGTACAACTGCAACATTATCATTCTCTTTTCCATTTCACAATTCTTAATGCCCTAAATATAATGTGCCTCCCAAATCTTCTTATGATCACCTAAAGGAACAAAAAGATGGTCTAAATGAAATAAAAGTCCATCTTGTAGGTGGACGTCTAAAATTTGTTTTGTTGTGACCAATATTTGGTATAGAACAACGATGTTAAGATTCTTATCATAGAGATGGGGCCACTCTAAAATTTGATGTTTGCAACAATTGAAGATTGTGGTTGGTGCCACAACTAAAGTGGGAAACTATATTGGTGCATCCCTTTTGATAATTGATGTTCATATGGAATTATCAAAGGTACATGGATAACTTATAATGGCAATCATTCTACAACTTATCTTGCATATGCTTAAATCATAGAGGCATGTAGTTAGGGTGGATGACCATTTCCTTTTATCGATAATCTAATGCTTCATTTTTCAACAACCCTGGACAATGGATTAAATATCCTTATCATAGGTGAGGTATCCATGAATCATTTCAAAGAGTTTCCCACTACGATAGAGCATTGAATCCCCATATTGAGTGAATACTACAACAACAATATAATATAACGTGTATTTCTTGATTTTGAATGGTTGTATCAAATTTGGTCGAATCAACTGTGAAATTGTGCAAAGGTGACACTATCAACACCTTGAATGCTTTCTATTGTGCCTCATCCCAAACAAACTCGATCTTCATTATAGTTCATCTTCCTCTTAAAAATTAACTTGATTCGAGATAAAATGTGATTAGTCAAAAGAAAGCAAGGGTATCACAGGTCTTATGTGATCAATAAGGATCATTCAATGAATCTCATTGGTTGAAACAAAAGAGGTGTGATATTATTCCTTCATACAAAGGCATAACTAAAATGTCAACCACCAAGGGAGGAGATACTCTCTCTCTCTCTCTCTCTCTCTCTCTCTCTCTCCACCAAGGGAGGAGATACTCTCTCTCTCTCTCTCTCTCTCTCTCTCCACCAAGGGAGGAGATACTCTCTCTCTCTCTCTCTCGCATAAATGATAAATGTATGACTGACATAATTACCAAATAATAATCCAATCTATACCATTCATGCCATAAGACTTGGAAATAAAGAAATGGGTTTTGCTTGCTCTCTCTCTCTCTCTCACATAAATGATAAATGTATGACTGACATAATTACCAAATAATAATCCAATCTATACCATTCATGCCATAAAGAAATGGGTTTTGCTTTCTTGATAGAGTTATCTAGAGATAGATTGGATAGCACATTATTACAATTATACAACATCTAGACACACCACACAACCACAATAACCCTAAGTAATGTATACTTTATGCAAGTCCATAAACACATCAATAAAATAACACATTGCATTATTTAGTACCATGCAACGAGGTGAGAATGCAACCTCAAACTCAGAGGAAGGCCCTTTTCTTTGAATCCTCAAAGCATATAAGAGACAAATAAGGTGGGAGAAACTAGGAGGTAAATGGAAGGAATCATTTATGGTCATAGAGGTCAGGGATAAGCAATATGAGAGAAACCCAACACAAGCTGCAATAAAAATGGTCGAGGACCAAGAAGTTGGAAAAATCTGTTAATGTATTCAAGGTTGACCAATCATAGAGAATTTGTATCTTGGGTGGATCCACATATACACCACACTCATGCACAATTTACCTTAGATAATGAATTATGTGCATGCAAAATGAGCACTTCTCCAAGTTGGTGGACAACTTGTGTTTCCATAGGTGCTCAACATTCATTGATTGTGCTTCATAATTATTCCTATGCTTTGTTGAGAATGATGATGTTGTTTTGTTGAGAAAATGGTGCTTTTATGTTTATCAAGCACATCATACATATAAGGCATAGGTGTCGATTTTAAACTATGATTTTGTTCAAGACTCTTTAGTACATATAGAGTTGCCATGTCCCATCCTTCATTTTAACTAATGTAGTAGGACCCTTGTAGGGTGAGAAGCTTAGTTGACTCGAGTTTTTATGTATTAACACTTGAATCTAATATTTAATCTCCATGTTCTCCAGAAGATAACATTTATATATAGGACCATTGGGCAGACCATTAGAAAAATTTTAAGTTAAAAATGGGCCTCAATACAAAAAATGTACTATCAAAATCAACTCTATAAGAACTAATATGATTCAAGATGATGATGCCAACCATGAGGGTAAAGATTTTTGGATAGAAAGGAAAAAAACTACTTTTTCTATCTTATTTTCAATTTCTCTCAGTATAGGTTTACTCAAATTTTGAGTGTGAGCACTCGTAGGATGCGTAATTAAATTCCACATCCAACGAGTATCTATTTAGCATACTTTTGACAAATCCACAGTAGAGAAAATCTGGAAATACACAACAAAGTGTATTTCTTTGAAGGAAATAAGTTTTTTTTAATGTTTGTCAAGTTGTTTTCCTATCGAGGGTCTATCAAAACTATGTTGAGTGGGTACTTGTTGGAAGCATAATTTAATACATATCATATATGATCGCACTTAAAATTTAAATAATCCTACAAGGATATAAGACTTGTTTCTTACTCTGCTTCCAAAATCCCACAACTTCTTACAAAACCCCCAGTGTAAGCTACTCCAATACCAATATGACCAATAAATTGTTGTGGATATTCCACTCTAATAATTTGTCACCGCAAATGTTACAATATTATGCAAACTCTTATTTTTCAATGTTTACTTTAGATTTAATTTTAATATTAATATCTTAGTGCACAAAAATACCAAAATAAATTGATACTGACATGAAAGAAGCTTAAAACAATACACTATCCACAAAATGAACACAAGATGTATCTTGGGAAAACCCAATATGGGAAAAATCTAGCTATACGGTGAGGCATGCGCCTTTGCCATTTTCTTCTTAGTTTTGAAATACAAATACAAAGAAAGTGAACCCACTATGGACATTGACTTACAATGTGGCTCCTATGGTTGCAACATGATCTTATACTTCATTTGTTTTGTTTCAATATCCCACTCCTAATGCTCTGCTCTGTTATGGAAAAATAAACAAATACAATAAAAATGGAACCCCTAGCAGTTCAATATTTAACAATGTATTTAGAACCCCTAACATTTCAATATTTATAAATGTATTGATAGTTTTTTAGGGTTAAGGATAATTTTTTTGCATGGCTTAACTCCTCATTAGGGTTAGTGTTTTGAACCCTCTAGGTTCTTGAAATTATACATGTGACTAGCTTCACATGTGTGCCCAATGGAAGTTGACATGACATCCACTTGTATCACGATGGTCAATAAGATAGGTCAATTTGTGGGAGGCATAACTTCCTCATTCAAAACTCTAATTGAGATGATATTCAAGCCATTTTTTTACCCAAAAAAGGCTAGTTGAAACTTTAAAAATTTCAAGACCCCAAATCACCAAAAATGGCTTCTACAAACCAATAGTTCCAAATTTTCCACCTAGAAAGTACCAAAATAAATGAAAAATTATATAATGATCTGTTTCGAATCAGAAACATTCATTAAAGTCTAGTTATAATTGGTGTCGTAACACCTTAAGTCACGCTCTCAACTTCTATCAATAACATATTTCGACTATACATTGTTTTCCATATTATAAGATTCCATAGTTTGTAACCTTTCATTCCAACTTTGTATCCAATAAAGATACATTTATATGATTTATTATCCATCTTACTCATTTTCTGCTTAGGAACATGCACAAAATCATCACACCCAAAAACTTTAATATGTGCAATAGAAGTCTTATTGCCATACCATACCTCTTGAGGAGTATTTCCAACCAATTTTGATGTGGGTGATCAATTATTTAGATAACATGCAGTGCTAATAGATTCAACCCGGAATTCTTTTACTATCCCTGCACCACTAAGCATACTCCTCGCCTTTTCCATCATTGGCATGTTCATCCTTTCTGCAACCCCATTATATTGTGGTGTATACAAATTTGTATTTTGTCATGCTACACTACACTATTTGCAAAACTAATCAAACTCTTTAACACATAATTCACCTCCATTCACAATTCAAACACATGATTGAAATTGATGCCCAAAATATTTTCAAAAATATGATGCTTGGTTGAAGCATTTATTCAAACACTTTGAGTGCTTGCATCAGAGGCTACATTCTTAATCAATATAGGCACCGTTTCTTCCTCCATGAGATCACTTGCTTACTGGGTTGTATTACAAGCATTATGCACTACGATTTCTTCCCATGAAATCAATTTCTTAATGGTTTACTTGTAGAAATAACGACAACAATTTCACCTCATGACAATACTTTTATCATATAAGAAAAGACAATCATTAATGCCGAAGAACAAAACTTAAGAAAACATTTCTTTAGCACAAAATCTATTAATTCCCAAGAATAAAACTTGTGAACGGGTTTCTTTAGCACAAAAAACATGAACTGGGCATAGTCCTAACTTGATACGAACCCAGAATTTGTTATGAAACAATTTTCCAAAGTAATACAATAACATTTCTCATATTCTTTTGTGTAAATCCAATCATCAAAGTGATGCAACCCACACTTATTATATTCCATTAAAATTGGTTTACCAATATGTAACTAAAAACTATTATCTCCTATTTTAACAATCAAAATGCTAATATAAAGCACACAGCGAAATTCCCAATTCTTATGTAGAATCGAAATGCTAACTAAAGCTAACAGCAATTACCTTATTCCTCTACAAAATGAAAATGACCAAATGAAAAAAACCATTAATTCAAGGGACTTGGCATTGTATATCATTCAAATTGATTCACCAACCATTACAAAATTTATAGAATACTTACAATCTAGGTGGCAAATCAAATTATCAAATATTTTCTTAAACAAAAATCACAAAACAATTCATAAATAGAGTTGTACAAAGGCTTGATCACACCATTTCAAACATACCATTTTGATTCAAGCACATAATTATATAACATTCCATGCAAATCCATTGATTTGGATTAGTCCATGCAAAAAACAAACAAACACTATACTAATCTATACTCTGTCTATGCAATTCAAACAAGATTGGGCATAATGATAACCATATCGAATTAAATTAATAGCAGTAAAATATTTCAAGGCATGGAATGCACTAATCTTAAATGGTGTTGTTCTTATGAAATCGATTGTGGGTGAGGAACAATCCACCCAACCGTTGGAAACTGGGCTATCACACTCTCAACCCAGTTACTGGCCTTGAGTCAGGACTATGAACCCATCGATATAAAGGGTACATTCAATGAATCTTTCATTTATGGAAATAAATCTCACAAAACAAAAATTATCCTATAGACAATTCAAAGGGTGACAACATTACATTCAAAATATGATGGTGATAAGATCGTACCCATCTGCACTCAACTGGAACCAACACCAACAACTTACCAAAAATATGACAGAGGTAAAATGTTTTTAGTGACTGAAAGGGAAACATGGACTCCAATAAAAAACTAAATGACAAGTTACTAAACTAACATCCCATCTAGGGCTAAGAGTGACAGACAATGGCCAAAAATTCCATGACAGTATTCAATTATTCCTCTAGATTGAAATGTAAGACCAACCAGAATCATGGGTTCAATGTAATGCTCGACTTCCATCCTCCATTGAATGGAATGATCAACAAGGATAATGTACTTTTGGTGCATGAATCTCAAGAACCACGTGCCAACACCCAAAATCCACGAACACCCCTACTAATTTCTAATCACATCCATGCATGAAACCCCTAAGCCAAGGTTAAGAGATTTAGGCTTCAATATATAAGAATAATAATAATAAAATAATTAAGGGTCCAAAATAGGGGATAAAACAATGTTACAACCACAAGGTTCCATACTCCACCCCCCCCCCTCAAACACCTTCCCCACTCATGGATCCATTGTCCCCTTTCTTATCAACATTCTCTTGTCCACAGCCAATGGTTATTTTTTAATCTTATTTTTTTCTCTTTCATTACAATCATTAGGTCCTTGGCCATAATGTCTTTATTGTATTGCAAGATTGGGAAAAGGGGGTGGTCTCATCATTCTAAGCATCGTACTTCCTAAAAATGCATCCACAACAACCATCAATGTAATAGATCCATCGTCTTTCATCTTGAGAGAAACACGTCAAAACATGTCATAGGTAAAAGTTCTCATGTCAAGCACAAACCATCAATCAATGATATTCTCTTTTCTCAAGTCAAAGTGCTTCTTTAGGAAACAAAGGGTTTCTCACCCAAAGACCTCACTAGGTTAAGTACCTATCCTAGGTAAAATCCAACTGAAATACAAAGTCCCTCGTTACTCAAGCATCATTTCAACTATAACAAGTATTGATTACCATATTGAAATTATGTGCAATTAATGAAAAAACTCGAATTTCACCTTCTTCCTAGATTGCTTCTTGGATCTTAACCCTAGAATTTTCATCCTTGGAACTGCTGTAAATTAAAATATCAAAAGAAACAGAAAAATCACAATAATTCTCTTCTAACAACTTCAAGTTTCACAACATTTCAGGGAGAAAATATATCAAACATTGAGATAAATTTCAACCCCTTCTAGAGCCACTTATCAACCAATAACCAAATCTGAAAATGTACTTTTACAATAGTATAACAACAATAAACTTAGCCCCTTTATACATTGAGATAAATTTCAACCCCTTCTAGAGCCACTTATCAACCGATAACCATATCTAAAAATGTACTTTACAGTAGTATAACGATGATAAAATCAACCCCTTTATACATTGAGATAAATTTCAACCCCTTCTAGAGCCACTTATCAACCAATAACCAAATCTCAAAATGTACTTTTACAGTAGTATAACAACAATAAGCTCAACCCCTTTATCATGTTCATTAGATGTTAATACACTTAACAATTTGTCTTTTTATTTATGTCAAATCAACAAGACATGATCTTCTATAAATAACAATCCATAAAGAACATATATAGCTGAAATTCAAATATGGAAATTGCACAATATATGGATAGTTGGAAAGTTCATATATAATCTCAAGATGAAGTACAAGTATATGTCATATATCTCTCTCAAGGCTAATACAAAACTCCAATTGTCCAAAAATCTCTAGCTAGGGTAAATCAACAAACCCTAGCTCAATCAAGAAGATCCAACGTGGAAGAATCTCTCATACACATACTCCAAGGAAATATGTTGTCTTCTTCACCAATATACCCTATAATTTTTATCAAAACCCTAATCTCCAATCTCCATGAGATAAACCCCAACCCTAGAGCTCCAAGATGCTCCAAAAAATTGCAAGAAGACCAAGAAACCCTAACATCTCAGGAGAGAGAAAGATCAAGTACAAGTGAAGAATAAGAGAGAGAGAAATCCAAGATCATCACCAACGTCTCCTCTACAAGAGCAAACCCTAGTCATAAGAGAAAATTCCACATGAATACATCTCCTCTAGACTTCATAATTCCACCTAGGGTTCATGAGTAAACCCTAGTGACATTCTCCAAGAATCCAAGTAAAAATAAAATAGTACAAATGATTATATGGATGGAAATACTCTCCTTCCTCTATTTATATGAAAGGTAAGGGAGTCTGACAATACTATGTGGGCTCAATCTCTTAAAAGCAACCTACATGAGCCTTTATAGGCCACACAAGTGATACATCCACTCTAGAGTACAAGTCCAATCCATATCATACCACCTAGGAGATAAACATACACCATGTACCCAAATCTCACAAAGCACCCCAAACATGGTGTAAACACTTTAAGAGTAACCCAAAAATCTAACACTTCCATTACTTGGAGAGCTTGCTTCCCATTGTACAACTAAGAAATCAAACATGTTAAAAGATATTTGAATTTTGAACCAACTTGCAGATATTGTGGCCTATATGGGAACTATCATGGAGCTAAATACCTTGAAAATTTACCAAAGTGAACATATATTCATGGAACAAAATTTGAATTTTTATTTTATTCAGAGTACAAAAAACGAGGAATTATTTTCATGTTGTTTTGTTTCTCATTGTAGATACTCTCCATCAATCTCAGTTATATTTTGGCCTAGTATTTGGAGTTGTAATTGCTACATTGTATTTTTTATCCTCATTTATTTTAATTCAAGCATCCAAAGCAAGGGTAATAGAGAGAAATGAAGCAGAATCGATTTCGATGCCGAGCTCTAAACTTGGTATGGACCAGAGGTAGGCTTCCATCCTAGCCATGTTAAAATTTTAACATGGATTTAGATTTAATAGTAGTAACCGTCTTCTTTTCTAATTTTTAGCAGACTTATATCAACAATTTGAAATGTACCAATAATAGTTAAAATTCTGACTTATAGAGCAGCTTTAAGATAAAAAATTCATCCACAAAATTAGATACAAGAGCACATATATTTTACGGGGAAACCTTTCAAGGAATAAAATCCCAAAACAATGAATAATTCTTCTTATAAATGAGATCACTAAGTTTGTACATGAGCTAATAAGAATCAAACTTTTACATCAATTTGGATTATGCCTCTAGGGCACACATACCAAATGTTAGGTTTTATTAATTTCTTAGATGATATTCTAAAACAATTTATAATAGTAGGATCACTGAAAGAACAACAATCACACCAACACAAAGAACACATATATTTTCCTCTGAGAAACCACAAAGGGAGAAAACCCCACAAACTTCCTCAACATAGAACTCAACCAAGACAGTGTAAAAACCCCAAGACAACTCCTCTCTCCAATGTACTTCTTCTTCTCTCTCTAGCAAACTTTCTTGAGTGAAAGTGTGTACAAATGAAGGAGGCACCTCACCTATTTATATTCATTAGGTGACTGACTCAATTACCTAACTAGGTCGGCCAGGTTATCTAATTAGGGTCAACCTACCTAGAAAGACTCAAAATAATATTTATAAAATACTTTTGCGGGTACTATTTCCCCGAATTACAACGAAGGTTTTACCTCGTGACTTTTACATTACCAATTACATCAAGCACATCTCCTAATGGAAGAATAACAATAAAACAAATAGAATAACTTCCAAATTTACATTATTTTAACACTCCCTCTTAACTAGGAAGGTAATCTACATCATCAACAACAACCACAACAACAATTGTACAACTAACTGGTGAATCTCTATATGTCATAAGAAGTTTTGGAACAACATCATACATATTCATCATCTATCTAGAACTGCATCATCATCATCATCATCATCATGGAAGTGTTGGATCATCATCAACATCATCGGTATGTGGATACTGGGACATCATCATCATCATCATTAGTATGTGAGTATTGGGACATCATCATCATATGGAACATCATCAGTATGTGCATATTGGAATATCATCATCTGCAACATCAGTATGTGAATACTGTATCATCATTTTCAACATCCTTATGTGAATACTAGATCATCATTATGTGAGAGATTCTGTTATGTAAATGGACTGTTATTCTAGCTGCTTCTACCCACAAGTACATAGGTATATCTTGATTATGTATCATTGATTTTATTGCTTCCATGATATATCTATTCTTCCTTTCAGCCACACCATTCTGTTGAGGATTATAGGGGATGGTGAGATCGCTCTTAATCCTAGCTTCTTTGTAGTAATCATTGAATTCACCTAATGTTAACTCACCTCTATTATTTGATCTTAAGGTCGCGATCTTCTTTTCAGAGAGGTTTTATACAAGAGACTTAAATTCCTTGAACATTTCAAGTACTTCATCTTTATTCTTTAAGAAATAGATCCAATTTTTGTGGGAGTAGTATTCAATGAAGGAATCATAGTAAACATACCTGCTTAGTGAAGTAGTTTGCATTGGTACGCTTACATCTGAGTGAATAATGTCTAAGGTCCCTTTTGCTTTACTGTCACTGCTTGGAAAGGGGTTCTTCGTGTTCTTTCCTTATGCACATCTTTTGCACGCTCCTCCATGGTTTACCTAGATCTCTAGTAAACTTGTCACTACCTTTCTCACAATTGGTAATGCTTTGTAATGTATATGATCAATTCTCTTGTGCCACAATTCAAATGGGCTCACAGTGCTAGCCATAAAGGTTGAATCTCCATGCCCCTTTGATTTGTATATTCCTCCTTCTTCAACTCCAATTGCCATTGCATAATCTATAGTTTTCTTTTTTTCCACATGAGGACTTCACCATCTACAAAATAAACTATGAAACCTTTCTTGTCTAAAGCTGAGATAGAAAGGATATTCTTATTTAAACTTATGAGGCTTCTCCCATCCATTTGATGAGATATTGGTAATTATCTCCAAGCATTACTTTGTGTGGGGAATACTTCTATACAAGACAAGAGAGAGAATCCATGTAACCTGTCATATGCTTGTAGGCACCACTATCTACTAGCAAAGTATCACTTCCAGGTGAAAATGAACCTATGAGGGCTAAAATCAAAACATATTCTTCACAGGATTCTTTATCTTCTTTAGTCCTATTCTCATCTTATTAATCATCATCTTTAGTTGCATGGGATTGGAAGATTTTGTTCCTATTCTTGAGTTGTTCTTCCTTCGGGGGACAATTTATGGATATGTGTCCCATCTTGTGGCAAGTGAATCATTCAAAATATGAAAGGTATTTATTCACCCTCTTATTCCTTTAAGACCCTTGAGTTCTTCTGGGAGGATGATCATGACTCTTCCTATTGTTATTGCCTTTGGTATGGGATGCCAAAGCTTGATCTTTATTTTCATTCAAATTCTCTTATCAGACTGTTATTTTTTCTTCTTCTTGAACACATTCCTCCCATAAATTTCGGAACTTGGTCAGCTTTATTCTAGAACATATTCCTCGAATGAAATATTCCCATTCTCTTGGGAGACCATTTTAGGTGGTCATTACAACTTCTGCTTCTTCTACCAATTCACCAATAGCTTCCAATCGCTCCTTGATTTGGGATACTCTTGTGAAGTATGATTGCATGGTCTCTTACTTTTGAATGTTCGCACTCTTGAGTTGATTTCTCAAGGTCATCTTCCTACTGATATTTCTTCCTTCACATAGGCTGGACAAGGAATCAAACATTTCCCTTGGTGTTCTCCTTGAAGATACTTGAGCGATCAAGTGATCTTTGATGGAGTCATATATGATCATCTTAGCTTTGATCATATCCTTCGTGTGATTGGCCTTTGCTTCCTCTCCTTTTCGTTATGCAACTTCCTCCTTTATGAATCCTTCTAGATCATTTTCTTCTAGGATGAGCATGATCCTATACTTCCATGCTTTGAAGTTCTCAACACCCTCAAGCTTCTCATCCAGTTTGGTATTGTTTGTCATATTAAGAAAAATAAGAACCTCGAAATGGAAATAGAAGAGACAATACTTACTTGGAAAAGATTCTTCTTTCTGACCTCCTTCGAGATGACCTAGGGTTTGATGGTAAAACCCTAATTTTTCAGTAGATATCACTTATAGGGATGAGTGGAGGAAAAGATGTGTCTCCCTAAGGAGAGTTATACTGTATCTTGATTTTTTTGAGCTTGATGATGGAATCTTGAAAAAATGAATCCCTAGTTCTTCCCGACAGTAGTGTCAGGCCCAAAAATGAAACATCTTGGAATTCAGTTCTATTTTCACAGAAAGATGCACCCTCCTAGTTCGAGTTCACTGATCACTCTTTTCTGGTTGATATTTTGAGGGAAATGTTCATAATAACAAACCCTAGATGCACAATGTCTCCTTTCAGGGTGGCTCTAATACCATGCTAAGTTTTCTTAATTACCTAGATGATATTCTAAAATAATTTACAATAGTAGGATCACTAAAAGAACGAGAAGCACAACAACACAAAGAACACATATATTTTCCTCATGGAAACCACAAGGGAGAAAACCCTGCAAAAATTCCTCAATATAGAACTCAACCAAGGCAGTGTAAAAACCCCAAGACAACTCCTCCTCTCTCCAACGCACTTCTTCTTCTCTCTCTAGCGAACTTTCTTGAGTGAAAGTGTGTGCAAATGAAGGAGGCGCCTCACCTATTTATATTCATCGGGTGAGTGACTCAATTACCTAGGGACAACCTACCTAGAAAGACTCAAAATAATATTTATAAAATACTTTTGTGGGTGTTATTGCCCCAACTTACAACATAGGTTTTACCTCATGACTTTTACATTACCAATTACATCACGGACATCTCCGAATGGAGGAATAACAATAATAGAAATAGAATAGCTTCTAAATTTACATTATTTTAACACCAAAATAATCATGTTGGAGAATGATTGTCATGTACAAGATTTTTTCTTCCAATCTAACTAATCCAAACCCCAATCACATGAAAAGAGGTTGTATTGACCAAGACTGAGTTGTTATTTACTTTCGTTGACTGTGCTTTTGACTGAGATAAGTACCTAGTAAATTTGATGGTTCAGTATCAACCTTTACAAAGTTTCTAGCTTCCTGGAATAGTCCCCAATCAGACTCGGCTTTCCTTAAACAATCCACAATCAACCTCGACTGAGTGTAGAAAGGCCCTAAATATGGTTTATCCTCTAAGAGAAGACCCTATTAGGGATTTATCGCTAAGAATATTCCCTTAACAGAGCTCTAATGATATAAAGAGGCCCTAGTTATGGAATTACTACTTGAAGAAGATAAACCAAATCATCTCATGACTCTATTCAAGGGATAACTCAGCCCACACATGTGTGAGAGAAAGAAAACAAACCAATAGATAATTCCCCCAAAAATTGCTTTCTTGATCAGAGATGAAGATGTCTTGGATTTGTTGAAAAAATGAGGATCCTTCTTTATTTATATTCCAACATGGAGAGGCAAGTCCATAAGTTAAGGAGACCACCCTTAGGGAATTTTAATCTTTTTGGTATTTTGACCTTTTGAGGTCCTTTGAATTTTTTTTATCTTTTTACTCTTTAGTGGGTGCTTGGTCCTTTACTGGTGGGTACTTGGACCATCACTAGGGGTAATTGAACCTCCTATGGGTTTTTTATCCTTCAAGGTGGTTCCATGACCACAACTATTCATCTCAATCATTTTTCTTAGTCTTCATGATCCACATGTGCCAACTCAAAGTACATCATCATAAATAAGGAATATTATTCATTGTTTATATTGTTCTCGTCATTGACACCAAGTTCATGTGATAGGTACTTCAACAAGGGGTGGGAAATCCCTTGAGAAGGTCCCATATCCCACTAACCATGGAGAGGAGAAACTCACTTGTCTAGATCCAATCTAGGACTTCCTGGTCCTTGACAAGGTTCTTCACCCTAGGTTGAAGGTTGATCGAGGTCAATATCTTGGTAATTAACAAAGTGACTTGATTCTTAGAGAATGGCTCTTATCCCTAAGCTGAGCTTCAACCCCATACTAAATTATGTTGATCAAACCCATGGTCCCTGACTAGGTCATTGATTCTCCTGGAGAATGGTTCTTAGCCCCATGCTGAGCTTCAGTCCAAAACTGAATGTTAATCAACCCCTTGGTCCCTGATGAGGTCTTGCATTCTCTTGGAGAATGGCTCTCTCTGTTGCTAAAAAATCAACACTCCTTCTCATCTAGAGAGGAATTCTCTACAATACCAAGCTTGTCTTGTAAGTACACAAACTTCGTCAATGATGGAGGCTTGGTCAACACGTCTATGATTTTCTCATCAGTACGAATGAACTGAAGTATCATGGAACCTCTCTAGACCATATTTCTAATGAAGTGATACTTCATCCTAATGTGTTTCAATCTCTCATGAAATAATGGATTCTTTGAAAGCTTCATGCAATGATGGTTATCACAATGTATAACAATTGGCTCAATATTTCCACCAAACAAATCATAGAATAGCTTCCTAAGCCACATTACTTCTATGTAGGAATCACTAGCAGCAATATATTCATCTTCGAATGTGCTCTAAGCTATGGAACTCGGTTTCCTGCTGGACCAAGATATCATCGATGATCCCATACTAAAACAATACCTTAATGTGGTTTTCCGGTCCTCTACACTCCCTGTCCAATCAGAGTTAGTGTAACCAAGTAACATCAATCCTCTTCTAGAAGTGTAACTGAGCCCATAGGTAATAGTATCATGCAAATATACAAGCACATGCTTAGCAGCTATCCAATGCATGTTCTTAGGTGCATACATGAACTGACTCAATGCACTCATTGTGTAACATATATCTTGTCTAGTATGCATTGAATACATCAAGGATCCAATAAGCTGATGATATTGAGTATGATCCACTGTCTTTTAACAAGAATATGACTCATTTAGGTTCTTCAAGTTTGATGTCATGGGTGTGCTCATTGGCTTGTAGTCTTGCATCCCAAACCTTCGCAATTTATAAAATTCATACTTCCCTTGTGAAAGATCTGTAGACAAACACACAACTCACAAAATAGATCTCACAATTTACTCAGCAATTGAAGAATCAAACAGTGCAAAAAATGGCTTGCAATTGTGAATGCTTTCATTAATCAAAAGTAATTAGGTAATAATTACAATGAATTACAATGGCTAAATAGCCACAAGCAATTCGAATCCACATTAGGAAATTCGAATTGATCACACTCTACTTGACTGTAGGTAACTAATACCTTGTCTAAATCATTATCAAAGGACTCAATGGTTAACTGGCCTTGTCTAAACCATAACCGGAGTTCATCGGAGTTCAAGGACTCAATGCTTATGTTTATATTTTATTTGCTATGCATATAAAATACTTTGAAGTTTGTTCTAACTTTTTTTTAATATTTTTAAAGTGTATCATGATAGAGAAATATCTTTTTGTTCCATTTACAGAAAATCTGATTAATTGTTTTTTGTTGTCTGTAAAGGTCATGTTTTGAAGTTGAAGTTATTCTTACCTAAATATTATCCAATGACTGCTCCGAAGGTGCACTACTCTCTTTAATGAATTATTTTAAAATTTATTGTGTTGTAACATGTAATCTTAGATTTCCGTAGTGTAAGGGATTTGATCAAAGATATTTTGGATCAATGTTATCGACATGACTTTTAACAGGACCATTACTATGAATTTTTATTGTCTGTTAACCTTGCACATAGTATATGGTTCATCATTATAGAATTTGAATTTCTCTCCCTTCATGAAGTCATCGACAAGAAGAGTTAAGTTCATCATTATAGCATTTTAATTTATGTCCCTTCATGAAGTCATCGACAAGAAGAGTAAAATGCTTTAATTCTATTTCATTCTATTGAGAATGGGATCTGTAAATTATTTGTAAAATGCATATGAGAGTAATGCTATATTGTTAATTTTCTTAAAGAGAAATGTTACACAGGGGCACATTTTACATCATGTCGTTTAGTTTATTTGAAAATTGAAAATTCTGATCTTAGATTCTAATATTTTCGGTATATCTAATCACCATCATCACAAAAACTTGAGCTTAGAGCAATGCATCTACCATTCTTTTTTTTTGGTTTCTTGATGTTTTCCAATTTCCACGGGCTTAGAAAAATGCATTTACGTAGACTTTTTACTATTTTATTAGTTATTTGGACTCCTATGTCAACAATAAGCCTATTGCTTTGGTTTGACATATACTGACATATAGTTTAATTAATTTAATGACATTTAATTCCATTGTTCAATGTCACAAGGTGTCACTCGTCATTTTGGGATGCCTGATCTTAAAATTTAGATCCACCAATTAGGGAGTGATCTTGGGAGTAAATCATTGGGGGTTATTCATGCAACAGGAATCATGACTTGAAATTGCTGAATCATTATTGTAGTTATGGTCATTATCAGAACAATTTTTTCCAGAATGGGGTAAGTTAAAATCGGGTAAACTATAATTGAGATTGATAGAGTTAGACTCAATTTGACCAAGTCAAACTTGTGAAGGTGTCTATACAAGCACCAAATTGCACCATTTTCTGCATTTTTTTCATTTTTGTCCTTGCCAAGTTTTTCACTAATACGAGTTATATGATGTATGTATTTTTAGCTATCACATGACATGGGGACACATACACGAGTGTCCAACACATGAATCATATATCCTTGAAATATGACATGGTAGAAAGTGTGTGTATAATATAAAAAATTACAATTATGGAATTAGCCTTAAAGATGCAGAACATAGGAAACAACAATACAACTTGTAACTTACTATATCAGATAGACAAGTAATTGGAATGCATATAGAAGTTTAGAATTAGAAGTTGAAAAAAAATTGTGATCAAAATCAAAAGTAATTGGAATGCATATAGAAGTTTAGAATTAGAAGTAGAAAAAAAAACTATGATCAAAATCAAAATCTATTGCATAGATGATAGATAAAATCATGATTCATAGATGATCATGATACTAATACAAAAAAGGTAGAACCGTAGTTAGTAGAATATCATAGCTTGTCAGTCATATAGGTCCTCCTTTCCGTAACCATAATCATCAAGATGATCAGCACTATTACTGCCTTCTCTTCCCCCCTCTTCCTCTGCATCCAATCCAAGGCCTGCAACCATAATCATCAAGATGATCAGCACTATTACTGCCTTCTCTTCCCTCCTCTTCCTCCACATCCAGTCCAAGACTTGCATCTGCTGGTGAGGAGGAAGCCTCTTCAAGATGATCACCATCAATGAAAGTGACCAGAACTAGCACTGGTTCATTAAGTTCCAAGTTGGACTTCCAGTTACATGTTTCCACTGTGGGTCTTTTTACTTCTCGAGTGAGATTTCTTGTTGTTGCAGGCTGCAGCATTATATGCAGAAATGACATCTAGATTTCCAATAGATTAAGCACTATTAGTGGTGGATGGAGTTGGAAGAGGAACAAAATCAACATGAACATTTTCCCCTTTCCTTTGACCTTTACCAGCATCCCTTGATGATCAATACATGCTTTCTTTGGTATAAATGAAGAACACTATCGTTGGAGAATGAGACACTTCAGGGAAAAAATGCTCATGCAAATCTGGCCAAAAGAGTGTTCTCCTTACCTGCCGACTCTTTGAGGGAAAAAAATAATGAAATAATGAATAAAGAAGTAGAATACAACCATTTTTATGGATTTTAAGTATTGGAATCTACTTTTTTGTGCCACATGTGTTTGACTTGATGCTTTGGGACATGAAATGGCCTTGCATTCGACATGTGCATGGCCACGCTTTGACATGTGTTTGTCACAATTCAATCGGTGTGTGTCATAATGTGTCTAATGCATGGGCATATGGTGTCTCATGTGCTCGCGGATCTTTTTGTTGATTTTTCCTGAACAACATCGAGAGCCATTCTCTGGAGAGAATGGGGACATCTGGTCAGTGACCAGGATGTGGAACCAGTCCAGCATTGGGGGATTCAACCTTGAGTTGAGTGACCATTCTGTTGAATGGAGAAATCTAGTCTGGGACCAGGATGTGAAACCAGTCTAGCACTAGGGGACTCAGCTTAAAGCTGAGTGGCGATTCTTTGAATGGAGGCACCTGGTTAGTTACCAGGAAATTAACCTATTCCGAGACTAGAGACTCAACTCGGGGCTGACGGGTAGGGTTCTACTATTCATGGGAAGTTGGTTTTCCTCCAAGGACAGGCTGCTGGAAGCTCGAGCAACATCCCTTATTCCTCGACACCGTTGTTCTAACCCTCAGGAAGAATGCCAGTGCTTACGGGAACCTATAGAAAACCCTAGCACCCTTGAGGCAGCTTGCTAGTGGTTATAAAAAAACTACAAAAAATTTTATAAAATAACGGCACATCGTTCTTATGTTTCGTTGATCTAGTCACTTTTAATTTTAGTGTAAAGCATGTGACCAAAACATATTAGTACTAAGGAATGCATACATATGTTTACATATTATTCTTATGGAGTTTATTATATTCTCCAAAACTGTGGACGGCCCTAGAAATTGGTTGATTGTAGTTACTATCAACATTATATTCACTAATACTCAATATTGTGGCTTTTTCGTTTTTTGATTATCCTTCATCAATGGCATCAAGACTACTCACATTTTCCCATTTATTTATAGACTGAAATTTAGCCTATATATGATGATATATAGGAGTAGATTTTCTATTCTTTTAGATATATGATGGGTTGTTTTGATATAAATCTGAATTTGAAAATACCCAGTGCTATGACTTTTATCTTTGCATGATTTCTGCTCATTATCTTTTTGATGTGTTGGATAATAATAAATATTACAAGTTGATTGTGGCTCTATTTGCCCTTCATCTTTATCCTCGATACTGGCTGGATCAACATTTTATCATTCTATTCAACTTAGTTTGATCATAGCCTGTGATTACAAGTCTTGCTGCAATTCTAAAATTTGTACTTTTGTACAATACAATAGGAGTATGAAGGGCGTGTCATAGCTTTACCACTCCAATGAAAATGGGCGTTGAAAGAGTTTTAAAGGAGAAATTTGGCTTCTTGTAAGTAGTAAATTTTCTGTTCTTTTACATATATGATGGGTTTTTTTGTATAAGTTTGAATTTCTATTAGTATGGAATATGTTTTTCTTGTATTTTGTCCATTGTAGTAACATAAAGATCATAATTTATGTACATATTAGAAAATACTCATCTCTGCATGTTAAGACTTTTATCTTTGCATGATATCTGTTCATTATCTTTCTCATGAGTTGGATCATATTACAAATTGATTGTGGTTCTAATTGCCCTTCATCTTTGTCCTTGACCCTGGCTGGATTAGCATTTTGTCATTCTATTAAACTAGGGTTGATCATAGTCTGTGATTGTAAATCTTGCTGCAATTCTAAAATTTGCACTTTTGTACGATACAATAGGAGCATGCAGAGCATGTCATAGCTCTACCACTCCAATGAAAATATAGAGATGAATTAAAAAAGATATGTCAAGTTGATCCACTAAACATCCATGGGACAGTAGTGGTATCAACACCAAAGGATTTTGCAATATTTGTGGATTTTGAAAGCAAACTATCTTTTTATCAGAAAGGTAGCTCATTTCATGTTATATGTTTGTGGATTTTATAATAATTAAATATAAGAAAACTATTTTGAGCCTTAATTTAAGCCCTACTTCAATTCAAAAAATTGATAAATAATTTTATTAACTTATTAATAAATTAAAAATAACTTGTTAAAATTTCTATTAATAATTTGAATTATAAATTATAAATATATTATAACAATTTAAAATAAATTAAGGTCACAAACGAAAATATATCAAAATTTAAAATTATATTAGAATTTAAATTATTTATTAAAATTTTGAAAATAAAAATCTTTAACACTAATTTTAAGCCCTAGTTTTAGCCCTAATTTAAGCCGTATTTCAATAACCCTAATTTTAAAATTAAATAAAAATTTTCAATCATTAAACATGTAATTTAACCTAATTTTTAAAAACAAATTATAATCTTTTTCATTAATTTCACTTCCTTAAACCTAGGACTAGTCGGCCATTTCAATTACAAAACTTCACCAACCGGTATTTAAATCCAAAGATGCAGCTTTACCAATTAAATACTTGTCCTGATGATGGTTCCAGATTCGGAATCAAAACGTTGACCTAAAAATGTCTACTGCGGATTGTCCGGAAAAACCCTAGAGCAACTTATCTTACCACAGAAATCTACAAACTGAAATTAAATATAAATTCAATGTTGTGATATTATTTTCTATGTTTCAGTTTATTAATTCTCACTCGGACATGCTGAGGTCAGCATTATACAATTATGGTGGTTCAGTGTAAGTGGTTATTGAAGCTGCCATCAAAGATAAATTTCTTGAAATAACACATGTAGTATTTTTGTAAGTTCTTTAGCATTCAGTAAAGATGTGATGGTAAATGGGCTTCAACAAATACTTTTATCAAAGAATCATGGGCCTCACCCTCAATGCCTCACATTCCGCCAAAAAGTAGATTGCTAGACTGCTGCTTAAGTTTCCATTATACATGTCTCAATTTTTGAATATGTTTATATGTCATTGGAAAAATATGTACCATTATATTGGAAGAATTCAAGAATCATGGGCCTCACCTCAATGCCTCACATTCCGCCAAAAAGTAGATTGCTAGACTGTTGCTTCAGTTTCCATTATTCACGTCTCAGTTTTTTTGAATATGTTAGATATGTCATTGTAGAAATGTGTACCATTATATTGAAAGGACGGTTTGTATGAGAACGAAACCATTTTGGATGTAGATATTCAATATTGTCTTGTGAATATATAATTATATATACTCTGTAATCTTGTAGCTATAATGAGATCTATGTTGCAATGTTAATGTATTATGAGTAAACAATAACATCTATAGAATTCCAAGATTTCCATGAATGTATATTGCAATTGCGGTGAACACCTATACTTTCACCTGACATTGTATAGACAGTCAATGCCAATAAAACTTGCATGTGCCATCATGGTTGAATTGGTCTTGTTTGCCACTTTATCTACCACACAACATAATTTTTTGCAAAATATTCGTTGTTTCATTCTTGTATATTTCTGTTTGAGAAGTAGTTTCATGTTATAAGGAATTAAATTAATTGCATTCTTGTATAGTATATTATAAGATTTGTGATATCTTAGGTAGGTTCACAACTAAGCCTCCAAAGCCCTTCTAAAAATCGGAGGGTCTAGACTAAATGAAAATAAATAGACATGGAGTCATTTGGTCACCACTCAGAAGTGCATCGAGTAGGTGTATCATGTTTTTTAATTCCATAGTGGAAATAATTGGGTAGCGAATGCTCATATGCACATGAGATACAATATGGACAATGAAGTGTTGTTATATAACAAAGAGTTGTGCAAGAAAGGAGGCCATAATTGGGTAGTGAATGCTCATACACACACGAGATTCAGTATGGACAATGAAGAGTTGCTATATAACAAGGAGTTGTACAAGAAAGGAGGCCATGTAGAATCTGTTGTGTAACTTTTCATCCATATTCTAACAAGAAATTCATTTTTCTAGAACTTTTGAGTCAATATCTGCCCTGCTTAGTTACCTGCATGCCCTAAGGGTAATCAAATAAATTATGCTAACTATTCATTTTGGATTAAAAATAGTCTTAAGTTTCGTAGTGTGCAACTTGAGTGGGCCTAACGGTTAAGAAAATTAAGAACATGTATTTCCTCCTAGGAGGTCACATATGTTCAAATCCAGAGGGGGTAGGGTATGTACATCTCTATAAACTTTAGCAGTCAAATCGCTGCATGGGGGTTCCTTGTTCCATAAACAAGGGAGTCTCAAACGCCAATTTGGTGTTTGGCTTGGCTACGACCTTAAAATTATATTATTATTATTATTATTATTAAAACCACTCCATGAGTAACCATCCTTGATTAACTGAAACATGCCAAACCTATGCTCAACTAGCCTATCTACTTATTGCAGCATATCGCATTGTTTATTGTCATTTATGTTGCTGCTTTTTTAACTGCATAAATGGAAGGAAATTTTGTAATTTTATCCTTGTATAGTTCTCTTGTCCTTTAAATATATCTAGGAAATATCAAAGTAAAATCATCATATTTTCATAGGTACATGGTGAAGATATGATCCTTTTTCAAGTTATATAATCATTATTTAATAGATAAAATACCAGTACAATGTACTTCTATCAGCTATGATATGCCACTAAATAATTCTCAAATGATTATGATTAAATTCTTTTCAATATGGTTAGAAAATTGAATATTGTAGTGCAGTGGTTAAGCCAAATTTGTTCAATAGTCAACAATGAAAAATTAATTGAAACTGAACAAGGTCCATGGAAATGCACATACCAAACCAAGATGGCTAGAATGGTTGTAGCGTCTCTAAAAAGAGATATGGTTGATGCCAAAGATGCTCATATAAATCCCATAACAAGAGGTAAACTGCATTTTATATTGATGCCAAAAACTACAAAAGACAAAAAAAACTCTAATATGCTAGAATCTAACTCTTGCGTGAAGTTAGGGTCGAGGAGGAATTCTAAACTGAGATCATAAATTTTCTATTAGGACCCCATTTTGTGTAGTCTTTAGCTCAAAATGGAAATTAGCACTAAATTAGTTCCTCGCGCGTAAGGCATAAAATCACAAAAGATGCATGGAAGGCCTCAAAAGTGCACCAAAAATCATTTCCAAAACTACTAATATTAGGACCATTTTTGAGATGGCCCTAGATGGTCATCTATATAATTTCTCCCCCCTTGAGTAACAATGGCCCTCACTTTTTCAATTATTATACCATATGGGGACTTTATGTTAGAGTTGGTTCCTAGTGAAGAATTAACTACCCTACTTTAACAACCTGGTAGAGTTGTATGGTTTCTGAGTAGATGCTCTTCAACTGGGTGTCCATGATCCAATCCATTATAGCTTGCTCAACATATTCATGGTTGGTTTTTGTAGTGTCCAAGTGCTTTGTGACCCTTAAGGTGTCCAATAGAGGTGGAAAGTATGATTGAAGTAGTGCCACATTAAATATAGGGTGTAAGTTGAGGAATGGTGGAAAATTTTGTTCAATGTTTTCTACCAGATGATGGTGTAAGGTCGTTATCAAAGTGGTAAGAGATTTCTAGGTCAACATATGAGTCACTCTCTCTGAAAGTGCAAGCATACTTCGTCACCAACTTGAAATTCGTGAGGAACATGATCATAATTGTGTCGCTCTTTGTACTTTGCATTGGCTTGCTACAGAATATCATGAAGTAGTAGTTGGATGTGATGGTGTAATTTAACACATTATTTTGCTATATATACCTTGTTTTAAGCTTGAGAGGACTCGTGTTAATGCTATTGGAAATGTTGCATCAAATTTTTCCAATTGTTGGACCCTTAGGCTCATCTAAAAAATATTGTGGCCAATAGAACTTTAAAGAGTTTCCTTTGTAGCTATCTTGAACTTTATGAAGGCTTTCATCCATTGTATGTGGAATCATGAAACTGTACAATCACCTTATTGACTACCTTTGTTTTCCCCATAGCTCATGTTAATGCAATTGGCAATGTTACATCAAATTTTGCCAATTGTTGGACCCCTAGGTTCATCTAAAAAATATTGTGGTCAATAGAACTTTGAAGAGTTTTCTTTGTAGCTATCTTGAACTTTATGAAGGATTTCATCCACTGTATGTGGAAGCTTGAAATTGTACAATCACCTTGTTGACTACCTTTGTTTTCCCCATATATTTGGGGATGTAAAGATTCATTTTGGTGTAAACGTTGGAGCAAAAGATACTTACGAAATCGGTGTCTCTATCATAATATCCATGTTCTCCAAAAGAGAGCATCTGTATATAGGGCCATTGGGTAGACCATTAGACGAATTTTAAGGTAAAAATGGGCCTCAATACAAAAAGTGTACTATCAAAATCAACTTTATAAGAACCATTATGATTCAAGATGATGATGCCAACCACAAGGGTAAATAGTTTTGGATGGAAAGGAAAAAAACTACTATTTTTCTATCTTATTTTCAATTTACCACATTATAGGTTTACTCAAATTTTGAGTGTGAGCACTCGTAGGATGCGTAATCAAATTCCACATCCAACGAGTGTCTATTTGGCATACTTTTCACAAATCCATAGTACGAAAAAGCTTGAAATACACAACAAAGTGTTTCGTTGAAGCAAATAAGTTTTTTTAATGTTTGTCAAGCTATTTTCCTATCGAGGGTCTATTAAAACTATGTCGAGTGAGTACTTGTTGGAAGCATAATTTAATACATATCATATATGATCACACTTAAAATTTAAATAATCCTACAAGGAGATAAGACTTGTTTCTTTCTCCACTTCCTAAATCCCACAACTTCTTACAAAACCCCCAATAAATTGTTGTGGATATTCCACTTTAATATGTTGTCACCACAAATGTTACAATATTATGCAAACTCTTATTTTTCAATGTTTACTTTAGATTCAATTTTAATATTAATATCTTAGTGCACAAAAATACCAAAATAAACTGAAATTGACATGAAAGAAGCTTAAAACAACACACTATCCACACAATGAACACAAGATGTATCTTGGGAAAACCCAATATAGGAAAAATCTAGCTATATAGTGAGGCCTGTGCGTTTGCTATTTTCTTCTTAGTTATGAAATGCAAATACAAAGAAAGTGAATCCACTATGGACATTGACTTACAATGTGGCTCTTATGGTTGCAACATGATCCTATACTTCATTTGTTTTGTTTCAATATCCCACTCCTAATGCTCTGCTCTACTATGGAAAAATAAACAAATACAATAAAAATGGAACCCTAGCAGTTCAATATTTAACGATGTATTTGGAACCCTTAGCAGTTCAATATTTATCAATGTATTGATAGTTGTTTAGGATTAGGGATAATGTTTTTTTCATGTCTCAACTCCTAATTAGGGTTAGCGTTTGAACCCTCTAGGTTCTTGAAATTATACATGTGACTAGCTCCACATGTGTGCCCAATGGAAGTTGACATGACATCCACTTGTATCACGATTGTCAATAGGATAGGTCAATTTATGAGAGGCATAACTTCCTCATTCAAACTCTAATTGAGATGATATTCAAGCCATTTTTTACCCCAAAAAAGGCTAGTTGAAACTTTAAAAATTTCTGCGGCGAATTTATAGACGTGGGTATGCTATACCTGAACTTCTGAACTTCCTTTTGTCATGAAATGACCAGGTTTGTGGCCTTCTGCCATGATGAAATTTATTGTACTGCAGGACTTCCTTTCAAGGCTCTTAATGAGAATTGTTTTAAAATATTGAGCTTATCAGTTAAGGTTGTAGTGAATTACTGAAATGTTATAAACCCTAGTGAGAAGAATATGGTAGTAGAAAATGGCAAAATGAAGTAGAACTATCATCAGATGCCATATCTCCAATGCTTTTTTTGTTTTGGGTATCTTGTGAGGATAATAGCTATCTGGTCGGTAGTCTAGAATGTGTGTGAAACTTAATTCTTAGATCATAATTCAAAGGCTTCACCCAATTATCAAATGGGTTTCATATATGGTTTTGATATTTGCACAACAGCTGGATAACCCTTATTTTAGACACAAAACTATCAGGAATTATTTGATTTTCATCTGGGAAAAAATCGCATGCAATGTGTGACACTGAGTTGGGTGTTGCATGTGGCAATTTCTTATTTTAAACGCAAAACTATCAGATATTCTTTGGTTTTCATCTGGGCAAAACTAACGTTCAATGTGTGGGTTGGGTGTTGCATGTGGCAATTTCTTGAAAGTTGAAATAGTTAGTGGTTGTGTGCTCGAGGGTTCGACTGCATTCTATGCTGCCATCTGCAGCATGCTTGATCTTGTAGATCCACTTGGAAGTCACAATGGACTTCCCTTCTGGTCTTAGGACAACATCCCAGACATCATTCTTCATGATCAACTAGTACTCCTTGAACATAGAATCCTTCCATTCTTTATTCTCTATCGCTTCTTCATAGTTGGAAGGTTCTTTATAAATGATGTCACGTAATAGGGCTACATATCTGGAGTAGGACCTAGTTCTCTTCCTTTCTCTATGCATTTCTTCTAGAGCCCCATATCTTTCTGCACCTTGGATAGCCTCTCGTACCCATGCAGATTTCCTCTTATGAGGATTCTTCTCCTGGGGTGGATCTATAGGTTCCTGGGGTTCTTCTATTTCTTGATATTCTTCTTGAGATGCATCGTTCATAGTTGTATCTTGAATCTTGGGTGCTTCTGCTTCTTCAGGGTCTTCAACAGGTCTCTTTCTTGATTTGTTGTAAATTGAGTCTTCGTCAAATGTTACATCTCTGTTGATGTCGATCTTCTTGAATCCTAGGAAGTATATTCTGTAAGTCTTCGAGCTTTCACTATATCCCACAAATATATCCTTCTTTAGTGTAGGGTTTTTCTCGAAATTACGTAGTAGTCATTTTGTAAGTCGACTACATTAATCCACCTCACCGCAGAAAGTTACAAACTGAAATATCCTACACTAATCCACCTCACCGCAGAAAGTTACAAACTGAAATATCCAACACTAATCCACCTCACCGCAGAAACTTACAAACTGAAACCCTACACTAATCCACCTCACCGCAGAAACTTACAAACTGAAATATCCTTCTTTCCTGAAGGATCTAACTTTGTCCTATTTTCTTTTGGAATGTGTGTGTACCCTGGACAACCAAATATTCATAGATGACTGACTTCCAGTTTCTTGTCGGAGAAGACTTCTTCTAGTGTCTTGTTCTCAAGTACTCTATGCAGAGTACAGTTTTGTACATACACAACTGTCCTAGCAGCTTCTGCCCATAGATGCATGGGAAGATCTTGATCATGAAGCATTGCCCTTGCAGCTTCCATGATCGTTATATTCTTCCTTTTTGCAACCCCATTCTGTTCTGGATTATATGGACTGGTCAACTCCCTCTTAATCCCTGAATCTCTGCATAATTTTGAATTCATTTGATGTGAATTCTCCGCCATTGTCTGATCGAAAGGTCTTGATTTTCTTTTATGTGTGCTTCTCGATCAAGGATTTGAATTATTTGAACTTGCTGAATACTTCATCTTTGTTTTTCAAGAAATATATCCATGTCTTCCTAGAGAAATCATCAATGAAAGAAACATAGTATACATACCCATTCAATGAACTGGATGACATCGGATCACATATATCGAAGTGGATGATTTCCAAGATTCCTTTTGCCTTGCTCTTGCTACTTGGAAATGTATTCTTTGTGTTCTTTCCTTTTGCACATCCTTTGCAAATACCTCCATGCTTTTCCTGTATTTCTGGAAGACCTTCAACAACTTTTCTTGCAAGTGGTAGTGCCCTATAGTGCACATGTGCAAGCCTTCTATGCCAAAGTTCATTTGGCTCTATTGAGTCATGGGCCAAGGCTTGTTCTGGTTGGCCCTTTAGCTTGTATAAGCCTCCCTCTTGCTTTCCAATCACTACTTCATCATCTATAGTCTTTCCCCTTGGCCACATAAGGACTTGGCCATCCACAAATGCAACCCTTATGCATTTTGCATCCAATGCAGATATGGAGAGAAGATTCTTCTTTAGTCCCGGTACAAACAAGACATCCTTCATCTTCATAGACTTTCCAGAATCTAGCTTATAGGAGGATTCACCACTACATTTTATTGGATGCTGGTAGTCATCGGCAAGTTTTACTTTATGGGGTGATTCATGTTCAAATAGTTTCACAAAATATTCCTTGGATCCTGTCATGTGCTTGGAAGCCCCACTATCTATAAGCCAATCATTGCTTCCATGTGTGATAGTTCTCGTGAGGGAAGAAATCAGAACATATCCTTCATCACTTGAAGAATAATCACTTTCTTGTTTGATTCTCTTTCTGGAAGGTTCATCATCTTGTGCAGTGTGAGCATGATGTCTTCTTTTGTTGTCCTTCTTCTTGTGAGAGCCATTCTTATTCTCGAGACAATCTCTTGCATAGTGTCCTCTCTCATCACATGTAAAGCATCTGTACATAGGCCATGCATAGGAAATCTCTAGCATGTGAGTAAGATGTCGTGTGAAATTTGAAGCTAGGTTTAATACACCAAGGATGGTCCTCACAACCCAATTCGTGGCCCAGGGTGAACATATATATTTTTAGTCCATAACATGTGGCTTTTGGGTTATACATAGGCCATCCATGAGGCCCTAGCCCATCTTTTCCCTATGACATGGAGATGGTGGCCATTTTTAGGTTTGTCACATTATGGACACCTCTTCGTCATTACTCCATCATTTGATACCAAAAACAATGTTGTTGGGATAAAACATTTGTTAATGGGGTTCGTGGTCTTTGCATAAAACCCACATCATTGCATAGGGCCTGTGTAGGAAATCCTTAGCTGCCTACATGTGATATGTGGCCACCACATTGAGGAGGGGCACACTAGGGATGGATCTTGAGGACCATTCCATCGTATAAGGAAAAATATAGGACCTTATGTTGTCACGGCCCTTGTGTAGGGCCCTACACATAATTACTTTACCTTACAAGTGAGATATGGTGGCCATTTCAATATGTGTAACATTGATAAGGATGATTATTGTGGCCTATAACATGGCCCATGAACTAAATTTAGGGTCTTATGCCATATTAATTTTTTATGTAGCTGATGGTCCATGCATGTTATGCTAGACTACCACATAAGAACTACGTATGGAAACTCTAGCCTACATGTAACAATGTGGCTCATGAGTGATGCATCGTAAGGCCTTGAGACAACACATAATATTTATGGAGGGAATATTCTTTCAACTACAAGTGGGATATGTTTGTATTTTGAGATTTATAACATCAATAATCAATCTCTTGTCCCACACCATGGTATAGGGTTTAAATTTATGGCCTAAGTTCACACCATTTGTTTACGAGGTCATGGACCATCACGATTTCCTTAACCATCACATAGGATGAATCTACATAGAAAATATCTAGTCTACATGTGAGATATGGTCATCAATTTGAAAAATTGCGCATAGGGGATGGTTCTTGATGCGTGACTTAAAATATAGTCCAAACTATGGTCTTAGGCAGTGTTTTAAAACTCAGCTGAGTTCGAGTTTGAGTTAGCTGAGTTGGCATAGTTGACTTCCAGCCGAGCTAACTCGGCCTGTAAACCGGCTCGAGTGACTGGTTCAATACCGAACTGGCTGATTCGATGTCCAACTCGTCCAGTTCAGTACCGAACCGGACAACTTGCCTGAGTAATGGGATGACTCGCCGAGTTAATCTGAGTTTGATGCATGGAGTTATAAACAATAAATGTTTATTTATTTTTAATTAATTCCTAAACTTTGGAACTTCAGATATGCCCTGCATGTTAGTTAATACTATATGCCTATTCTTGTGTCTTAACCTGCTAACGATTTTGCTAATGGTCATTTAGGACTATACTAATTATTGTATTATAAACAATTTACAGATCTTGTTATTGTACTAGTATTTATAAATTGGAGTTTCTCTCCCATTGTGAGTGGGTTAAGCAGTGTTGAGGCCCATTCGTTGCCATTTTGTTGATATTTGTTGTAACTATGATAAACTAGAAGGAAATTTTGCATGGTTGGAACTTGGAAGGATGAGTATGTAATCTGGATTTTCAACTCATGATAAATGTTTACTTTAATCAGCAAAGTCTGGACTCTGTATATGCCTCTGAGATGGTTATATTTGAATTATCTATTTAGTAGATGGTAAAATAATAACTATATTGAATATGGAAAGAATCAAATAAAATAAATTAGTGAATTATGCCACTCTACAAGCCATTTAGACCTTCTTTGATTATGTATTTTCATTTTGTTGCAATCTTCCATATATGTATTGCACAGTACACATCGTGCCATTTCAATATGTTCACAACTTGACCCTTATATGGTATATAGTATATATATGAGTAGACTTCGGTTATTTTGTCTCAAATGCTTTGGAATCATGGATTAGAATCTTTCAAATATTTTTTTCTTTAAAATTTAAATATTTTATGTGTTTTTTAGTGAACCGAGTCATTAAGTTCAAATCGATCGAGTCATTACCGATTCATTGCCGATTCTGAGTCCAAGTTGACCCTTGGCCGATTTTGAGTTCAAGTCCGAGTTTTAAAACATTGGTCTTAGGCTGTAACATTTTCCTCTCAAGCTCATGCTCCATACATTATGTCCCAAATTAGCATCGCAATCCCTCCATAAGGAATATTTGGCATGTAAGTTAGATATGGTCATGGCCATTTTGAGGTTTATAACAAACATGGATGGTTAGAAATGATACCAAAGTAAATATTTCATGAGCCATAACTTGTGGGGTCCTTAGCCACTACGTAGGCCTTATAAATGGGAACTTTGTCATGTGAGTAGGATATGGTGTCCATTTAAAGTTTGTTACACCAAATCGAGTTCAATGCCAAAAATGTAGGTTGTGTCAAAACTTTAGTGTACTCTAAGGCTCTTCATGGGCACCAAGAATGGTTCTCATGACTTGAGCCTTCATGGACAAAATTTAGGGCCTTGTCGATGACGATGATTATGATGAGGATTAAATTTTTATTTTGATTAGAGTTTAATTGGTTAAGGGGTTAGGGTATTTCGGCATAGGGGGTTTATAAGGAGTCATGGTTATGGTCGCTATGGTCACATTATGGGGTTAGGGAGTTGGCGGGGGGGGGGGGGGGGGGTATATCTCTTTTAGTAGTGGAATTCTATTTATATGCAATATGTTCTTGTTTTGAGTTTTCTAGTGATAAAAATATACACCATCACTCTAAATTCCCTCTCATTACAAGACATTATTATAGTGTCATATTGCTACGATGGGATTTCCTTTAACATTAATACTTCATCCAAAATAATAAAATCAGTGTTCGAATAAAAGAGAATCCCAACACGTACTCAATATTTCTTTAATAAAATGTCTTTTCAACAAAAAAAAATTACTTTTGTAGCCATAACAACTTTAAGACCATGGACATTTGTATCCCTATTTTAGCTTGTATTTGAGCTCTTTTCAAGTTTAGACCCTCCTTGACCTTGGGGTTATGTTATATCATTTTGTGCACCCATGGGTGACATTACTTCAACATAATTAGTATGATATAGAAGGAAGAACAATTTATATGGTATCTCATGACATGGCTTCATATGTGCGATTTCAATTTTTCATGGTCCCTTATTATACTTGATTATTACATAAGCATGGGTATCCCTGCCTCATATTAAGAGATACATATGCTCCCCCTTACTATGTTTGTAGGTGGTCTCATTCATTTCTTCGATATATAATTTCCTCATTTAAAATCTCTCTCATTATTTTTATATAATGATTATTTCAAACTTTATTTCCCTCCTAGCCTCATATGTCAAGGGGCATGTGTTAAAATTCCACTTATGTTCTTACATTGATGCTGAATACATCCCAAATTGATACAATCACAACAAATTACCACAAAAAATGAAGTAATGCAACCCAAAACTCATATGATGAAGGTATATTAATGCTTGAGATCAATTCTCATAAAAGTCAAACAATGTTCATTTCCTAGTCAAACTAGTGCTATAATGTACCTTTCCCTTTAAATTTGATTTGAGCAATGTATAAAACCCTCAAAAATAACCACTACCCTATCAAATACGTGAAAATACAAAAGTTCACGACCTATTTAATTCTAATTGGCTCATGATGACCTTTTATCTAGGTGGTATCGACTTGGGTTGATTTAACAACTTTTTTGGAGGCTTAAACCTCTGTGGAGTTATTACATTCCCATGTGAAGAGGTTCTCAACCTAAGCTCCAAATTTGTATATACATAAAGTCATCCTCCTCGATTTTCAAAATCCTTTAGAGTGATAAATTCTGCTAGAGCTCCCATTGGATTGAGTTACCTACTTGCACCAATCCCCATTCCTTCATTGTCATATTGTTATGTTTTTTTTCGACGAACTATGAATCATAGGAAACCCTATTACTACTTACCCTAGTTTCAAGGATGGTGCAAGGGGTAAACCATTCTATTGTAATTTTGGTATCCTAACCTAATATGAGCATCGAGTGAGGTCCAAAATATTCACAGAGGTAACTAGCCCAAGGACTTGACATCGTGACCTCCTGCTTGCAATTCATAGTACTCAATCACTCAAGCTAACCCATTGGCTTGCATATTAATACTATTATGCTACCAAAACATTGTCCTAATATCATCATCATATCATGGTCATGTTACTGTAATGAAGATTGAATAATGAGTAACTACAAGAATGTTGTTGGAATGAAGTAAGTCCAAAGAGGGAAGGAACCCCAAGGAAAGAAGATTCAAGACCACATTAAATAAAATTGAGGTAATATACTTCCATGTCTTTATAATGTTTCCCTTAATTATGTTAATG
>LPNX011081440.1:0-107048 GCA_001517045.1 Pseudotsuga menziesii
TCGGAATATAAATTCTACCTTTATAAGTGAGAAGTCCATCTTCTTCCAATTTATATCCCTCATACCTCTTCTCAAGACTTTGCTGCTGCAATTTGTCTTTTAACTGCTCATACAATTCATCTCCAGCAACATGACCAACAATCTGCTGCCTCAAATCTGATTGGCAAATACTAAGAGATGCCACATACATTTCCTACATTGTCCTGCTGAGTGTGTCAGCTACCTTGTTTTCTTTTCCCTTTATGTGCTTGATTTTGAAATCAAACTCGCATAAAAAATCTAGCCATCTTGCTTGCCTAGCATTCAAAGTAGGCTGATCAAACAAATACTTTAAACCACAATGGTATGTTCTAAGCTCAAATCTCCTGCCCATCAAATAATGTCTCCACATCTTGAGAGCATGTACTATGGCTGCAAGCTCTAGATCATGAGTGGCATAGTTCATCTCATGTTCCTTCAACTTTCTCGACTCGTAGCATATCACATGGTTGTCCTGCATAAGGACTCCTCCAAGCCCTTGTCCACATGCATCGGTACACACCACAAAATCTCTTTCTGGGTATGCAACTTTCAATACTGGTGCACTAGTGAGAAGATTCTTCAACTGCTAGAAGCTTTCTTCACACCTCGATGTCCATTCGAACTTCATCCCCTTCTTTTGTAAAGAAGTGATGGCATGTGCAACTTTGGAGAATCCCTCAATGAATCTCCTATAGTATCCCGCAAGTCCCATGAAAGATCTTACATCTGTCACATTTCTTGGGGTAGGTCAATTCCTAATGGCTTCAATCTTTTCAGGGTCCACAGATATACCCTCCTCTGAGATAATGTGACCCAAATACTGAATTCTATCTCTATAGAAGTCACACTTGCTTAGTTTTGCATACAGCTAATGCTCCCTAAGCAATTTCAATGTCAATCTCAAGTGCTCTTCATGCTCTTCCTCATTCTTAGAATAAACAAGAATGTCATCAAGGAAAACAAGAACAAACTTATCTAAATACCTGCTGAAGACACTATTCATAAGGCACATAAATGTAGCTGGTGCATTTGTGAGACCAAATGGTACCACTACAAACTCATAATGCCCATACCTTTTCCTGAAGGTTGTCTTGTGAATGTCTTCATCCTTGATTCTCACTTGATGGTAACCAGACCTCAAGTCAATCTTGGAAAATACCTTTTCTCCCCTCATTTGATCAAAGAGGTCATCAACCCTAGGCAAAGGATATTTATTCTTCACAGTAACCTTATTCAACTGCCTGTAATCAATGCATAACCTGAGTGTACCATCTTTCTTCTTGACAAACATAACTGGTGCTCCCCAAGGAGACACACTCGGTCGGATATACTTCTTTTCCAACAACTCTTGCAGTTGCATCTTCAACTCTAGCATCTCCGGTGTACTCATCCTATAGGGTGCCTTGGACACTGGTGCTGCTCCTGGCACAATTTCAATAGTGAAATCAATGTCCCTCCTTGGAGGAAGCCCTGGAATCTCATTAGGAACACATCCCTGAATTCCTGTAGCACCTGATAGTCCTCCAACCTAGGAGTTTCGTCTCTCGTTTCCTCCAAAATCTGAGCTGCATACAATTGGAAACCCTTCCTACAGAACTTCTTTAACTGCATTGCTGAAACCTATCGTACTGAAATCACCTTTGGAATACCTTTCACAACTACTAGGTTTCCTTCTTCATTCAAGCATTCAAAAGTCTTATTGTAACAGTCAAGCTTCACCTTGTGAGCTTCTAACCAATCCATTCCAATGAGAACATCGTAGGAACCAAGCGGTAGAACATTCAGATCTACACAAGTGACCAATCCATTCATGACCAATGGACATTTCTCTACCACTTCACTGACCTTTCTCTTAGTTCCAGTGGCTAGCTGAACTAACCAAGACTTTCTATGCTTTAATTTCTTAAAAGCACAAATCTCCACTACTCTAGGAGTAATGTAACTGTGCGTAGAACCAGGGTCAATCAAAATAGAAACAGATTGCTCAACAATCTTACCTGCTACTTCAACCACAGCTAACTGGTGATCTGCCTAACGGTCCTCCAATGCTGCGTAGATCCTAGGGGCTGCCCTTACTACTTGACCCACTATTTCTGCTTCTTGCATGTTATAAGCTGGCCTTGCATTCTCATTCTCGAGTGGACAATTCCTACACATGTGGGGTCCTCCACATTTCCAACATTGAAGTGGTCCTCTATTCTGTTGTGGATCTTTAGGCTTTTCCCCAGTCACTCCAACTGGCTTACTCGCAGCTTGGGATGGCTGCTTCTGCTGATTCCTGAAGCTAGAAGGTTTGAAACCCTTCTTTCTTTGGTCAAACTTCTCATTCTTCTTGTCCTTCCATGCCTTATGGAAATATGGCTTACCTTTGCTTTGCTCATAGCAATACTTAGCCTTTCTTATTGCTTCTTCAAGAGTTCTAGGTTCATAAAACTCAATTCTATCTTTGTAAGACTGAGGTAACCCACTTAGAAAATGATGGACCTTCACTTTTTCATCCCGATTGTACCAGACATACCTCAACAACTCCAAAAAATTATTTGCATACTCTTCCATGGTCTGCTGTCCCAACCTCAACTCATGGAAATCTTTAATCTTGTCATCATAATACCTGTCAGAGAGGTATTTCTGCTTGAAATACTTCTTGAACTATTTCCACTTAAGTCTCCTTTCATTGATCCTCTTCACTTGCTTCAAGTGTTCCCACCAAATAGATGCTCTTACATTTAGATTGAATATGGCAACTCTTGCCTTCATGTTTCCTGAGTAATCATGCACTTGAAAGTACTTCTTAATACCAAGAACCCAAGCTTCAGCCTCTTGTCCAGTCTTTACCTCACCATCAAACGTCGGAGGTTTAGCTTTCTTAAATTCATCCCGAGAGCGATCCCTATGGTGTCTCTTTCTTTTTCTTTTATGAGAGGAGGAACTTGAATCACTGCTGTATTCTTCAGAATCAGATGATCCACTAGAATTTCTTCTCCTTCTCCTAGTACTGTTCTTACTGCCTTCTGGCCTTGTGGTACCTCGCCCAGAGTCTATCTTTGTTTGCAAGTCTGTCAAACTTTGCAACATTGCAGCATTCAACTGATGCTGCTCTTCCTGGGCTTTAATTAAGCTTCTCATGGTAGCTGTAACATCTGACGGCGTCTCTTGGAATCTCCTTCCATTAGACTCTATGTCATCATTTCCATTACGGACATTTTCTCCCATGGCATCTTCTGCTCGCTCATAGGAATCTTGAGCATCATACCCATCATGGGTTCTCATACTGAACCACCACTTACTTACCAAACTGCACTACCTGGAATACTTCCCTTGAAATTGACTATGATTCTGCAAACGTGTTAATAGCACAAATGTTAGATGCATAACATTGATACAAACCAGCATTACTTACCTTCTCTTGGAGAATTATAAAAATTACAAGTTTTTCCAAACACAAAATTCTCTTCATCAAAGAACCTCTGTCTGAGGGGAACGACGGGGGTCAAGGGGGCTGGCCCCCTTGTGGCTTCCCTGCGCCACTACAGGGTGGGTCAAGGGCAGCGCCCTCGTTTTTTTTTTTTTTTTTGTAAATTATTGATTTTTGTGCAATCCGACTCATAAGATCATTGCCACTTTCTCATTTTCCAGCCCTAAAAATTCACTGTAAAACTACTGAAAAACCCCACTGAAAACAGTCGAAATCTGCTGAGAAATCCCATAAAGAAAACTCAAATTCTCCCTTGCAGAATCAGCTCTCAGAAGCTCTAATTGTTCCGCAGAATCGGCTTTCGGCTGTCTTTCCACATCGAAAGTCTTAGTGCTTTGGACTTCCGCAACGGCGGCTCTCGGAACCATTCTTCCTTCCGCAACAACGGCTCTCGTAATCATTCTTTCTTTCAATTGGCATCTTTTTACTTAGAAAAATTTTCAACTCTCAGCGTCGACGGTCTTTCCATATCGGAAGCCAAATGACTTTGGCTTCTGTAACGGCGGAACACCAAAGGCCAACTCCTTCCGACGGTCGCTTTTTACTTAGAGAAATTTTGAACTTTTCGGCGTCGGCGAACTTCTTACATCCGAAGTATAATGACTTTGGCTTCCGAAACTGCGGCTCACAAATCGCTAATTCTTTCGATTGGCGAACCGACTTCGAGCCTTAACCTTTTTGACGTGTCGGTGATTGGAGGAATTTATCATCGGAAGCCTTAGAGATTTTGGCTTCCACAACGGCAGAAGTTCACTTCGTGAACTCTTCCGCAATGGCGGAAATTAGCTTTCGGTGTCGGTAGAATTTTTACATCGGAAGACTTAGTGATTTCACTTCCGCAACAGCGGCACACAAATCGCTTCTCCTTCCGATTGGTGAACTGATTTTTGACTGGCATCGGTGGTCTTTTGGATCGGAAGCCTTAATGCTTTTGCTTCCGCAACGGCGGCTCGTGAAAATGCTTTTCCTTCTGATCGACGGCTGTTTACTTGGAATAATAATTTTTAAACTTTTCTGTGGCATCAGAGGTCTTTTTTATCGGCTAGCAAATTACTTTGGCTTCCGCAACAGTGGCACGCCAAAGACGAACTCCTTCCGACGGCCGCCCTTTACTTAGAAAATTTTTAACTTCGGGCGTCGTCAGACTTCTTACATTAGAAGACTAGTGACTTTGGCTTCCACAACGGCGGCATGCCAAACACTAATTCCTTCCGACGGACACCAAATCACTTAGAAATTTTAACTTCAGGCGTCGACTGTCTTCCTGATCGGCCAACTAGTGTCTTTGGCTTCCGCAACAGCGGAACGCCAAACCACTATTTCTTCCAATCGGTAAACTGATTTATGCCTTAGAAAAAATTTTACACTTCTCTCTGCCGGCAAATAATTCCATCTCAGCCGCAATAGCGGAGTGGAAACCGCTAACTCTTCTGCAACGGCAGAAGTCAATCCCGCTAATTTTTTGTGGTTTTCTTCAAACGGTTCCATCGGGCATGCTTCTGCTATGTCGGAAGTCCTTCCGCTTAGCTCTTCTGCAACGGCGGAAGTCTTTCCCACTAGTGGCCGACTGTTCAACACTTAAACAAAAGATTTTTTTTTTAAATTTTTACAGTCTTCCACTGCTTTCTGCTAGGTAGAAGAAACGCTGCTTCTGTGACTGCAATCCTTCATGGCTCATGCAGGCCCATGCTACAACATGAGCTATGATACCACACTGTCACGTCCCCATGCCTCCGACCGGCGAAGAGGATGCGACCCATGACTTAAACCACTCGGGATGAGAGCCCCATAAACATGGATGTGCACAAAATGGCTGAAAACAGAATGCTTAAACATGTGCATTGAACTTAAACATGTACACATGAGAATTTATCATGCACAGATGCAATTATCTATCAGATACAGTGGAAACATCATACATTCAAACAAGCATTCATCCAACATGTTCATCATTTTCATTAACAGAAAAAATATGATTGCGGAAGTAAAATGCACAAGATCACTTATCTTATGAAGAGCTTGAACCGCAACCAGCTACTTCGCTACAATGTTCCACCCAACCATAGGCCAGCGTGCTCCTTAATCTCTCAGTAGCACTACCACCCCCAAGCTGAGCATGATTCTCCAAGGAATAAGGGAACAAGCAGGCTTACACATAGCCAAGGATGAACAAAAACATAGCCAAGCCAACACAGTTGGGTTTATCAGGCCATCAAGGAGTTGGGAAAGGCTCAATGCTAAGTTGGTGAGCTCATTATAGAGCCAAGAACACCTACACTAGAAATAGCCTGACCTCTAAGACACCCAAACACACCCAACACAAGGAACCAGTCCCTTCTCTGCTACACAGTCCCTCAGGCCCTGCATTCCCTTCCAGTGCTATTCAGGGGTGATGGAGAAGAAGGCCAGCCCTCTAGCTCTATCTGTGTGGTTTCCAGCCACCAGGTTTATCAAGCAAACAAAGCCCCCATCCCTGCTCCCAACACAGTTCGAAGACCAACCATTGCACTCAAGCAATTAATTCAGCTGTCACAGCTTAAACAGGGAAACCATTCCTAAGTCATTCTTGGCCCTATCGTGGCCAAAATGACTCTCTAGTGAATTTACAACAGTTCCCAACACAACAACAAACACAATTCTAACAGAGGGAAATCAACAGTCTGTCCAAGGCAAGGAAGCAAGCGGAAAAGGAATTGCACAGGCCGCCACACAGTTCTTAAGCGTGAAATGACTCCCTACAGGAAATCGTGGGTGATAGTGGTAAAACGGCTCTCAGTTTGATGTGCGTGAGACTAACAAGCAATTTCTTGTGCGTGAGGATGAATGACTCCATCCCAAGACATAAAGAAACCCCAATGAAACACACTGTGTGTGAGAGAACCACAGCAACACAGTAAATCATGGATAAAAGAGCACGACTCTCAGCTCGCGGCATTAGTTGGAAAAACCAGGAAAATACCTGTGCGTGAGACCAACAAACAAAAGATGGTTCATGCGTGGAGATGAACAACAAAATCGTAAGGTCACGAATTGGAGAGTGCGTGAAGGTTTTTCCTGCCATAGTGAAGTCAACAGTGGGTGGAGTGTGCATGTGGGTGAGGACTGACAGTCCTGCCACCCCACTCCCAAAGATCATAACTGCCTCAACCACCAACAACCTTTCTTAATGAAAGTGGTTGGAATAAAACAAGGTAAGAAGACACATGGATTTTCACCCTATTGGCCAAAGTTGGACAAATTCCCCCACATCCTCATCCTTGGGAAAATCATGCCCCTTTCTCATTTTAGTTGCCGCGATCATAGCTGGTCGGATTCATTTAATCAATTATAGATGCGTGTTTACATGATGACCAACATAATATATGCCGCATGCCCTGATATGCCATCGGTGACAATTTAAATCCAAGACATAGCATAACCGACCAATGGTGGGACCTTGACCTTTAGCTCCGCACCATGATCATTTAATATATACATCATGTAAATCTAATGCAATGGGGTCAAAACCGGGGTGTTACACTTCTGCATACTATTCAATATAAATTTCATGGGTTAATGAACTGTTTTGAAGAATGATTGAAACATTTGTAGGAGGCCTTGATAACATGTCTGCTACCTTATTATGAATTCCCTTTTTGTACTTAATTACAAGATGAAACTGTTGTAAGAATCCCATCCATCTTAAATGCCTACTTTGTTGTATTTTAGTTTGAGATTTTAAATATTGAAGTGGCTGATGATCAGTATGTATGACTATTTATTTTCCCATGATATAATGTTTCCACTTCTTCACACTCTGTACTAAAGCATACAACTCTTTGTCATAAGTCGGATAGTTACTTACCGCAGTAGAGAACATTTCTGAATGGTAACAGACTGGCTTTCTCCCTTGCATCAAAACGACTCCCATGGAAAACCCGCTGGCATCAATTTCGATCTCAAACGGTTGCTCCAAATCTGGCAATGTTAGAACTGGTGCTGTGCTAATCCTTTCCTTCAAAGTGTCGAAGGCTCTCTGATGCTTTCCTCCCCACTGGAAAATTTCATTAACGCTTGTCAACACATGTAATGGAGCAGCAATGGAAGAAAACCCAGAAATGAATTTCCTCCAATACTGAACCGCACCCAAAAAACTTCTGATTTTAGTAACGGTGTTAGGTCGTGGCCAGTTTACAATGATAGCAACCTTGGCTGGGTCCACTCGTAGGTGGCCTCCACCAATAATATGGCCCAGATATACTAAAGAATTTTTATCAAATTCACATTTGGACATCTTTACATAAATCTTCTCCTTCCTCAGTACATCTAAAACTTTCTTCACATGTACAATATGCTCTTCCCAGTTTTTGCTAAACACAAGGATATCATCCAGATATACAATTACAAAATCATCAATGAATGGTTGAAAGACATCATTCATGACCCGCATGAAAATAGCAGGTGCGTTACAGAGCCCGAAAGGCATCACAAGCCATTCATACAAACCCTGTTTTGTTTTAAATGCTGTTTTCCAGGCATCATTTTCAGCAACACGGATTTGATGATACCCACTACGCAGATCCACTTTTGTAAAGTAAGTTGCATGTTTCAACTGATCAAGTAAATCATCAATGCAAGGAAGAGGATACTTGTTTTTAATGGTGCTTTTGTTAAGGGCCCTATAGTCGATACACATCCTCCAAGACCCATCCTTCTTTGGAACCAAGACTATCGGGGAGCCACAAGGAGAAGTGCTTGGCCGGATGACCCCCTTCTCAATCAGCTCCTGAACCTGCTTCTTGATTTCCTCATTCTGCATTACAGACATCCGGTACATAGCTATGTTCGGGAGTGGCACATGCTGCTGCAAATGTATCTCATGCTGAATCTCTCTCTTTGGTGGTAACCCTTTCAGATCTTGAAACAAATCATCATACTCAGAAATGATTTCAATCAGTTCAGATTTATGCTTAGGGTCACATCCTTCAAAATATTTAGAGATCTCATCATTTTTCACCTTAACCATCATTAACACAAAATTCTTACTAGCATTTACCGGCCTCTTCATTTGTCCTGCAGAAACTATTGCTAGAATGGTTTTTGCCTTATGTGCTCGTACAATATACTCTACACCATCTTTAAAAAGATGATACTTATTCTGCTCTCTATAAAAGACTGCTTTCTGATCATACAAATATGGACTCCCAAGTACAATTCCACAAATGTCAAGTGGTACTACATCTAGTTCTACCTCATCCATGAACTTTTCAGTAATGACAAACTTCAATACACATTTCTTTGTAACTTGCAATTGTGTATCGTTGGTAACCCAACCAAGAGGATAGGGTTTTTCATGAGGCATAGTAACTAAATGCAATTTCCTAACCACTTCTTCTGATATCAGATTTACTTGTGAACCACTATCAAACAACGTATCAATCTTTGTGTGATTTGCAATGACACGAGCATTAAACGGTGCACTTCTATTTTTATCATTTTTCTTAGAAGTAGATGGCAGATTTGTACTTGCACTAGAACCTGATTTTGCATCAATGGGAAGTGAGATACTTTTTTCTTACCCTGAATTCTGACAGCTGTAACCTTTGTTTCATCACCTGAGTCGGAACCCAAGTCTTGAATAACTGCTGCAGTAGATTTTTCTTTTCCTTTATCTTTGTTTCCTCTGTACTTCTTTGGCCTTAACTCTGGATGGAGTTTCCAACACTTAGAGACATCATGTCCCTTCTGACAATGCGAACATGTAGGCTTTTCACCCTCTTTCTTAATGGTAACCATCTTCTTTTTCCCCGTATCTTTACCTTTCGATTTGCTGTCAAATTTAAATGATTTCTTCACAAAAGTATCATTAGCATGCTTACCCCTAGCTTCTAAATGTGTAGCTTGAACACATACATCATCCAAAGTACTGGGGTTAAACATCAACAAAGTATGTCGCAAATAAGAATGCATGCCACTAATGTACTTAAGAAGAGTTTCCTGCGTATCCAATGCAACATTCAATGCAATAGCCCTCTTTCTAAATTCATGAGTATATTCTTGAGTGCTTTGTCCTTTAGCTTGTCTAAAATTTTTCCAGCTCATTATTAATTGCTGCATGTGACCCAAAGGATAAAATTGCTTTCTTAATACTTCAATGAATTCATTCCAAACTGAAATGATTTTACCATTCTTTAGAAGATCTTGCTGAATCTTTCTCTCCCACCAAGTAAGAGCCATTCCACTCATTATCAAAGTGGCCAATTGAATTCTGGAAGGGTCATTAGTAATGCCCTGCACCCTGCAATATACTTCAAGCTACTTGATCCAATTGTCTAACTTTTCAGCATCTAAATCTCCATTATAAATTGGCAATTCAAATTTTACATCCAATTTGAAATAAGGCATATTAGGACTTGCATTATTTGAATGAGAAGTATGAGAAGAAGAGAAAGTTTGATTAGTTTCAGGAGGATCACCATCACCTCCTACTCCTTTACCCTTTTCTTCCTTCTTCACTTCTGCATCTCTGGATGAAGATCCTTCTTCTTTCTTCTTCCTTTTTGCTCGCTCATCGAGTAGAATTTCCATCATGGTTTTCATGCTCATAAAAGCCTCCAAAAACTTAGTTTCGAAAATAACAGGTTTTTCCCGTTCTGTATGTCCTTCTTCTTCCCCTTGTGGAGAAGACACGGTTCTTGAGAATGTTCTCCTTGAGCCAATCTTAGGATATCCTTCAATTAATTCTCCTTCACCACACTTTAACCTGAACCTAGTAAGCATTCACAAACTTGCAACGACAGTTAACCTGCTCTGATACCATAATATGATCCGTCGGATCTCAACTTGAGTGCATTAAAAGTTTTGTTTTAAAAAAATGCATTCAACAGGTTAATTAATGGAACAACATTTACAGAAATTAAATGCTCAGAACAGAAATGAAAAACAACACTGATAAATAGATATAAAGAAGAACACAGAATCAGAGAGTCACAAACAGAAGTTGATAACGGAGTTCACCCCCTCCACTGGGCTACGTCTTCGGGTCCCTCTCCAATGGGTACCGATCCAATTAATCTCTTTAAAAAGGTACAAAATGGTTCTGGAATCAACTTCATTAACTGTAAATAGAATGCTGTACAAAGTCTTTAAGACCTCTCTTTTGGAAATTACAATTAGCCTTCGAAAGGCAAAGAAAGCTAAAATGTAACAGAGAATGTCGACTTCCCCAGTAACAACATCTGGACACTTCACAGCAAAACTCTTCTCAGAGAAGCGATGCTCTGTGCTCTAAACAATATGAATTCCCCCCACTGGTGGCCAACCTATTTAAGCGCTCAGCCAGAGGATAAGTAACAGCTCGACTCATTTTTATCATCACAACTGTTATCTTCTTTATTATTGTTACAACCATATGCTAAAACTGAACCATGCAATCCCGCCAATCACTGCCCAAGCGTTATGTTACCATGACGTTTCCATATTCCCGAAATGTTACAACCAAATCCACACACATGTGCTAACTCACAACACGTTGCAATGACCGCCATGCACATATGTTGCACCATACCATAGTGTCACATTATGTTACAACAAATGTTACAACTAAATCGTGTACCAAATGCAATAAACATTTGATGTTACCATTTTAATTGCGTGGCTTGCCATAAATATCGTAGCATATAACTAGCTCCACAACGTCGCAACATATAACTATCTCCACAACGTCGCAGCATACGTGGCCGTGCGGGATTTTCACAAACCATGTGATGTTCCCACTCGACGGTGCGCAAACTGCACGACCCATACATAACTGCGCGGCTTATGCACAACTGCACGGCCCATGCGATAAGCTGCATGACCCCATGCGATAAGTGTGCACCATGCGATAACTGTGCGGCCCATGCGATAACTGCGCAGTGTCACGTCCCCGTCCCTCAACCGGCGAAGAGGACGCGACGAACATCAACACAACCAGGAAAATGGCCCCATGAACATAATCAAATGAAATCAATGCTGGAATTGAAACTTACAAGCATACACAGATGCATTATTCTTCAATCATACAGCGGAAGCAAACATACATTCCAGCAAACACATGATCATCATAATTCCATATACAATTGATATAATTGCAGAGATGGAATAATCAGCACTCATCTGTCAATGAAGAACTCGCCCGCAACCAGCTACGTCGCTGCAACGTTCCACCCAACCATAGGCCAGCTTGCTCATCTATCTCTCAGCAACACTGCCACCCCCGAGATGGGCATGATTCCTCCAGAATAAGGGTCAATTGCAGGCTTAGACATAGCCAAGGGGACACATAACAGCCAAACCAACACCGCTGGGTTTCACAGGCTTTCAACAGACAAGCCAAGCCAGCACAGTCCAAGGTTCAACCACTGCATACCAGCAGCCAAACAATCCCTTCACCGCTCTGTGAAGAAGTCATAAACAACAGGGGACAGCCCCAACAATGGAGGAGCACAGCTCAAGTCCAAGGTACAACCCAGAGTTGGTTTTGGCCCTAACGTGGCCAAAAAAACTCAACCACAACATCCCAGACCAGGGAAACAACAGCAACAGCCCAATTTCAAAGTAAAAACAAAGGCGACTATGCACAGTCCCGAAACACAGAAAATCAGCCCACAAATGGGAAATCAACGGTGACCCAAAATGAATTTGAGCACCCCAGCCCACAAAACGTGGGTGAAATCAACAGCAACCCAATACGTGGGTTAAAACCACGGCCAGCAAAACGTGGGGAAACAACAGCCCCAAACAAAGTAGTGAGCACGGCTCTCACATGGATAGAAAACCCCAACCAATCTGTGCGTGAGGAAAAACTTGCACCAACAGCAAAATACACCAGGAAAACATACCCGACCTCTGCGTGCAAATACCAGCCTGTGCGTGAGGGGAAACGGCCTCCTCTATGCACGCGAATCAACAAGCCATCGGGGGGGGATGAACAGACCATCAACCTCTGCGTGAGGATGAACAGACCAGCCGTGAGAGAAACCTGTGCGTGAGGGTGAGCCAACAGACCAAAAATCGGGGTGAGATTGAACAGACCAAGGAAGAGTGCGTGAGGGTGAAGAATGGGCAACGTGGGTGGAGTGGGCAATTGGGTAAGGCTGACAGCCTCCCACAACCACCACCACTTCAGGAATATATGCCCTCAGCCATAACTCCTCAACCACCAGCTGAGCATTAAAGAGGTTGACAAGGTTGGATGAGACAAAAAGGGTGACAAACAACAAAGGTAATAAAACATGGGTTTTTCTCCCATAACCAAGGTTTGACATCCCCCACCCCTTATCCTTCGGAACCATGCCCTTTTCATTCAACGTTGCACTGCCGTAGCTGGTTGTGGTTTATTTTAATTGATGTGCGGGTTTACATGATGCCAAATTAAAATGTGCCGGATAGCACAACATACCATCGGCAATTATCCCCATTGCCGAAACATACACAACCAAATCGATGGTGGGGATTTTGCCTTGAGATCCTCACCATGATTAATTACAATATATACATCATGCAAACGGGGTCAAAACCGGGGACGTGACACGCAGGCTGTTCATATCTTAACCGCCAAGCTTAGTCCTTGCACCATGTTTAGCATATGTGTTAAAAACATATGTTATGGTCTTTGAACCATAGATTAATACCCATTGTACCATATTGGATCAGTGTAATTTTTGAAGATGAATAATCCACTGGATCAAAGAGGCCATGATATTTTGAGTTGATTCCAAATGTTGGTCATGAGCTGGTTTTAGCTTTTTGGCAGATTGTGTTTTGTGCACGAACATTTGGTTTTTGAGTATTGTTTATTTATTTTTTCGTAGTTGCAATCATGAGTAACCTAAATGAGGTAAAATGATCATACAGTTTGTCTCCATTCCTTGAATATTATTTAGAAACGGCTCAACAGAACCTAAAGGATTTTGTGTATGACAGGGAAATTATTCAGAATTCGAGATGTCTAAATGGAAGAAGAAGAAGGCTCCTATAGTAGAGGAGGAACCTAAGGTTGAAATTGTCACCAAAGTTGAATACCCTTATGAATATACCAAATGCATAGTGGGTGTGAAACCCAAATATAAATGGGGGGAGGTCTACAGACTAATAACACACTGGGAGGTACCTGACACAGGTTTTGAGGTGGAAAGCATATATGAAAATATAGAGAGATCTGCTCTGATGAGGGTTGCTGCCAGACCTGAGCTATTTCCGTGCTTAGAGGTGATTGGATGGATTCTACCCCAGGAAGATGTAACCACCATGATTTTGGACAATGTTGAAAAGCAGGGTTATGCTACTTATAGCCCGGGGTACGTATCACTAGCTTACCATTTACCGGAGGCCCGGGTATACCTGACTGAAGACTGGCTAAAGACCATTAATCTGGACCTAGTCGAGACACTGAAAATGATTTTGATGGCTGGCAAGAGTTTCAGGACTAGGCTGTCAGGGGAATATGATACTGCCACCCTAAGGACCCCTTACAGGTTAATTGCCTTGATGCTTAACATAATTTTTAGGTGAGCCCACGGTAAAAGCTTCAAGTTGGGATGGGTTCCTATTATCTTCTATGTTGCAACCCAAGGGACAGTGTTCAACTGGGAAAACATTGTATCAAATAGCCTCTTGGCCTGCATTGCTTTAGCATTAGGAGGAGTGTCCCAGAAAAAATCAGAGTTCTACATGAGCTCTATATTGATTGATTGCATACTATGCAACCAACCTTTCCCAAACCTGAGGTGTATCTGGGACCGGGAGAGAAAACCAGTCTCCTCAGCTTACAAGCCACTATGGGCACACAAATACCACAGTCACTATAGAGAAGTGTGTGAACACTTCATTATGCCATTATATACATTGATTTTCTTAAAAGAGTGCAACTGCATGTCAGAGGAAGCATTGCAGGTTATTGAAAAATATGTAGATTACTACTTGACGGAGGATGGATTGTATTTCAGAATGTATGGATGCTCCAGAGCACCCTCACTATTGCCAAAATATGCCACTGACTATGTGATGCACAAAGAGGCAGTTAGGCAGGTCTTCTTAGATGGCATAGGGATTTTTATATTTGAACATAATAAGGCCACTTATCCTCCCTTACCATTCAATTTGGGGAGCTATAAGTTCACAAGAGTCAATAAAGCCGATGAATTTGTAGAAGAATTGGGGAAATAAATTTCCATAGGAACGATTCCTAAAATAAAGTGGTAGAGCACTGCCCATTTTGGGGAAATAAATTTCCACAGGAACGATTCCTAAAATAAAGTGGTAGAGCACTGCAAGGAGGCAAATGTACATTTGGAGTACACAAGCCACTGGGATAAAGATGAATCCATTTTCTGCAGTGCAGAAAACATAACTTCCTTAAGAAGAAGATTTAAAAATAAAATTACCACTAAAGGCAGGAAAGGACAAGATGAGTAGAAAAAAGCAGAGGAAGAGGAAGCTAGAAAAAGGGATGAAGATGCTAGGAGGCTAGCACAGGAAGCCGAAAGCTAGCTTAAAGGTGAGGAGGAAGAAAAGAGAAGAGCTGAACAAGAAGCAGCTATAAAGACAAAAGAAGCTGCCAGGATTGAAGAAGAGGAAAGGAAAAGGAAAATGGATGAGGAACTTAGGAAGTAAGAAGCAAAAAGGTTAAAGTTGACAGAGCAACAAGCTTCTGATCCTGTAGAAATCCAGGTTCAGGATGTGGGTAATCCTGATGTTCAAGAACCTGAGGAAACTGCCAGTAGCACATTGGGATAGGCTGTTGTTTCCACCCTAAGACTAATTCCTTTTGAGCAAAAGAAAGGAGAAGAGCTGCCAGACTTCAACACTATTTTTTACGACAAATAAATAAAGAGAATTGTAAAGAGGACCGAAAGGAAGGTCAAGACTGGGGGGTAGTCAGGTAAAATGATAAATGATACAACCATAGTATATGGGATAGACAAGGACCCCAGGTTCACCATTAGAGCTAGAGCAGCATTGATCCATGATTTTTAGGACAATGTTGGTTGGATAATGACTGATCTTGAACAGTCAAAGAAGTTTGCTGCCCAGCTAAAGGATACCCTGAGAAGGGAAAGAGAGGAAAGTAGTAGACTAAAAATAAAGTTTGAAGACATGTAGCATGAAATAAAGTCTTCAAAAGCTGAGCTCCAGTTCCTCCAAGCAGAGAAGAGATCTCTGGAGGCTGCCCAAGGAAGTTTGGAGAAATTGTAGCAAGAATGTCAAGGGTTAAGGGCAGAAAAGGATGAGTTGAAGACGGTATGTGAAAGTCTTCACACAGAAAAAGATCAGTTGCTAGTCAGGATAGGGGATTTGGAGCTATAGAAAGTTACCTTGGAGGAATTTGAGAGATAATCTCAGTGGCAGACTGTAGAGCTTAACGAACAGGTCACTTCATTAACAACCGCTCTAGAAGAGGCCAGGGAACAACAAGTCAACCTTCAACCTTTCAAGGATAATGTTATAGCACAGAGGAGCAAGATGCACCAGCTGCAAGTATCCATAGAGGAAGAAAGGTGCAAGATCTTGCGGGTAGACAATCGGTTGGAAGATATTTTGGAAACCTCTTCACATTTTGTAGACAAATCGCAGGACATTTTAGAAGTCCTGACAGGAAGAATGGAAAGATTAGAGGCCAACGAGGAAATCCCTACTGACCTGCCAGCAAAGGATCAACAACGCCTGAGACAAGACTATGGTTTATTGGAATTTTCCATAAACATGGCTGAAGAATTCAAGAAGGCTATTAAGAAGACAAAGGGAGCTTGTACAGAATTCTGCAGGAGACTTTTGATTACTTATAATCGTTTCCAGGTTGATGCTGAACAGAGAATGGATACCTTTCCAGATCACATCCTATTTTTAGAGATGTTGCAAAGAATATATCAGGAAGATGAGCAATGGGTTCAGCACATCAAATCCCTAGATGAGCAGATCCTGAGAAATGAGGTATCTAATTCCGCAGTTAATATACAGTTGCTAGAGGATCAACTTCGCCTGAGCTCAGCTAGGATCGAAGCAATAAGAAATCGGGCCGCTAAATTTGAAATCAATATTCATTTCTTAGAACCTTCTGAGTTCGAAAGTATTGCTTCAGAAGCTTCAGCATGGAAGAAGTTCTTGAATAGTCAAGCGAGACCCTCCTCATAAGCGCTTCATTTGTTTGTTTTATTGTAATATGTTGTAAACACTTAATAAAAGAAGAGTGGGGAGGTGAAACGTTGGGGAAGCCCAAGAGTCATTTGTGGGTAGCCCAACAGTTTTGCTTTTTTGTATAAATATAGAAGAATTAGATAAGAGAGGGGGATTTTTCCTGGAGGTACTTGTGAACCACTTGTTGTAAGAGGAACTACTTCGTTTTGCAATAATAAATTACAAATTTTTTCCTGTTGGAGAAAGTGCTGTGTGGAATGTTCAAATGTGATACCATGAACAATGTTGAAGGGGAACTATTTCGTTTTCAGCTGTGTTTCATTAACTGTGAGAGCGTTCTAACTTTCTGAACCTATGTTCTTTTTTGAGTGTTCTCTGGTTTATTCTATGATAATTTCCACTATGAGTAATGAATGTTTTAACAGTTGACGAGCTATCTTGTCATGTATATTTTATTCATGTTTATGTGTTTTGATCCTAAGAACAACTATATGTGATTTATCTCAACATATGAACTGTACTACATTACTCATGAATTGATAATATCGCTCCCTAGGGATAGCTTAGTTAGTATTGTTTTTCTAGTTGTGTGTGATTTAGATGTAAGAAAGTCTAAGACGAGAGGTAAGAACCTGCGCACCACATTGTGACCACTTCTTGCATTCTTCATCAATATACATCTTAGATAGGCACTTGCATATCATACTTAAAGTCAAAATACAAAAATATATACGGTGGACCATGCCGCAATCGGTAAAACCCTTTGTTTTTATTACTTGACCTACAGTAGCCGAACCGCAAACTGGATGGATTCCCTACACCAAATAGTCACGGGCTAGTTGGGAACGTTGACAGGGGAGAATCCCTTGCTGTTGTTGCCTGCGAATTTCTAGGCCTCAACAGCTTTTGGTGCTAGAAGGAGGGCCACCAGTGCATGGCTAGCTGGGGAAATACGTTTCCTTGAAATTACTCCACCAATGATAGTTTTGAAAGTAGTTTATTTCCTGACCCAAATACTAAAGAGAATAGAGAACAATTGTTTTTTGTAGACAACCAAGTAGTTAATGATCTAAGGAGACACACACGGGCTTATGTAAAGAGTATAGGAGGATTACCCATGATCTCTGATTTACCCCAAAGAGAATACAAGAAGAAATATTGTCCCATTTTTGAAGATTCAGTGTTGGTTGGAGATTTGGAAGAGTTGGTAGAAGTAGCGTTGCAGGAAGTTGTTCAGCCTTTGAATCAAGTAGGCCCAAACACACCTGACTGTTCTCTTGCGCATACTCCTATTCCTTCACCTCCTCACTCTCCACCTAGACTCATGGAAGGTGTAAATGCAAATCCGCCACTTAACCCACCAAATCCACCACTGGCTTGGAAAGCCAGATCACCCTTGAACTTAACACCTTCGTTGCATGACTTACCTCAAGATTTTGAAAAGATGCTGCCCAAGTTTGATCCAAATGAGAAGATATTAGTAGATGACCATTTACAAAGTTTCTATTTGGAAATAGAAGGATTAAGGGCTGGGGAACATGAGGATGTAGTTTGTAGACTTTTTCCACATACCCTTAAAGGAGCTGCAACATCATGGTACTTTGGTTTTCCTGCAAACTCTATCCCCGACTGGGATACCTTTGAAAGGATTTTTAGAAGTAAGTATGCATCCCAAAAGACGCATGCAGCACTAATGAAAGGTTTAGGTGCTTTAAAAAAAGAAAGGAAGGAAAAGGTACACAATTTCACTCAAATATTTTCTACTTACCTCAAGAACTTCTCTGCAACTGATAAGCCCTCTGATAAAGTTCTGATTGAATATTATACCTCAGCTTTAGGTCCTGACTTGGCTATGTTTGAAAAATCTCAAGTTAATCCTATGTTAGCAGAGACTTATGAAGAAGCAGAAAGAGTAGAGGTTGAAAAGGAAAGTATAGAGGATTATCCCGAGCAACCTAGAGAAAAAACTTCTGGGAAATGAGCCTTATTGCTGTCTAAACCTAAAGAGGAGCAATCACATGATTTTGATGGGATGTTAAAGATGATGCAAAAGATTTCCAACAGAATAATAGATTTGGAGAAGGAAAAAGAAGCCCAAAAAGCTTATAATCCTTATTACAAAAAAAGAGAAGATAACAACCAATCCAAGACCCTTCCACACAGTCCAGCATCAATGAATTTAACAGAGGTGGGGATGGATAATTTTTTCACTTTCCACCAACAACCCCATTCTAAAAAGAATTTTCCTCAATGGTTAAATTTAATGACGTTGGTGATGAATCAAATTTTGGATTCCAAATTAACTGAGGACAGTGATGAAGAGGAAAAAGGTAGTAAGACCACAGAAAAATAGGAGAATGATACTATGTTTTTATGGGATTGTGTCTCGCTTTTCGATACCAAAAAGAGTACTCTGAAACCTGAGAATATACCAATGACAACAAAAGACTTGGATTTGGTGAATAAAGAGAATTCAATGATCTAAAAAATTAGGAAGTCGCAAGCGAATGTCAGGAGACAACCAAAGAACAATGTTGATGACAAAATACCTGAAATCACCATTATCGACCAAGATCTGAAGCAAATCAACAAGCCTGTTAAGCCTATAGAAGACCAAGTAGGTGTTAACAACGAAAACACTAAAAGGCTTGAAGAGCCTGAGGAAGAGATACCCACTAAAAACCAACCTGTGGAGGAATATGTTGAATCAATTGGGGAAGGGAAAGTTAGGTTTAAAAGCCCACCTTTCCTTTTGTCTCTAGAAATTTTGAACCATAAGGTGCATAATTGTTTGGTAGATTCCGGATCATCAGTGAATGTTATGCCTCTCACAGTTTGCAAAAAAATTAATGGGCAGCCAAAACCTACTGCTTGGGAAGTCACTCAATTAGACAGAACTAGTGTCAAAGTAGTTGGGGAAATGGAGAATGTTCTCATTCGTTTATCTGCAAATGAAAAGATATGTCAATTTATTGATATTGTGGTAGCAGACATATCAGATGGGTATGGAATTATTCTGAACCAAGACTGGTTCACAAGGTTAAAGGGGTATTTTGCTTCTGATTGGTCACATTTATAGTTACCTCATAAAGGGGTCCCAAATCAGATCAAAATTTTAAGGGAACCTTACATGAAACACACTATCACTAGGTTGGAAGAAGAAAAGGAATCAGCAAATTCTATTTTGGGGAATTATCTAATAGGACTTGAACTAAGACATCTTGCGTTGGAAGAAGCCAACAATATGACTGACACTCAGCCTGATCTCCTTCAATGTTCATGGGCTGATGGGATTGATTGTAAATTGTTAGATGTGGTTTCGGTTTCAAAAATAACAGAATTAGATAATGGTTAGTCATTTCACATCTGCAATCCAACCTATCCCCATGACTCATAAGTGATAGATTTTTTGGGGTTGGGCACAGAACTGATCAGGTAGTGGTTGGTTCTCTAATTTTACTTTGAGTTTGATTTGATGACCATGTACATAAATAATTTGATGCAGTTTTCACTTTGATTTACCGCTGTTGTTTTTAGTTATTTTGGTTCGTTTTGAATAAAAGAGGCAAACTTTTGGTTGCGTGGAAAACATCAGGGTTCTCAATTAACTGAAATACCCGGGATAAGACTGTGTGTTTTGTTTGAAATGATAGAATTTCTTCAAGTAAGTATTTTTCCTAAATAGCTATGCACTCATTGAAGTCCTGCTTAACCCCTAAAAAATAACTCAGAATCAAAAGGTCTGGAATACTATTTCGAGGCTACATCCATTTCACATCTAAGATGTCCTAGGGGGTGATAGCAAAGGACCTATGGAAAGGAAGCAAGGTAAACAGTTTATTATATATAAATGATCCCATGCCATGATTTAAAAAAATCCTAGAGGCTGTTAAGAGTCAAAACTCCTAAAAAGAAGCAATACATATCAAAGCAAAGTAAATACCAATTCGGTAAAAGTTCTTCTCCATCCATGAGCTGAAAATTAAATATATCTCTCACACAAAAGGACACTATGGATAGAAGAGCCTGAATAAAATTAAGAAAGAAAGGCATATGGAGGACTCCAAAGAACAAAAGTTCAAAAGGCACAAAAGTGCAATTGGCATGGGAATGAGGAACAAATGAATAGTTTTGTTTACCATATGTTACGATCCTGTGGTGTCCAAGCTAGAAACTACCCAAAGACAGAGGTAAAATAATACTCATCTAATCAGCCTCATAAGATTTATCCATACTTTTAGTATTTTGGTGTTCCCATTTCCAAAGAATAGACTGTCATCAATGATTTAAGTGCATGTGTTTTCCATTTTAGGAATACAAGCATCTAGAAGAATTCAAGTTATGAGTTAAATGGTTAAGCAATATTTTACTGGGAGAAGGGTTGATTCAGAAATATGGGGTTCACTAGGTAGTCACCAATTGTTGTAGCTACAACATTTTCCCAGAATTCAAAATTTTTTTGGGACCCTCCTTTTAATTCATTTTGCTCAGTTCTTTGGGTTTGTTTGATGTTTGCTCAAGAATTACTTTTATGCTAGTGTTGTTTTATGGTTTGTATTGATTTTTCCCTGCCATCGGAAGTGTTTTATACTATTGAGTCAGCAATGTAGTTAATTGCACACCCATCGTTGCAGAGAAGAATAGGAAATCAAGACCGATCCAGGGGTTATTGGTCTCTGATGCACTTTATTTGTCGGCGGCTGTATTAAGATCCCGTCGGAACATTTGTCTCTACGTTTTCCACCGTTGTGGAGGATGTATTGTGAAGCTTCCTGATGGTTGTATTATCCTCTTTCGATCCCCGCGATTTTGATTCACAGATCCTTAGGCTTTTAGCTTTCACAGTTGCGGCTTTGGAAAGCACTATCCTTCTGATGTAGTTTGTTTTTGTTTTTCTCTTGACCGATTTTTTTCGTCGAAGTCATGTTTATTTTTACCCCGATTTTTATTGGTATACAGAACTCAGTTCCTTTATGGTTTTCGTCGGTGCCTTTATGGTTATCCACAATGGTAGGGATAAGTGAGGACATGAGGCTTATCATCTAGAAGCCTCGAGAAACTTCTCTTTTTCCCTTTTTACCCAGAGTACCGCATTTCTCCTTCAATGACAAAGCGGTTCTGGTAATAACCGCTTATGGACCAAGCGCCATAAGCAGTGGCACCGCTTGTGGGAAATAGGGGATGGGCGGTGCGAACAAGGGTACTGCTTCTAGATAAAGGGGCAAGCATGGTTCTGGGAATTTTCATAGAAGATTGATGTTAACCATGAGTTTCCACTCCAAGAGCTGGGATTCAGGGAAAGTAGGCATGTCAAAGCTCTTATCACATGATGGTGATAGGATTTTGGTATAACAGGATGCCCCCCAAAGCATGAGTCTTAGAGGGATACGATAAACGAGAGCTTTGAGAGAACAAGTCGTCGCCATGAGATGAAAATGTTGTCTTGATCGGAGCATGTCGTCAAGTAGGCATCTGTAGTACATCAGTATGTTGACTCATAGACACAAGTAACCAAACTCATGGCTGCAGACCAATACAAGGAAGATCCATGAGAAGAATAAACAAGCATGGCTACTAGAATACAATGTAGATCCATGTGATAGAGTACTCAAACTTGGACATAGCTACTAGACATACAATGTAGATCTATTCCATACAGACACAAATTTGAGCATAGCCACGACCATACAAATGTGGATCCATGCTAGATATACAAAAATCCATCGCAACCTTGAGAAAAGCAATGAGCACTTTAAACTAACACCTAGGGTCTTCATCTTGTCTTCCACAAAGTAGGATTCTATCCATGTGATTACAATGATCTGAAGTCAAACATGGTAGAAACCACTTGATTACCGGCCAATGATGTGAACCGTTAACAAGTGCGAGGGAGATCACCATCAATGTCAATGATTCCCAAGGTAATCTAGTACAATCTACTGAGTGTGAATAGATATCCTGATGTCGAACACCCAGTCGATTCTATCGATCAAAGGTCAATGATGTGAACCTATGTCGAGAGTGTGAACCTATGTCGAGAGTGAGAGAATCTGTCATTAAGGTTTACAGATCTCAAGGTACTAAATATTGTTTCTAAGACTATTTCCTAGATGATAAGCTGATGCTGACGGGAAAAGTCTCATCGAAGGACGACTATGATGAATCCTACATCGATGACATGAAACTCAGAACATAGTTCTGGAATTATGTGAATGTAGTAACCATATGACTAACTGAAAGATACTGACATAAAGACTGTGTAGACTGTAGAGGTAAAAAAATTTCAAATCCCCTTTGAACATCAGGCGGCATGACAAAAAGACTTGGCAGCATGACTGAATGAGACAGACACACAATGCGACAGTGGACAATGCATTCTTTTGAAAGACTCAAAGGATTGACATGACTCATGAAAGTGGATCATCATGGAGATCAGCTGAATATCCAATTGACTAACATGATTGTGCAGACAAGTGCCATGTTCAAAGGTAACGACAAACAACTGCCATTATTTGCAAAATGATTCCCTTCCCATTTCCCCCATCATGATTGATGAGTGCCTCTTTTCGGTTTTACGAGTTTAAAGAGGGTAACAAACGCTCGATATAGCTTGTCAGAAGACAAGTCTAGACTCATATGTTTTACGAACCTGAGAGAGGAGGGGTTCATTCCCAAAATGGGTCTCTCAATGTTTAATTAAACGAGTCCACTGAAATAAAACTCGCCATCGTTCATGTTTAGAGATCCTGAACGAATACGGAAGAAGACTCCAAAGGGGTCCTTTTTCGTATGATTTAGTCTCTAAGTCCTGAAAAAGTGTAAAATCATACCTTAGAGAACTCTTCCAGTCATGATTGGCTGGAGTGTTCCTTTTTTGTAAATAGTCCTATCCGAACCGAAAAAGAGATAACCTACCATTGGATGGACGACCCTTCAAATACTTTAACGAGTGTGAAGAAGACAAGATCACTCGACAATCTTTTCGTATTTAGGGAGCCTAAAAAGAGTTTAAAGAGGACTCCATTAACCTTTTTCATGTTTGAATCTAGAGCACGAAAAAGTAATAAACTAAGCTCAAACCACTTTTCATGTTTTAACCGGAGCACGAAAAATGAAAAGTAAGCTCAACACCATCTTACTGTTTTTAATGAGCTCAAAGATCAGTTGAAAGAATGCTCAGGGATTGCTTTCATTTTTACGCAAGCTCGAAACCAATGGGTAAGTTATGCTTGAAAAATTCTATTAACATGATATATAGAGGTTGGAATCTTACCCCCAACATGATTGCTAGAAAAGCTTACCCTTAACATGGTTGCTAGGGGCTCGACATGCCCCCCAAGCTTCATTTCATCCGATGATTCTTCTTCCATACCCAACCTAAAAAACCTGGTTACTAATGTGAAAATGTTCACCAGGGGGTAGGAAGAATGAGAATCGGGCAGGTGAAAATAAGGTTCAAGTTCTAACACTAAAGGGAAGACTCGACTCAAGGGAAGGGGATCTATTTCATTTTTACGCAAGATTGAAACAGAAGGTAACTATACTTGGAACATGGTTTCATTTTTATGCAATCTTGAAGCCAAAAGGTAAACTATGCTTAAGGAAACCTACTTCATTTTTTAACAAGCTTGAAATAGAAAATGAACTATGCTCAAGAATGATTTCATTTTTATGCAAGCTTGAAACCAAAAGGTAAACTATGCTTGAGGAGATCTATTTCATTTTTTAACGAGCTTGACATAGAATGGGAACTTTGCTCAGGAATGATTTCATTTTTATGCAAGCTTGAAACCAAAAGGTAAACTATGCTTGAGGACATCCATTTCATTTTTTAACAAGCTTGACATAGAATGGGAACTTTTCTCAAAGGCATTTGTTTCATTTTTTAACGAGCTTGACACAGAATGAGAACTATTCTCACAACATGGTTTCATTTTTATGCAAGCTTGAAACCAAAAGGGTAAACTATGCTTAGGGAGTGTTTTTATTTTTTAATGCTCTTGAAACCAAAATTAAACTATGCTCTAGACATGGTTTCATTTTTATGCAAGCTTGAAACCAAAAGGGTAAACTATGCTTAAGGAGTGGTTTTATTTTTTAATGAGCTTGAAACCAAAAGGGTAAACTATGCTTAAGGAGTGGTTTTATTTTTTAATGAGCTTGAAACCAAAAGTAAACTATGCTCTAAAACTTGCTGCTATCCAACATGATATCCAGAGGTTGTTAGGTTTCCCCCATTTCATAAAAGCTAGCGGCTTAGCTCTATTATGATGTCCATATATTAGAGCCATGCCCCCCATTTTACCTATGATGGGAAGAAGCTAACTAGAATAAGGGGAAGGAACAATAGGAACATGTGGCACATTCAGGGCAGTCTGATTACTAGGAGTAATGAAATGGTCAGGAAGAAATATGATCAAATGGTCACAATCTTCTCATCATGGGGAAAATGCATAACTCTAAAGTGTGGACACAACAGCATTCATGGCATAAACATAATCACATCCAAGGAGAAGATTGAAATCTAAAGGACCTTGGACCACCATAACATCAATACAAACAGTTTTCCCTCCTAATGTGATAGGTAAACAAGGGAGGGTCCCTAAAGGTGCAGTAGGAATTCGATTAAAAGCTAGTATCTGATCAGTGGCTGGCACAAGCTGAGGAGAACCTAAAGCTTTCCAAGGAGTTGAGGATAGAATACTAACAGAAGCCCCTTCATCAACAATAGTGTGAAGTATCCACCTAGCAGTAACATTCACAACTATCTAGAAAGGAACACTCAAATGAAGATGAGACTCTGTTAGGTTACTCTAGTCAAAGGAAATAACCTCACTACTCGGAGAGGTTTCTGTCGAAACAAACAAAATTTCCTCTTGTCGAGAACAATCAGAACGAAGCATAAAAACTTCAATAGGTTTCAGTTCATTCTCTACTGGAAGAGAAGAACATGATGAAGATTTGGTTAAAGAGACTAATTTAGTCTTAACACTCTCTAATGAAAGAGTGGGATCAGGTGGAAATGACACCGACTCGACCACTTTAACTTCACTCTTTGAAGGAAGAGTGGGATCAACCACAGATAAATCTGAATCAACCACTTGGTCAACTAGTGGGGGATTGAGGGATAAATTACTATCACTTGTTGGAATCACCTGTTGATGATTAGTAATATTTTCTAACCAACGCAAAGCTTCATCCATGCTTGGACAAAGAAAAGTACGATGCATAGCCTTGCATATCAAACAAGGATACAAGACTTTACCCTTACGACCTTTTACCAATGGGTCACTAGTTGAGGGAGTATCATCAACATGATGATCAGAGGTTGATGACACAGATGGTTTGGATCTTTTAGACCACTCTTCTTGTACAAGGGAGAGACCGGGACACTCATTAATAAGGTGGTCCCCCTTGCAAAGCTTACAAGGGAACTTGGGTTTTTTGAGTGTTCTCTTAGAACGAGCACCATCAAGAGAAAATGGTTGCTGCTTTTTCTCTTTCTCATCCTTCTTCTTTTTACCCTTCCCTTTCTTCTTCTTCTTATCCACATGACTACTAACCACAGTGCTTTGGTCAAGTGAAGAAGAAGAAAGGGCTGGAACAACAACTGACGAAGAAGGAGATGGATTAGGTTGAGTTCAATCCTCTCCCAGAGGAGAGGTGACATTTGAGACGTTAGGTGTAACAAGAATTACCGGATTAAACAACAAGACCAGTAATCCTATAGTTAATCTAGGAAGATTTAGAGTGGCAATAAAGGGAGGACCAATACCTTCACTTAGAGGGAATACAAAAGGTACACCTTGGAAAGGGACCTCTTGAGTGGTAGTCCTAGATTGGGATGCCATCTCTAAACTCTCTAATAACCCCCTAACTACCACGCACAAGAAAGTACTACTCTAACTAAAAGCAACAAGTAAACATTTGAAAGGAGTGGATAAGAGTCAGGAACCTCACAGGATAGGCCAAAAGGATAACTCAGATGGTTTGAGGATTCCTAAAGGGGTCTCCCAATATACGCAAGGTATGTGGGATCTCAAATCGGTAGTAGTTCTGTATAATGCATAATTGTACACAAGGGGCCTTTCGATATACAATCGAGTACATGAAGTACCTTTCGATATACCTCAAGGGTACGTGAAAGGCCATTTGATATACCGATGGTACATGGAAGAACCGCACGAGTCCCAGGATGTAATGCAGACAAATAACGATAACTCCTATGCTTAATGACTCCCAACACATCTCTAACTTGTCACTCAAATTGCTAAAAGTTTTAACCTAGTACTACTGTTAATTTTATCTTGTGCGTTTAGGTGGAACCATGGAGTGAAAACTTGAAATTAAAGAAGATGCACACTGATCTATATGATAATGCAAGTTTTCCTCTTCAATGAAATTCTACCTAAGAGAGGGAGAGAGATTTAATTTTCTTCCCAAAAAATGCACACCCAAATGCAAATGCAATTCTATCTTTTCAAACGAAAAGGGAAATATCAATGCACCCCAAACAATCTTCTAAGCAAATAAGAAAGATATCTAGAGAACATCAAACATAAATAAACCAAAAATGTTTCCTATCTTTTCATGCTTGAAAAAGATGCATAAAAACTTAATGGAAATATGATTTCACTAACGTTTCCAAACAAATCTAACTCTAATGCACACAAAGCTGAAAACAGATATTTCTTCTTAATGAAAGTAAGATCTAGAATTTCAAAAAATCATGCACAAAACAAGAAGAAAATCGTCCAGCAAACTTGCGAATAAATCAAAAGAGAGAGAAAACTAAAACTTCTCTTTGAAACAGACAAGGAAACGAAGAACCAATCTTTCCTACCAAGCACTAAAAAAATCAGCATGCAAAAGGAAAGAAGAATCACCCCAAGAAAAGAAAGAGTCAAAATAACATGGATCACTCATGCATTCCAAGTCCAAAACAAACCAAAGCCTACACACAAAAATGAAATGTATATTTCCAATTCCAATGAATAATATCTACAGAAAAGAGCAAGAGGTTTCAAGCAAAGAAAATAAAGCAAAATACAATGCAAGAAACATAAACTCTCTTTGAATGCAGAAATTCGAAGTCTAGAATAGGGCTTACCTGGCACCGTGTAGATGAAGCTGCTGACAGGCAGTTTTGAGGCAAAACTTCTTCTTGCTCACTGGACTCAGGCAGTGGCACCGCGTATGGCTAAATAGACTCAGGTGGTGGCACCGCTCCTTGCCAAAGGAACATGTGCGGTTCCTTGAATATATACAAAACAAAAGGAGAACAATAGATCAAGTTAGACAAAGACTAGATCAAGGTGAAAAATGCCAGATTCAGTATGGAAACAGAGCAAAAAAGATCGAAATGATTTAGATCTGAACAAATCTGGAAGTTTCAAACTCAAAAGGACTAAGTCAGAAAGTAGATCTGACTGAAGAGAGTTGGAGAAGGAGCCTGGATTCGGACAAGAGTTGAGAACTAAGGAAGATTAGAACAACTGATACATATCTCTATTCCCCAGTAGAGTCGCTAGAGTTGTTAACTGGAATATTTCACCTCCTGCGGACAACAAGGTGTTCCACTCATCTGAATGGTTTATATCTAGAACAAATAGATGACAGAGGTTGAAGACTCTTCCTAGACGCTGTAGATACCTGGAATGTAATTCTTCGATCGTTACCCTGTGTACCTGCAATAAGCTTCAACATGAAAACATATCAAAACCACCAGAATATAATCTACTAATCTATGTTAGTGACTAAGGAATCTAACAACATATATGTGAAATCATACAACAACAATATATGTGGGACAGAAATCAACTTGCATTAAAGAAATATGAAGAAGTTTACAACCAAGACTTAGTGTTGACATGCATCTCCATGAAACCAAGCATTCTCATCCCCAAAAGGTCCGACTCTAGCTCTCTATACTCTCCCAAATGATCTTGGGCCAAGTGATCAATCCAACAGCATAACAATACCTTAAGAGTTCCCCCCCTCAACCATGGCCATAAAATTGTATTTATAAGGCTTAATGGAAAGGGTAGGTTGAGAGATTAGTGGGTGAGGTGGCCTCTAAGATCCTAGGATGAGGGATCTCGAGCTCAACTGACCCACAAGAGTAGGGATAAGGGAGGACACGAGGCTTATCATCTAGAATCCTCGAGAAAATTCTCTTTTTCTCTTTTTACCCAGGGTACCGTGTTTCTCCTTCAATGACAGAGTGGTTCTGGTAATAACTACTTATGGACCAAGCGCCATAAGTGGTGGCACCGCTTGTGGGAAACTGGGGATGGCCAGTGCGAACAAGGGTACCACTTTTGGATAAAGGGGCAAGCGCGGTACTGAGAATTTTCATAGAAGATTAATGATAACCATGAGTTTCCACTCCAAGAGCTGGGATTCAGGGCAAGTAGGCATGTCAAAGCTCTTATCACATGATGGTGACAAGATTTTGGTATAACAGATTGTGTATTGCGGGTATGATTTTTAAATTTTCTCGAAAATGCTTCTGCAATTCGTCTTCCCCAAAACTTCTTCTGCAATTGTGGATTGTAGATTGTGGGTTTTCTTTTCATAAATTCTCAAAAATGATTTCTACAAAGTGTTGTCCGCAAATTTAAGAAGTGTGCACCTCAACATTGCAGAAACTATTCTAGACCATTGATATTTCTCTCTCTTATGATCTGGTCCATCCAAATCTTCATTTCATATAACCTTAGTGTTATAATGCTTTCGAATCTACTTAGCCAACTGTATTATTTTGGATTAATCTATTGGACTATTTCATCAATGTTGCCTTATGATCTTTATGTTGAAAATAATGTCAATTTGTGTTGATACATCTTTGTTTGTGGTAGCAGGAAGAAGAACTGGAGTGTTGTAGAATCCTTGTCTGTTGTAGCAGGCAAAAAATTATGGGGTGTTGGTGCATCATTTCTGTAGCAGCAAATAAACAATTTTGTAAAATTCATATTATTAATGAGTTTGAATTGGTTGTTTTATCTTTTAGGTTTCCATGATAAAATTCCATGTCCTAACTTGGTTGATTCATTATGTGTCTTGTACTAATTATCTTAATAAAAGTGAAAAGAAGGAAATACTGATTCACCCCCTCTTAGTATTACTGGATAATCCAACAATTGGTATCAGAGCGGGTTTCTTCACTATAGTCTAAACCACTGGAAGGAAGATCCTAACCACACTGGATTGGTAGGAAGGATTGGATACCAACAGACCTCCATTTTTCACAGGAGTGTAAGAATGAAGTTCCATCCAATTTCTCTTGGATGCAAGGTTTGGAGATAAGTTGAAAAAAAAGTACAAAACACTAGACAACCTACCTACATACAAATATGAACTATATCAATATGAGGCCAATGCAAAATCCCTGAATGCAATCTTAAGTGCATTAAAAAATTCATTGTTTGTGAAAGTCATGCAATGCAAGACATCCAAACATGCATGGGAAACATTAAAAATTGTCTATTAAGGAGTATCCAAAGTCAAGCAATCCAAACTTCAGAAATACAAAGGATAATTTGAAAGCCTAAAAATGAAAGAGGAAGAAAATACTGCAAAATATCTTCTAAGAGTAGATGAAATTGTTAATGCTATTATAGGCCTTGGAGGAGAAATAAAGGAGTGAGAGGTCATTGAAAAAGTACTAAGAACCATGCCAATGAAGTACAATGCAAAAGATTCTACTCTAGAATAATGAGATGATATTAACCTCATAACAATAGATGAACTAAATGGGATCTTCACTACATATAAGATAAGAACATGAAAAAATGAACCTTCAAGAAAAGAAGCAACATTTAAAGTCTCAAAAGAACCAAAGAAGTATGAATCCCCATCCAAGAATCACTCAGAGAATTCAAATGATGAAGAAGCTCTTTTCATTAAGAAACTTGAAAGAGGTACTGGAACGTACAAAGGAAAGCTACCTGTAAAGTGTTTTAATTGTGGAAGAATTGGACACTTTGCTTCAAAATGTCCCTATCCTAAACAAGATGATAGAGATGAGAGAGAAGCCTCAAAGAAGTTAAAAAAGGGCAAGACAGGAAACAAGAAGAAGTTTAATGAGAAGAAGAAGATCATTTACACCATGGAAGATAGTGAATATGAAGACACAAGTGAAGATGAGGAAACAAAAATTATATTCATGGGAAGAGAAAATCAAGCTCAAGATGGTGAATTAGATGAGGAAGGAGAAGTAGAACTAAAAGTTGAACTCATTAGTGCTCTTGAAGAACTTGAAAAATGCATGAAAAAGAACAAATAGTCACACCAAATCATTAGCAATCTAAAAACCCGGCTTCGAGAGGCCAAGAAGATTGAAGAGAATCTAGATTTGTAGCTCAAAAAAAGAATACAAGAATTTGAAAGGATTGAAGAAGAGATTATGTATATTAAAAATAAGCTTTATGAAGAAAATATTAAGTCAAAATTCGAAAACACTTTAAAGACTCTAGATGAAATCTTGATTAGCCAAAGGCCATTAAGAGATAAATATGGATTAAGATATGGAAAAGAAAAGAATTCAAAATGTTTCTCCTTCACAAACCAAGATGGAAATAAAAGAATCTAAGCTGTTTCACTGAAGAGTCCCATTAAAAAGGAAGAAAGTAAGAAATATGCTCCATCCTCTCATGACAAAGATAGAACTAATGTGATACCTAGAAAACCAATGACAAGTAGACATAAACATATCTTTTTTGGTCATTGCTACTATTGTAACAATTTTGGTCATAAAACCCTAAATTGCAGAGCATATGGAAAGGTTCATGATCACAAGAAGAATTCATCTAATAACAAACCAAGAATAAGAAACCATAACCATTTTGCACCTCTTCAAAGATATGACATAGAGTGTTACAAATGCAAAAACCATGGACATATAGCAAGATATTGTAAACTAATTCCTCCTACAAATGCGTTTCAAAACGAAAAATAGAAAATGCACTAGAAGAAAAAGAAAGAGGAGGAATCCATGATTTCTCTGTGTGATAGAAAAGCAGAATATATGGCATTTTGCCAGTGGGCGTGCAAAACATATGACATGAGATCCAAATAAATTCATAAATCTAAGAAAAGACAATAAGGGAAAAGTCACTTTTGGAGATAATATGTCTTCCAAAATAATTGGTAAAGGTACAAATGCTTTCAATGACAAGATCAAAGCTGAAAATGTGTTGCTAGTGGAATACCTAAAGCCTAAAGTCCTTAGTGTAAGCCAAACATGTGATCAAGGGCACATCTACACTTTTGACTTTGAGAAATGTGAAATTAGAAAGAAGGACCCATGAAGACTTGTTGGTACTGCTATAAGAAACTCAAGTAATGTATACATGCTAAAAAATGATGAACAATGCTACATGAGTATGATTAATCAAAGATGGCTGTGGCATAGAAGGACGGGACACTTAAAATTTGACAATCTTATGAAAGTAAGTAAGAAGGAAGCTGTAAGGGACTTTCCAAAGATTGCAACGTCTCTAAATTCAGTCTACAAACATTTTCAACATGGGAAGCAGACTAAATCCAGCTTCAAAGCAAAATAACATACAGCCACACATCCATTGGAAATAGTTCACACTGATCTTTGTGGACCAACAAGAACTAAAAGCTTGCAAGGAGAGTACTATTTCATGTTGCTTGTAGATGATTATACAAGGATGAATTGGGATACCTTTCTCAAAGAAAAATCAGAATCTTTTGAGAAGTTTAAAGTTTTTAAAGCAAAATTTGAAATGAAACAAATTTGAAAATCAAATTTCTAAGGTTAGATAATGGAGGTGAATTCACTTTCAAATAAATTCAATGAATTTTGTGAAACCCATGGAATTAAAAGATAGTTTTCAGCCCCAAAGACTCCTTATCAAAATGACATTGTGGAAAGAAAAAACATGTCATTCCAAGAATTTGCCAGAACTATGCTAAATGAAGCAAAACTTCTTGATGTGTACTGGAGGGAAGCAATATATAGAGTTGTTTATATACTAAACAGAGGACAACTCAGAGTTAATAATTACAAAACCCATTACCAACTATGGTATGGAATACCTGCCTTAGTCAAATATTTCAGAGTGTTTGGGAACAAGTGTTACATAAAAATAAATGAAGATGACGTTGGTAAATTTGACTCTAGAACCGATGAAGGAATATTTTTAGGATATTCATCCACAAAGAAGGCATACATATGTTACAATAAAAGGACTCACAAAAACATAGAACGTGCAGATGTAAGAGTGGATGTCATGTCCAAATTTTTTTATCGAGTCACAATGGCCTAATCACATTTTCCATATTCATTAGAGTTTGTCTAATTGATGTTAAGGGTCAAATAATTACCAAGGAGGAAAATTACTAGTTTCCTAGGTTGGGGGTGGAAGCTTTGGGATTTGGAATAAGGGGGAAAATGAATAATGTTTGAACATTAGAATGACATACATATTTAATAAAGAAGCTAAATAAATAAATACAAGAGAAAATTGAAGTGGAAATGGAGCATGGAGACACATGGAGACAATGGGGCCTACACAAGCTAGAATTTATGTGCCACATGGCATCCTCCTCTTGCAATTTCGAATCCATGGGAAACCTAAATGTTATTGGATGAGTTATAAGGATAATATACTTGTCCATATAAATTATAGGTCTAATTTGGAAGTAAATTTAACTTACATGGGAGAGGAAGATTCATTTTGGAGCTAGTGAGACACTTGGACTAGATTCCTTAGCTCTATGACAACAATGATGAAGATGCTATGAAACCTATGAAACAAATCAGATCTGAAGGATGAAATATGAAATATATGACATGTTAGTTCAAAATAGAGAATCCAATAGGGAGCTCATGTGATTTGGGAAAGCTCAATGATTTCCTAGTAAAATTGGGGGAAGATGGAAGGCTAGGAAAGGAGGACACATCGAAAATCTTGATCCCACACCCAAATTCGAATTGGCTTGATTTTGTGGATGGATTGGTAACATTATAAGAATAAGGATGTTTATAAAATAAAGGAATCAACCAATATAATTTATTTTTATCATTTGAGAAATTTCCATTTATGAATTGTGAGAGCTATTGGATGACTAGTTTTCTTGCCTTAGCCAATTTCGAGGGTGAAATATTCCCATCCAAGTTGGTGTTTGGAGAGGCCCCTCAGGTATTTCATGGAGATTTAATGGATTTTTATTTGTATGTGTAATATACATGGAATCTCATGTTTCCTTCTATTGTAGCACCTTCTCTCAACAATTTCCAATTTTTATGGCATATTCTTGCTCATGGAGGGATTACGCTTTGGATGAGCTATTGTTCTCTTTGGGGAAGATTATAATGCCCCATTATTTTATGTTCTGATGTAAATGATATATGTTTAAATTTCATAATACTCTCAGGTATAAATACTGAAATATTTAATGTAAAAATGTTAATCAATGAAGAAATAGTGCCATTTCCCCACTATCTTGTTGTGAACCAATGTAATGTTGATGGATTCAAGTGGATAAGTAAAATAATGATGGTTTATGCATGAATGGAATTTTATTTATTTATTTAAAATTTAATAATACTCTCAGGTCTAAATACCCAAAATATTTCATGTATAAATGTTAAATAATGAAGAAACAATGCCATTTCCCCACTAACTTGTTGTGAACCAAAATAATGTTGATAGATTCAAATGGATAAGTAAAATACTGATGGTTTATGGATTAATGGACTGTTATTTATGGATTATATGATTTTAATTTTCAGTACATAATAATTTATAGTTATTTTGTTGAGTTTCATAGCATTTGGAGAAGTTTGCCTATCATTCCCCCCAAGGTTGAAACTGGTCTTTTTGCATCTGATTTAAGGGAGTTATAGCAGAAATTAAAAGTTGAATGGTGATGCATATGATTTAATATTTATGTGATTTACATGTCCCATAATTCCATTCATAAATTTGAGTTGTATTGAGAGCATTTGAGAAGCCATTTCCAGCATTTACCCAGGGGAAATTGGAGCCCCAATTTGCTAGTAAAGACTCCTACTTTGGTAAGAATATTAAACAAGTTTGCAGAAGTAATTGGAGGGTCACAAATAATCCTTTAAAATAATATTCAATTATTAATATAATTCATACACCTTATCATAATATTTGGGAGCATTTGAGTCAATTTGGATACCTAGACATCAAAACTAGTCAAAGGTCGAAATAGGAGAAAAAGTGAAAAAATGGTCATTTTAATAAAAATTCAAAAAATGGAAATTACAGTGGTATTAGAGCATGATCTTGGCACCCGATGTGGTATGATATTTATGAGTACAAGAATTCAAGGACCACCATTATATATTCAAACCCAAAAGTGCTTTTGTTGAAGAGGAAACAATGACTGGGGATGAAAAGGGAACCTCATATAATGGTGAGGAGCATATAAAAATCATGGAACCTATAATTGAAGACATGACCAATAATATTATGAAAGGATTCAAATTTTTTGCTATCCAATGTGAGATAAAATATATTTATTTTAAGAAAACCAAAGGGGAAAAATGCATCAGCTTGCTTGAAGGAGCAAAAGGAGGAGACCCATGAACCACCTAGTTCTGAAATAGGTGAAGTAGAAGAAGTAGTACATGAAGAGGATAGAAATTCACTCCCAAGTGACTCTGAAAAAGATGAAGAGACATCACATGAGTATGAATAAGTTTCTATTGAAAATACTAAAGATCATTTCGAGACACATTCTACCTTGGAAATGAAAAAAAGAGCATCTACTGGTGGATGCTTGAACTATGAAGGGGTAGCTACTGAGGGGTGCTCACAAATATATGTTGGTGACATAGAGATAATATTTCAAAATGTTGTTGCAAGAAAAAATTCTAGTAAACATGAAAATGAATACCTTGTAGCAGTTGACGAAGAAACAAGATCAACTTCCCCATCACCACTTGAGCTTCAAGAAGTTGGTCCAAGCAAGAAGGAAGAAGACGGGGAGGTCATTTGCAAGAGAATAATTATATTGAAGTGTCCTTAAAGTTGAATGAAAAGAAGATCCAAGAGTCTCTTAGCATACTCCATGACGCTCAATCATTAGTGTCAAATTCTTGTTGGAGAGCTACTTCATTGGAGGAAACATCCTTCCTTGAAGACATGGAGAAAATCCAAAGAGAAATGTGCCACATCAAAGGTAATTTCATGTCTTTTATTTTTGATAGAAACCATTTGTTTGAGCTTAATTAACTGCTACATGATGCATACTTGAATAATAATGAGGATAATCATAATCTCACAATTCAAAATTAGCAACTTCTTGAAAAGTTGCAAGATACTTGTTTTTCATCCCATGTTTTAGATTTCCAAATGGTAGATTGTTTGGAGGATTCTCATGATATGGTGGATCATGAGAAATGTGGAAATTTGAATGTGATTGATGCTTTTGAAGATGATATTGAATATATACAAACACTTGATGTGGTGTAAGAGGAACTTGAATTGTTTCTTAATGAAGGTTATGCAATTTTTAAAGAAGAGCATGATTCCTCTACATTGGAACCAATCTCTGAAAAAGGTTTCACACTTTTGAAGGTGCTGCATTATACTACCCATATGGATCCTTCCCATGATGAAACTTAAGAAATTTTTTATCATTTGGGTGATTTATTTCATTCTCCTACATCCTACAATTCCATGTTTTGCAGCAGTAGTCTCAATGAAGTATGGGTGAAAGGGTTCTTTTTGATGGTGCCACATGAGAAGCATGGAACTCCTAAATTTACTTTTTATGATGACATGGTTGGAGCACATTATTATTCACATTTTTAGAAGCATATTTTGTTACTTTATGATGATGAAAATCTACATGGATGCACCTATGATATGCATTTGAGTCACTTGAAGACTCATGGTTTATCTTGCTCAACACTTGGTTCATTTGATGTTGGAGCAAATTCTTCCAACACTGGGGAGAATAGATTTATAATTGGAGAAAATTTTTGTTGCCATCCACATAATTTGTTATATATTTATGATTCTCTCATTCATGGATGTATGGGTGAGTCTTATTTGAGTCATTTGAAGTCTCATTTTTTTTGCTCATTATTTGGTTCAGATTTTGGTGGTGGTTCTTCATTCACTCCTTGGATGAAATAACACATGGCTGATTATATTTATGCACATTATATATATTTGGAGCAGAATTATGGGACATGGGATCCTCACCTATGTCATTGGAGAAGATCTGATTGGTTACTTGAAGCTTGTATGCACTTGGAAAAAGGTGGTCTACTTACTTGGAGGTATAAGCACTTTCATGATTTTCTGATGAGGCACCTCCTTGATGTACATTTTTATTATGGTGTTATGTACTTTGATGATATATATTATGTACGCATGATGTTTGGAAGAATGAATACAAGAAAATTGGATCCTAGAATTCTCTTTCCTAATGGTATGGGTTGGAGAGCACTCTTAATTGTTGGAGTGCAATACAAGCAATGTGACCCTGAGATATTTTTTAGTCCCATTGATTTCAATTTTTTTGGGAAACAAGCAGTATGGGAGATGGATTTACCACTTAATAAAGTGATTTTAATAAGATTAGTGCAGCATAAATCATGGTGGTTCCTCTCTCAAATCTTCATGGAATCTCAAATACTCAAAGTTGGGAAACTCCGTGGCAACTTCAAAGAATCATACAGAAAGCAGGTTCTTCAACACCCATGTTTGAAATTGCTTGAGGACAAGAAATATTAGGAAGGGAGGATTTTTCATGTCCCAAAGTTTTCATTGGGTCACAATGGTATAATCACATTTTCCATATTCATTAGAGTTTTTCAAATTGATGCTAAGGGTCAAATAATTACCAAGGAGGAAAATTACTGGTTTCCTAGGTTAGGGGTGGAAGATTTGGGATTTGGAATAAGGGGGACAATGAATGATGTTTGAAAATTAGAATGGAATAAATATTTAATAAATTATATAAATAAATAAATACAATATAAAATTGAAGTGGAAATGGAGCATGGAGACACATGGAGACTATGGGGCCCACATAGGCTAGAATTTATGTGCCACATGGCATCCTCCTCTTGCAATTTCGAATCCATGGGAAGCCTAAATGTTCTTGGATGAGTTATAAGGCTAATACACTTGGAAATATACATCATAGGTAAAATTCGGAAGGAAATATAACTTACGTGGGAGAGGAAGAGTCATTTTGGAGCTAGTGAGGCACTTGGATTAGATTCCATAGCTCTATGACAACAATGATGAAGATGCTATGAAACCTATGACACAAATAAGATATGAAGACTGAAATATGACATATTTGAAATTTCAGGTAGAAATATATCATCCAAGTGGACACTCATGTGATTTGGGGAAGCTCAATGGGTTCCTACTCAAATTGGGGGAAAATGGAAGGCTAGGAAAGGGAGGACACATGGCAAATCTTGAGCCCACACCCAAATTCGAATTGGATTGAGTTTATGGATGGATTGGTAAAATTAGAAGGATAAGGATTTTTATAAAATATAGGGATAAACAAAGAACCAAGACAATGGATTTTTCTCATTTGATAAATTGTCATTTATGAATTGTGAGAGCTAGTGGATGACTAGTTTTCTTGCCTTAGCCAATTTCGAGGGTGAAAGATTCTCATCCAAGTTGGTGTTTGGAGAGGCCACTTAGGTATTTCATGGAGATTTACTGGAGTTTTATTTTTATGTGTAATCTACATGGAATCTCATGGTTCCTTCTATTGAATCACTTTCTCTCAACCATTTCCAATTTCTATGGCATATTCTTGCTCATGGAGGGATTGTGCTTTGGATGAACTATTGATCTATTTGGGGGAGCTTCTAATGCCCCATTATTTTATGTTATGATTTAAATTATATGTATTTCAAGTTAAAAAGACTCTCAGGTCTAAATACTGAAATATTTCATGTAAAAATGTTAATCAATGAAGAAATAGTGCCATTTCCCCACTAGCTTGTTGTGAACCAATGTAATGTTGATGGATTCGAATGGAAAAGTAAAATAATGATGGTTTATGGATGAATGGAATTTTATTTCTGTATTTAAAATTTTATAATACTCTCAGGTCGAAATACCCAAAATATTTCATGTATAAATTTTAAACAATGAAGAAATAGTGCCATTTCCCCACTACCTTGTTGTGAACCAATATAATGTGGATAGATTCGAATGGATAAGTAAAATAATGATGGTTTATGGATGAATGGAATGTTATTTATGGATTATATGAGTTTAATTTTCAGTACATAATCATTTGGAGTTATTTTTTTGAGTTTCATAGCATTTGGAGAAGTTTTCCTATCATTCCCCCCAAGGTTGAAACTAGTCTTTTTGCATCTGATTTAAGGGAGTTATAGCAGACATTAAAAGTTCAATGGTGATTAATATGAGTTATATTTATTTCCTTTACATGTACCCTGATTCCTTTAATAATTTTTAATTGGCTTGAGAGCATTTGAGAAGCCATTTCCAGCATTTACCCAGGGCGAATTGGAGCTCCAATTTGCTAGTAAAGACTCCTACTTTGGTCAGAATATTAAACAAGTTTTCAGAAGTAATTGGAGGGTCATAAATCATCCCTAAAAATAATGTTAAAGTATTAATATAATTCATACACCTTCTCATAATATTTGGGAGCATTTGGGTCAATTTGGAGACCTAGACATCAAAACTAGTCAAAGGTTGAAATAGGAGAAAAAGTGAAAAAATGGTAATTTTAATAAAAATTTGAAAATGGAAATTAAAGTGGAATCAGAGAATTATCTTGGAACCTGATGTTATATAATATTTATGAGTACAATAATTCAGGGACCACCATTAGATATTGAATCTTAAAAGTGCTTTTGTTGAAAAGGAAACAATGATGGGATGAAAAGGGAACCTCATATAATGGTGAGGAGCATATAAAAATCATGGAACCTATAAATGACGACATGAACATGAATATTATGAAAGGATTTGAATTTTTGGCTATCCAAGGTTGGATAAAATATATTGATTTTAAGAAAACCAAAGGGGAAAAATTCATCAGCTTGCTTGAAGGAGAAAAAGGAGGAGACCCATGAACCACCTAGTTCTAAAATAGGTTAAGTAGAAGTAGTACATGAAGAGGATCAAAATTCACTCCAAAGTGAATCTGAAAAATATGAAGAGAAATCACATGAGTATGAATAAGTTTCTATTGAAAATACCGAAGATCATCTTGAGACACATTCTACCTTGGAAATGAAACAAAGGGCATCTACTGATGGATGCTTGAACTATGAAGGGGTACCTACTGAGGGGTGCTCACAAATCTATGTTGGTGACATAGAGATAATATTTAAAAATGTTGCTGCAATCCAAATTTCTAGTAAACATGAAAATTAATACCTTGTAGCAGTTGAAGAAGAAACAAGATCAACTTTCCCATCACCAATTGAGCTTCATGAAGTTGGTCGAAGCAAGAAGGAAGAAGATGAGGAGGTTCATTTGCAAGAGCCTAATTATCTTGAAGGGTCCTTAAATATGAATGAAAAAAATATCCAAGAGTCCCTTATCATACTCCATTACACTCAAGCATTAATGTCAAATTCTTGTTGGAGAGCTACTTCATTGGAGGAAACATCCTTCCTTGAAGACATGGAGAAAATTCAAAGAACAATGTGCCGCATCAAAGGTAATTTCATGTCTTTTATTTTTTATAGAAACCATTTGTTTGAGCTTAATGAATTTATACATGATTCATACTTGAATAATAATGAGGATAATAATAATATCATAATTCAAAATGAGCAACTTCTTGAAAAGTTGCAAGATACTTGTTTTTCCTCCCATGTTTCAGATTGTCAAATGGTAGATTGTTTGGAGGATTCTCATGACATGGTGGATCATGAGAAATGTGGAAATTTGAATGTGCTTGATGTTTTTGAAGATGATATTGAAGAGATACAAACACGTGATGTGGTAGAAGAGGAACTTGAATTGTCCCTTGATGATGGTTATGCAATTTTTAAAGAAGAGCATGATTCCTCTACATTGGAACCAATCTATGACAAATGTTTCACACTTTTGAAGGAGCTGCATGATAGTACCCATATGGATCCTTCCCATGATGAAATTTCTGCACTTTTTGATCATCAGGGTGAGTTATTTCATTCTCCTACATCCTACAATTCCATGTTTTGCAGCAGTAGTCTCAATGAAGTATGGGTGAAAGGGTTCTTTTTGATGGTGCCACATGAGGAGTATGGAACTCCTAGATATACGTTTTATGATGACAAAGTTGGAGCACATTATTATTCAAATTATTAGAAGAATCCTTTGTTACTTTATGATGATAAAAATATACATGGATGCACCTATGATATGTATTTGAGTCACTTGAAGACTGATGGTTTCTCTTGCTCAACACTTGGTTCATTTGATGTTGGAGCAAATTCTTCTAACACTGGGGTGAATAGATTTATGATTGGAGAAAATTTTTGTTTCCAGCCACATAATTTGTTATATCTTTATGATTCTCTCATTCATGGATGTATGGGTGAGACTTCTTTGAGTCATTTTAAGTCTCCTTGTTTTTTGTGCTCGTTATTTGGTCAGATTTTGGTGGTGGTTCTTCATTCACTCCTTGGATGAAAGAACACATGGCTTATTATATTGATGCAGATTATATATATTTGGAGTAGCATTATGGGACATGGGATCCTCACCTATGTCATTGGATCAGATTTTATTGGTCACTTGAAGCTTGTATGCACTTGGAAAATGGTGGTCTACTTACTTGGAGGTATAAGCACTTTTATGATTTTCTTATGAGGCACCTCCTTGATGTACATTTTTATTATGTTGTTATGTACTTTTATGATATATATTATGTAATCATGATGTTTGGAAGAATGAATACAAGAAAATGGGATCCAAGAATTATCTTTCCTAATGGTATGGGTTGGATAGCACTCTTAATTGTTGGAGTGAAATACAAGCAATGGGACCCTGGGGTATTTTTCAGTCCCGTTGATTTCAATTTTTTTGGGAAACAAGCAGTATTGGAAATGGATTCCCCACTTAATAAAGTGATTTTAATAGTATTAGTGCAGCAGAAATAATGGTGGTTCCTCTCTCAAATATTCATGGAATCTCAAAGACTCAAAGTTGGGAAACTCCGTGGCAACTTCAAAGAATCATACAGAAAGCAGGTTCTTCAACACCCATGTTTGAAATTGCTTAAGGACAAGCAATATTGGGGAGGATTTGTAATTTCCCAAATTTTTCATTGGGTCACAATGGTCTAATCACATTTTCCATATTCATTAGAGTTTGTCAAATTGATGCTAAGGGTCAAATAATTACCAAGGAGGAAAACTACTAGTTTCCTAGGTTGGGGGTGGAAGCTTTGGGATTTGGAATAAGGGGGAAAATGAATGATTTTTGAAAATTAGAATGGAATAAATTTTTAATAAAGGAGCTAAATAAATAAATAAAATATAAAATTGAAGTGGCAATGGAGCATGGAGATAGATGGAGACTATGGGGCCCACACATGCTAGAGTTTATGTGCCACATGGCATCCTCCTCTTGCAATTTAGAATCCATGGGAAGACTAAATTTTATTGGAGGAGTTATAATGCTAATACACTTGGACATATAAATCATAGGTCAAATTTGGAAGAAAATGTAACTTACATGGGAGAGGAAGAGTCATTTTGGAGCTAGTGAGACACTTGGACTAGATTCCCTAGCTCTATGACAACAATGATGAAGATGTTATGCCATCTATGACATAAATCAGATTTGAGGGGAGACATCTAACATATCTGACAAGTTAGGTCGAAATAAGGGATCCAAGTGGGTGCTCATGTGATTTGGGGAAGCTTAATGGGTTCCTACTCAAATTGGGGCTAGATGGAAGGCCAGGAAAGGGAGGACACATGGAAAATATTGAGCCCACACTTTGGAAATGGATTTATTTTTTGGATGGATTGGTAACCTTAGAAGGCTAGTTATGTTTATAAAATACAGCAATCAACCAAGAGAATGGATTTTTCTCATTTGATAAATTGTGATTTATGAATTGTGAGAGTTAGTGGATGACTAGTTTTCTTGCCTTAGCCAATTTTGAGGGTGAAAGATTCCCATCCAAGTTGGTTTTTGGAGAGGAAACTTAGGTATTTCATGGATATTTAATGGAGTTTTATTTTCATGTGTAATATACATGGTAGCTCATGGTTCCTTCTATTGCAACACCTTCTCTCAACCATTTCCAATTTTTATGGCATATTCTTGCTCATGGAGGGATTGCGCTTTGGGTGAGATATTAATATATTTGGGGAAGCTTATAATGCCCCATTATTATTTTTTTTGATGTAAATTCTTTGCATTTCAAGTTCAAAATAATCTTAAGTCGAAATACTAAAATATTTCATGTAAAAATGTTAATTAATGAAGAAATAGTGCCATTTCCCCACTATCTTATTGTGAACCAATGTAATGTTGATGGATTTGAATGGAGAAGTGTCATGTCCACAACCCTCTACTCGATGGAGAGGAGGTGACTAACATCTATCAACCCAGGCAATATAAGCCCCATGAACATAATACATATAACAATTCATTTAACTTAAAACATGCATAGATGCATAAATTATCAAGATATAGTGGAAGGAAATCATTCATTCAAGCATTTATCATGTTCATAGTAATTCATAAAACAATTACAGTTGTGGAAAATAAAAATATAAGAGAATACTTATCTTTGATAGAAGCTTGTCCTACAACTAGCTATGTTGCTGTAATGTTCAACCCAACCATAGGCCAATGTGCTCTTAAATCTCTCAGCAACACTGCCACTCCCAAGCGCATGATTTCCCCCAAGGAATAAGGAACACTAGCAGACTTCACCCATAGCCAAGGATACAATAAAATTAAGTCAAGCCAACATAGTTGGGTTTATCAAACTTACGCAGGCAGTGGTTTACACTTAGCCAAATTCACATGGAACACAACCAAGCCAATAGATGGGTTTACTAGGCTACCAGCCAAGCCATCCTTCCAGTTGGGTTTATCAAGCTGCCAAGGAGGTGGAAATACTGTCTTCTAAGCTAGTGAGCTCAACCCTAGAGCTATGAACACCCACACCGGATCTAGCCTGACTTCTAAACAATTACATACGCAACACAAGAAAACATTCCCTTCTTTGCTACATATTCCCTCGGACCATGCCTTCCCTTCCAGTGCTATTTAGGATATACAAAGAAGAAAACCAACCTTCTAGATTGGTCTGTGAGGTTCCTTCACACACTAGGTTTATCAAGCAAGTCTAGACTCCATTCCATTCCTCCAATCAGTTCAGATGCCAAAAAAGGATGTACACACATTTATCTCGGTACTAGGATTAAGAAAACATAGCAAACACCAGGGATTACCTACACACACAGTAATTACAAATTCTGAGCATTGCCGGAGCCAGAACTGTTGCTGCATTTACAGAAACCAACCCATTTCTGGTCATTCAAATCAAAGACATAATTCAGATTATGGGAAATCAGGTTCAGGAAAATGATTAGCAAACAAGAGGAAACATGAAAGGAAACCAATTACCGAACAGAAGAAAATCGTAATTGAAAAAAAAAAAAAAATGCAGAACATGAGAAAATCCCCAAGGTTCCAAACTCAGAATCATTTTTGCTTGCTTACTACTGCGTGAATGCCAAATTGGGTTTCCAAAAATGTTTTTTTCCATTCCAAATTGTGAGGGAAGGTGAAAATGTTGCCGCATGAGGGAAAAGCGGTTGTTTTGGTGTTTTATTGCCCAAGAAAATTTTAAAACATTTTTCCAAAAATGGTGTTCTGCCCATTTCGAATTTCTGCCCACTCTTCCAATCCCCCACCCCCTCATCCTTAGGAAAAATCATGCCCCCATCTCATTTAGTTGCATTTTCATAGCTGGATGTAGGTTTTTAATTAAAAATTGCAAATTTAACATAATGTCCAGCTCTTTTAATGTTTATCTAGCATAAAATACCATCGGCTCAAGATTAATTGCCGAAACATAAACACTAAATCAATGGTGGGGATTTTATCTAGCTCCAGACCATGATTATTTACATCATATTATTTAAATGCAAATAGGGTCAAAACTGGGGTGTTACATTCCCCTGCTCCTTCAACAGCACTGTCCTTAGTGCTTTACAATATTGAACAAAAATGCTTGCCGGTACTGCCCTCAGCAATCCATAGATTCAAACAAAAAAGGATGTGCCAGTCACATGGCATCCTTCATCTCCCACGTAGCTTCTTTAGGGCCATAGCGCTCCCATTGCACCTTCACCTATCCTATTGCTCGGTTCCGGAGCATTGTGACCTTCCTAGTGATGATGCACATAGGATCGATTTGGAACTCTCCCTCTGGTTCCACCTGTATCACATCCCAATTTATTACATGGTTAAGATCATGTACACATTTATTAAGCAAAGAAACATGAAAAACATTATGAGCTCTAGTGCTAGCAGGAAATGCAAGTCTATATGCAATTGGTCCTATTCTTTCAAGCACTTCAAATGGCCCACAGTATCTAGGTGACAACGTGGCACAACTTCCAAGCTTCAAGGAACTCTTATTTTCCTTCACTCTGAGGTAAACATGATCCCCAACACTGAACTCTCTGTTCACCCTATGCTTATCTGCATAGCTTTTCTATCTTTCCTAGGCTGCCTTCAAATTCTGCCTGATCTTTACAACTTCCTGCTCCATCTCCTTAAGCAATTCTAGACCAAGCACAACCCTGTTCACTGTATTATCCAAAGTCACTGGTGTCCTACACCTTCTGCCATACAAAGCTTCATATGGAATCATACCCAAGGACGCTTGTCATCCATTGTTATAAGAAAACTCCACTAGGTGTAAATAGTCTTCCCACTTGGATGGTTTGTCCATCACATACATGCAGAGCATGTCTTATAGCACTTGGCTAACTCTCTCAATCTATCCATCAGTTTGAGGATGGTAGGAAGTGCTGAAATTCAACTTGGTACCCAAATCTGCAAACAACCCCTTCCAAAAATTGGAAGTGAACTTGACATCTCTGTCATAGACTATTGCCTTAGGAAATCCATGCAGTTTGAAAATATCCTTCATGAATATCTTTACAATGTCATCCGTCTTATGCATAGATTTTATCGGTATAAAATGTGCTGCTTTGGTCAACTTGTTCACCACAACCATGATGGAATCATGTTGTCTCCAAGTCACTAGCAATCCTGTAATAAAGTCCATGGAAATAACTTCCCATTTCCATTATGGAACCGACAAAGGCTGTAAAAAACCTGCTGGGTGTTGATTTTCAACCTTCACTTGCTGACACTTCATGCACCTTGAAATATATTCAGCCATGTCCTTTGTCATTCCTGGCCAAAAGCACTGCCTCCTAGCTATAGAAATCGTCTTCTGATATCCTGGGTGACTAGAATATGGAGCTTGATAGATCTCATCCATAACAACCCTTTTCAAATATTCTACATTTGGAATATAAATTTTGTTCTTATAAGTAAGAATCCCATCTTTGTATCCCCCATACTTCTTTTCAAGGCTTCGTTGTTGCAACTTGTCATTGACGTGTGCATACAATTCATCTTCAGCAACATGATTAGCAATTTGCTTCTTCAAATCTGATTGGCAAATACTAATGGATGCCACATGTATTTCCTGCTCCTTCCTGCTGAGTGCATCAACTACCTTATTCTCTTTTCCTTTTATGTGCTTGATTTAAAAATCAAACTCACATAAAAACTCCAACCATCTCGCTTGCCTAACATTCAGAGTAGGCTGATTAAACAAATACTTCATACCACAATGGTCTATCCTTCGCTCAAACATTTTTCCCATAAAGTAATGTCTCCACATCTTGAGAGCATGTACTATGGCTGCATGTTCTAGATCCTGAGTGGCATAATTCTTCTCATGCTCCTTCAATTTTCTTGACTCATAACATATCATGTGGTTGTCTTGCATAAGAACTCCTCCAAGTCCTTGACTGCATGCATCTGTGCATACCACAAAATATTTCTCTGGGTTTGCAACTTTTAAGACCGGTGCACTTGTGAGAAGATGCTTCAACCACTGGAAACATTCTTCACACTTTGAGGTCCATTTGAACTTTATCCCCTTCCTTTGCAAAGAAGTGATAGCATGTGAAACCTTGGAGAATCCTTCAATGAATTTCCTATAATATCCTGCAAGCCCCATAAAAGATCTTACCTCTGTCACATTCTTTGGAGTAGGCCAATTCTTAATAGCTTCAATCTTCTCAGGGTCTGCAGATATACCCTCCTTTGAAATAATGTGACCCAAGTACTGAATTACATCCCTATAGAAGTCACACTTTCTCAGCTTTGCATACAGCTGATGTTCTCTGAGCAATTGCAATGTTAGTCTCAAATTTTCTTCACGCTCTTCTTCATTCTTAGAATAAACAGGAATGTCATCAAGGAAAACAAGAACGAATTTGTCTAAATACCTACTGAAGATGCTATTAATAAGGCACATAAATGTTGTTGGTGCATTTTTGAATCCAAATGGTACCACTACACACTCATAATGTCCATACCTTGTCCTGAAGGTTGTATTATGAATGTCTTCGTCCTTGATTCTCACCTGATGGTACCCAGACCTCAAGTCAATCTTGGAAAATACCTTCACTCCTTTCATTTGATCAAAGAGGTCATCAAATCTTGGCAAGGGATATTTGTTCTTCACTGTGACTTTGTTCAGCTTCCTATAATCAATACACAATCTGAGTGTACCATCCTTCTTCTTTACGAATAGGACTGGTGCTCCCCAAGGAGACACACGTGGCCTGATATACTTTTTCTCCAACAATTCTTGCAACTACATCTTAAGTTCTAAAATTTCTGGTGTACTCATTCTATAGGGTGCCCTTGACACTGGTGTTGCTCTTGGTACAAGTTAAATTGTAAAATATATGTCCCTCTTTGGAGGAAGTCCTGGAACCTCATAAGGAAAAACATCCCTAAAGTCTTGAAACACATGAAATTCCTCCAACCTAGGAGTTTCATTCTCTTTTGCCTCCTCAATATGGGTTGCATACAACTGGAAACCTTTTCTACAAAAATTCTTTAATTTCATTGCTGAAATCTGCCTTACCGATATTACCTTTGGAATGCCTCTTACAACTACTGGGTTTCCTTCTTCATCCATGCATTCAAAAGTATTTTTATAATAGTCAAGCTTCACTCTGTAATATTCTAAACATTCCATTCCAATGAGAACATCATAAGAGCCAAGTGGTAGAACATTCAGATCTACACAAGTGATCAATCCATTCATCACCAATGGACATTTCTCCACCAATTCATTAACTTTTCTCTTAGTTCCAGTGACTAGCTGAACTAACCAAGACTTGATATGCTTTACTTTCCTAAGAGCATAAACCTCCAATACTCTAGGATCAATATAACTGTGAGTAGAACCAGGGTCAATCAAAATAGAAATAGATTGCTCGAAAATATTACCTGTAATTTCAACCATTGTTGACTGGTTATCTGCCTAGCGGTCTTCTAGTGCTGCATAAATTCTAGGCACGACCCTTGCTACTTGTACCACTATTTCTACCTCTTGAATATTATATGCTGGCCTTGCATTCTCATTCTCAAGTGGACATTACCTGCGCATGTGGGGTCCTCCACATTTCCAACATTGGAGTGGTCCTCTGTTCTGCTGTGGATCTTTTGGCTTCTCTCTTGTCACTCTAGCCAGCTGTTTCTCAACTTGTGCTGGTTTCTTGTGTTGATTCCTGAAGTTAGAATGTTTGTAACATTTCTTCCTTTGGTCAAAATTCTCACTCCTTTTGTCTTTCCATTTTTTCGGGTAATCCAGTTTGCCTCTGCTTTGCTCATAGCAATACTTAGCCTTCCTTATTGTTTCCTCAAGATTCCTAGGTTCATAAAACTCAATCTTGTCTTTGTAATACTGAGGCAATCCAATAAGAAAATGATGGATATTCACCTTCTCATCTTTTATGTACTTGACATACCTCAACAGCTCCAAATTTTTTTTGGCATACTCTTCCATAGTCTTCTGTCCCAATCTCAACTCATGGAATTCTTTGATCTTGTCATCATAATACCTGTTAGAGAGGTACTTCTCCTTGAAATAATTCCAGAACTTCTTCCACACAATCTTCCTTTCATTGATATTATTTACTTGCCTGAAATGGTCCCACCATATGGATGCTCTTTCGGTCAAATTGAAGATGGCTACTCTAGATTTCATATTTCCACAATAATCTTGGACTTGGAAATATTTTCTTATTCCCAAAAGCCAAGCCTCATCTTCTTGATGAGTCTTTACCTCACCATTGAAGGTAGGAGGCTTTGCCTTCCTAAATTCATCCCATGAGTGGTTTGGTAGCTCCTCCTTCTTTAATTCTCATGGGAAGAAGATCTTGAATCTCTGGTGGACCCTTCAGAATTAGATGACTCACTAGGTGATCTCTTTCTTCTTCTAGCAGTGTTCTGACTCCCTTATAGCTTTTCTCTTCGGTCCTTAGAGTTCATCTTTCTCTGAATACCTGTCAAAATTTGCAGAATGGCTACGTTCAGCTAATTCTGCTCCTCCTGAGCCTTAACCAATCTTTCATTATCTGCCTTGTAACTCTGCATCTCCGCCATTAGGCTTCTCATGGTGGCTGCAATATCCAGGGGAGTCTCTTGCAATCTTCTCCCATTAGACTCCGTCTCAGCATTTCCAACTTGGACATTTCCCCCCATAGCATCTTCCTCGTACTCATTGGGGTTTTGTGCATCATCATGCATGTTGTCGGTTCTCATGGCTGAACCACAACTCACTTTACCCAACTGCACTATCTGGAATGTTGCTTTTGAAGGTGACTATGATTCTACAAAATGTGTTAATAACACAGTTGTTAAATTATAAATTTATAGCATTCTCAGAAATTCATAACTACTTACCTTCATTTGGAAAAAATATCATATATTGATAACATGTCAAAAAATAGAATTTTCTTTCCACAAAGAATGACTATCTGAAGGGGACGATGGGTGTCAAGGGGGATCTCTCCCTTTTTTTGTAAAAATTTTGATTTCATGCAATCTGGTGCATAATCATGCTTCCATTTCTCATCTTTTTGGCCCCTGAAATCCCACTGAAAAGCTTGTTGAAAATCCTTGTTAAAACTCTGTTTCGGTGAAAATTTCAATTTCTTCTGACATGTCAGCTCCATTTCCCAATTCTTCCCGATGTGTGTCGGCTAGCTTCACTTTATTCCCTTTGATCGAGCCTCCCACTGCATCAGAAACATTTCAAGCTTTCACCAACTGTGGGCCTTCCACTATAGAAAATTTTTGTCTTCTGTCCACCACTCGTCGGCTCGACTCACCCAATGCTCAATGGCTCGACTCATCCGACGTTCATCGACTCCTTCCTCATCATCCATATGTCATTGTGGCTCCTTCCATGTATTCCAATCTTTGCTCGTCGGATCGACTCACCTGATGGTCGTCATCTCAAACCTGAATTTTCATTCACCGCTTCGTCGACTCCTTCCTCTTTCCGTTGTTGCTTCATCGACTAAATCTTCAACTTTCAGCTATTGCTTCATCAGCTCAATCTTCAACTTTTCCCCACCACGTATTGGCTCAAAATTCATCTTATTCTTCCTTCCATGGTAGCGACTCTTTCCTCAACTTTCTTCCATCGTAGTGGCTCTTTCCCCAATTCTGACTCGGAACCGCGGCCCCTATTATCTTTTTTCCGTCGCCACCAAGCCAACACTTAGTCAATTTTCTTTCTTTCAATGGTGAAAATCTTGTCTTCCACTCGTCGTGCATCAACTCTTCTCATCCAAGATGTGTCGGCTCCCTTTAGGTGACCCAGCCGCTACAGTGGCTCACTCTTTTCCTTTCTGCCGCTGTTGCGGCTCTCCTTTAGCCACCCTAGCCACTACAGTGGACCACATTTGGATTTCTTAGCCGCTAAGGAAAAGTGTTCAGTACTTAGAAAATTTCAAAAAAAATTATGTCTGCCTCTTCTTCGTGTTGATCACAGAGGATGGTCCTGCCTCTGTCAGCTGTTCAACTTGGCCCATTGAGGCCCAATACTGCAACCTTGAGCTCTGATACCACATTGTCATGTCCCCAACCCTCTACTTGGAGGAGAGGACACGACTAAAATCTATCAAACCAAGAAATCTAAGCCCCATGAACATAATATATATAAAAATTCATTCAACTTGAAACATACATAGATGCATAAATTATCAACATATAGCGGAAGCAAAATCATTCATTCAAGAATTCATCATGTTCATAGTAATTCATAAAACAATTACAGTTGTGGAAAATAAAAATATAAGAGAATACTTATCTTTGAAAGAAGATTGTCTCGCAACCAGCTATGTCGCTGCAACGTTCCACCCAACCATAGGCCAGGGTGCTCTTAAATCTCTCAGCAACACTGCCACCCTCGATCTGGGCATGATTTCCCCCAAGGAATAAGGAACACTAGTAGACTTCACCCATAGCCAAGGATATAATAATTAAGTCAATCCAACACAATTTGGTTTATCAGACTTACAGAGGAAATGTTTTACACTTAGCCAAATTCACATGAGACACAATCGAGCCAACATATGGTTTTATCAGGCTACCATCCAAGCCATCCTTCTAGTTGGGTTTATCAGGCTACCAAGGAGGTGAAAAGACTGATTGCTAAGCTAGTGATCTCAACCCTAGATCTATGAACACCCACATTGGATCTAGCCTGACTTCTAAACAATTACACACCCAACACAAGGAAGTATTCCCTTCTCTGCTACATAGTCCCTCAGTCCATGCCTTCCATTTTAGTGCTATTCAGGGTATGCAAAGAATAAAACCAGCCTTCTAAATTCGTCTGTGAGGTTCCCTCACACACTAGGTTTATCAAGCAAGTCTAGACTCCATTTCCATTCCTCAAATCAGTTTAGATGCCAAACAAGGATGTACACACAGTTATCTCAGTACTGGGATAAAAAAAATGTAGTGGATGCCAGGGATTACATACACACACAGTAATTATGAATTCTGAGCATTTCCAGAGCCAAACCAATTGCTGCATTTACATAAACCAACCCATTTTTAGTCATTCAAATCAAGGACACAATTCAGATTCTAGGCAATCGGGTTTAGGAAAATGATAAGTAAATAGGAGGAAACGTGAAAGGAAACCAACTGCCGAACAGGGGAAAATCGTAATTGAAAACAAAAACCAAAAACACAGAACAGGTGAAAATCCCCAAGGGTCCAAACTCATAATCATTTTTTATTTCTTGCTACTGCGTGAATGCCAAATTGGGTTTCCAAAAACGTTATTTTCCATTCCAAATCATGAGGGAAGGTGAAAACACTGTCGTATGAGGGAAAAGTGACATTTTTTGGTGTTTTTTTTCCCAATAAAATTTACAAATGTTTTTCTAGAAATGGTGCTCTACCCATTTCGAATTTCTCCCCACTCTTCCAATCCCCCACTCCCTCATCCTTAGGAAAAATCATGTCCCCATCTCATTTAGTTGCGTTGACATAGCTGGATGTAGGTTTTTAATTAAAAATTGCAGATTTAACATAATGTCCAGCTCTTTTAATGTTTATCTAGCATAAAATACAATCGGCTCAAGCTTAATTGCTAAAACATAAACACTAAAAATTAAACTCATATAATCCATCAATAACAGTCCATTCATCATTTTATTTAAATGCAAACAAGGTCAAAATCGAGGTGTTACAATAAGTAAAATACTGATGGTTTATGGATGAATGGACTGTTATTTCTCTATTTAAAATTTTAGAAGAATCTCAGGTCAAAATACTCAAAATATTTCATGTATAAATCTTAAACAATGAAGAAACAGTGCCATTTCCCACTACCTTGTTGTGAACCAATATAATGTTGATAGATTTGAATGGATAAGTAAAATACTTATGGTTTATGGATGAATGGACTGTTATTGATGGATTATATGAGTTTAATTTTAATTACATGAGTATTTGGAGTTATTTTTTTGAGTTTCATAACATTTGGAGAAGTTTTCCTATCATTCCCCCCCAAGGTTGAAACTAGTCTTTTTGCATCTGATTTAAGGGAGTTATAGAAGACATTAAAAGTTTAATGGTGATGCATATGAGTTCATATTTATTTCCTTTACATGTTCCCTAATTTAATTCAGAAATTAGAGTTGGATTGAGAGCATTTGAGAAGCCATTTCCAGCATTTACCCAGGGGGAATTGGAGCCCCAATTTGCTAGTAAATATTCCTACTTTGGTCACAATATTAAGCAAGTTTGCAGAAGTAACTGGAGGGTCATAAATCATCCTTGAACATAATATTCAAGGATTAATGTCAATCATACACCTTCTCAGAATATTTGGGAGCATTTGGGTCAATTTGGAGACCTAGACATCAAAACTAGTCAAACTTTGAAATAGGAGAAAAAGTGAAAAATTGGTCATTTTAATAAAAATTTGAAAAATAGACATTACAGTGGATGACATAAAACCAAGAAGAATAAAAAGCGAAGATGAATATATAAGAGAAAGCAATGAAGAGGAATTCTTGCAAAAAAATGAAGGTGTTTATGAAGAATAAGAAGAAGAGGAAGAATAAAAGGAAGAATTACAAGAAAATGAAAATGAATATTCTCCAAGACCTGCTACAAAATCCCTATATATAAGAATACAAGCGAATCATCTTGAAACACTAATCATAGGTGACAAAAATTACAGAGTCGGTACAAGAAGGATATTGTTTAATGAGAAAGTCGTACTTTCAGTGATTGAACCTAAGAACTTTGCATAAGCCAACAAAGATGATGATTGGATTGAATCCATGAATGAAGAATTGGATCAGATCGAGAAGAAAGAAACATGGTAATTTTTCCCAAGACCCAAATACAAGAATATTGTAGGGACTAAATGGGTCTTAAAAACAAGTTCAATGAAGATGGTTAAGTGATAAGGAACAAAGAAATACTAGTGTGTAAAGGATATGCTCAAATGGAAGGTATTGAATTTGATGAAACTTATTCCCCTGTAGCAAGACTTGAAGCAATCATAATGTTTCTATCACTCTCATGCTATAAAAATTTCAAAGTATATTAAATGGATGTCAAATCTACATTTTTGAAAGGGAAGCTAGAGGAGGAAGTTTATACTGAACAACCTGAAGGTTTTCTCTAATCAGAAAATAAAGACTATGTTTGCAAACTAAAAAGGGCACTCTATGGTCTCAAACAAGCTCCAAGGGAATGGTTTTCAAGGTTGGACAATTGCTTAAAACAACAAGGATTTAAAATATGAGCCACTGAAAGTAATCTCTACTTAAAATCAAAGATAGTAATATGATCATTGTTGTTATTTATGTAGATGATATCATATTTGGAAGTGATCTACAAATCATGAGGGTAAAGAATTTGAAATGTATTTGTAGGGATAATTACCATTCTTCTTGGGATTACAAGTTTCTCAATCAGACAAAGGGATATTCATTTCTCAAACCAAGTACATTAAAGACATGCTTAAAAAGTTTAAAATGGAAGACTCGAAACCAGTTAGTACTCCTATGGTCATTGGTTGTAAGTTAAGAAAGGATGACGAGTCCTTGGAAGTAGATCATACCATGTATAGATATATGATAGGAAGCCTACAATATATGAAAACCACTAGACCGAATGTAATGCAATATTTAGGGTTGGTTTCTAGATTCCAATCATCTCCCAAGGAAACACATGTAACAACAGTAAAAAGAATTTTCAAATATTTGAAAGGAACTATGGAATATGGCTTATGGTATCCTAAAGGTCAAGAATTCACTTTAAAATCATTCACTGATGCAGACTAGGATGGAAGTATTTATGATCGAAAAAGTACCAGTGGAGCAACATTATTTTTGGGATATTGTTTGGTATCTATGTTAAGAAAGAAACAACCTTCCATTGCACTATCTATAGCTTAAGCTAAATCTATTGTTGTTGCATCATGTTGTACTCAAATCATTTGGATGAAGCAGACATTGGAAGAGTTTCTTGTAAAGTATGTGAATCCAATAGTAAGCAAATATGACAATACCGGTGCTATAAACATATAAAAAAATATTATCATGTACTCTAAGACAAAGCACATTCCAATGAAATATCATTTTCTAAGAGACTAAGTGTTACCACCCAATAATTTTCCTATGGTTGTGGTAGGAGATTCATTGGGGTAACCATTTCAAACCAATATTTAAATTGTATTCTAGCCTATACAGTCAGAGAGGGCTCTCTCCTTGTCACAACAACATTCACATATACATTTGGCTTTAAACAAGCATTCAGAAGGCTAGATATCTGATAAGATTAGGATATTTGTAATTTTAAAGATGGTAAAACAGACAAACAAGAAGTAGCATTGGGAAATGGAGTCACAAACTAAATCATTCAAGGGTTTTATAGTGATAATGAGTGGTGTTTTTTCTTTTTAATCTGAGGCAAAGTGGGTGTCACATTGAGTCAAATATCTTCGAGTGGTGGTAGGAGAAAGGATAAAGAGCCCAGTAAAGAAAGAGGCACCTATCCATGGATGAATCTCTTGCACCACCTTTAGCAGAAGCAAAAATAAAGGCTAATAACTGAAACAAAGCACCTAACAGAGGGTGAATTCTATAATAGTCATCATAAACACATCACAAATGCAATATCCGATGTGAGGATCGCTTAATAAATTTAATTCCTCACATACAACTTGAAAGCATTAGCATAAACTTAGAAAAATGAAGATGATGCGAATAGGAAACAAAAAATGAACATGGAACACCATGATGAATCTCAAAAACACAGAAGAATATTTCTCATTAACTAATCCAAGAAAGCTACAGAGATACAATCCAAGCACAGAAGGATTCTGAATGAAAGTTCCAACCCTTTTTTCCTCTTTTGAGGTTACATTTATAGTGTCATTGGCTCCCGAGACCAACCTCGAAACAAATCCAAATTTAGTTACAAAAATTGGGAATCACTCCCGAATCATCATTGCAATTCCTAATGACTTTGAGGTGGCACATTCACCATGATTTATACATAAAATAGGAAATATGGAATAATGTGCATGCTTGATTAAAATTGACAATGCGGTGTCTGGGACGTAGGCTCGCTTGATCAAAGATGATATTTTAGAGCACTTCCAATGGTCTTAAGCTGACTTAGATAGTCTTGTTTCTATACTCCAGGGGTGGAGTAAACCATCTTGCATATTTTGAATCAAAAACCATCCTCAACCTTCCATTCTATCTAACTAATTTTTAACCGTCGATCCTCTTTCTCACTTAATCCGTCGCTCTTTTTCTCTATTATGTCATACTCCTTATTTTCCTTTTTTGGGCCTGGGGAAAGCGCGCAAGAAATAAGTGTAAGTGAAGAAATGTGCAAGAATCAGTTCACAGTGCAAGCACAAGAAAGGAAACTGTGTGGACTGCGTGGAAAAAGGAAGCTGCTGTGGACGAGGAAAGGTGTGCAGAAGAAGGAAGCTGCACAAAAGATGTCACCTATGAAGAAAAGGGAACTGCATGGAAGGGAGATGCCAGCAGGGTAAAGAAGTAGCACAAGTGTAGAATAACGGTCAAAAGTGACATGACGATCATGGGTGATGAAGTTGGATTAAATCAACGGATGCCACATGAGTGAACACATGCTGTAAGTAAGGTCGTTAGTGCTTCATGTCAAGTCATGATCGCCACAGCTGTAGCCTAAGGAGCAGCTGATGGTGATAGTTAATAGCATGACTGTATGCAGTTGAACCTATGTGGTCATTTAAAATAGTATAAATAGGAGGCATTCAATAGTTAGAAGGTTATTTTTATAATGGTAGTTGTTGTTAGCTACTCTGTGGTGGCTTGTCAATCACTGTTAGTTTCTTTAAGTGAGTTAGTAGAGGGAAGATATCTGAGAGAGTGGAGGAAAGCTATGAGATATGAGTGGTAGAGTAGTTAGAAGTCTAGAGGATGTAGTCAGAGGTAGTGCAATAGAAGAGAAGCTTTGCTAGAGAGGTGGAGATGCTAGAGAGGTCGATCCAACCTATGTGCAGGTTAGTAGATGCTAGCAGTAGATTAGGAGAAATAAGACAAAGAGCATGAGAGAAAAAGAGAGTATGAGCAGAAAGCTAGATCTAGGACAGTCTGTAGTCAAATGCAAAATGAAGGCACCATATATTTATCATGCCAGACGAAGAGCACCTTGTGGTTTTTCCCGGATGGGTTTCCACATGAATTCTTCTATGTGCTTATGATTGCCTGTGTATGTTATTTATGGTTTATTTTCATGCTTATGTTTATGACGCAAGTCCTGTCATGATTGAATGAATGTAGCACTGTCAATAAGAGTCTGAATACATGAACAGGTTATTATGCACAACATTTGAATATTAGTTTATGTTTATGGCACAATCATTGTTGCACATCTGCTATATTGCACATGTCTGTTAGCTTTCCTTTATATTCAGTTATCTTTCAAGTACTAAGGCCAAATCTATGTCATGCTGTTAGTAGTTGATAAAATATATGCACGGTGTGCACTAAAGTTTGGAGGAAATGACTCCATCCTTGCGACTTGGTCGAGCTCCTTGGCCGCGCAGACTATAATATCTCAACAGTCACAGAAACATGGTTTCGGTGGTTACCCATCAAAGAGATATCTCGGGTGAGACTGCACCTTCTCTGCAGGCATTGCTGATGAGGCTTGCTCTGTCGTGTCGGTATCTTGGGTGTTTGTTGAGTTGACGGGTTACACAGAACCTGGGTTGTGTGAATAGGAAAAGTGGCCAACAAATGGTTCCGTTACTAGGACCCTATTGATAAAAACAAGGGAAATGTTGTGGCACATGACTAAGAGTGAAGTCGAGGAGTGGCTGGAGTCAAAGACATTGATATTCACGCAAAAGGAAAGCGAGGGTTTGCGGCTGAGCCCTAAAAAATGGTCACAGTGATATCTATATTTGGATATCCATGAAATATTTTTCACATAATTCCCCATTGTATTGGAAGAGTGGTTGTCGGAGTTAGCAACTTGATAGACTAACTTCCAGCGAAGAGGAGTAGTTAAATGGACCGACCTGTTGACACAAGAAGTAACGCAAGTAAGTAACCATATTTCAAGAGCTGTTGATTTTTGGATTAGTAGCATATTAGAAGGATATGTTACTAAGTTCGTTGTTGAAGAAATAACCTTGTATAGTGAGGCAGAGAGCCATTTTTTCCAAGGACCTCAAGGAAGGTACCTTATGTCTGTAAACCTATGGATTAAAATGCTCCTTTATGAAAAGAGTATTTTACAACTCAGCGATTAAGTCGTTCAGTCTGTGAAGGGGATATGATGTGTAAATTTTAGGAGTAATATGTAAGGTAGTAAGAAGAAATGTTCCCAGAAAGCTCAAAAGACGAGTTGGACACTGGATTCTTAAGAAGCAGAAGGAGGTTCCGGTAAGGAAAGAGGAGGAAGGTAAAAAAAAGGTAGGAGATCTTATAGCCTGCCTAGGGAAGGTGAATATGGATATGAGTCACACCTAGATGAAGAGTCCTGCGATGAAGAGGAGGAGTATAGTCCAATTTTTGAGAGAGAAGAATCAGAAGAGTCGACAGAGACGCCAAGGACAGGATGTGACTATGACATTCCAAGAAGATCCCCTGAAGTGAGACCTAGAAGTTCCTCACCTGAACCATGTGTGAACACTAGTAGTCATAGTGTTGGCACTAGTGCGCAAGGAATCCCATCAGCAATCCTAGTAAATCCATCAAATCTCGGGAACCCAGTGAACAACCCCAGCACCACCCTAATGGTAGGGATAGACATTAGACTACCCACATTCAATGGGAATGGAATAGAGGATCCAGAACAACACTGGTTCCTCTGCGAGGCGGTATGGATGGTTTTCCTTATTAACAAAGATGACATTCAAAAAGTGCAAATGATTACGACTCTGCAGGCCTGCGTGATGGATTGGTACATGAAGTACTATGTAGTACCACTTGGGAAGCCGCAGAGGAATCTTGAGGAGATTCGATGCATAATGATCTTAGAATTTAGAAATCCACAATCTGAGTCCTAACATATAACCAAGATCAAGTATATTAAACAAGATCCTATAGATACAGTATGGGACTTTGATCAGTGGTTCAAGACATTGATGGCCAAAGTAAGCTTCCAGATCTTGAAAATGCAACATAAAGAATGGTTTATTATTGCACTACTACCACACATTAGAGTACCACTCATGCAACAAAAGATTGTGATGCAAACGGAGGCACTAGAGCTGGAAATGAAGCTAGAGGCTTCATTTATTGGAGATGGAGCTGCAGGAATGATATAGATTTAGTCACAATTGGCTAATCTGAGTATTCAACTCCAGGACATAAAAAGAGGAAAAGAGGTGCAGGAAGACCTCTGGTGTACACGATGCCGGACCAATGGACATACCAAATATTATTTTTCAGCTTACATGAACTACGTCTCGTCTAAGTACTGAGGGGTTTCCCTAGGGAAACATATGCCAAACAAGAGGATACCGCAATGTAGATTGCATGTTCCTACAGAAGATGGCATGTATCCCAGCTAGTTTGTATTGTAAATTTTGTAGATCTATAGGCCATGATGAAAAAGATTGTAGGGCATACCAACTTATGAGAGAGAAAGCGGTAGATGCATATCTAATGAATACCGAGGAGAAAATAAATATTGAACATGCTCAAGCCCAGTTCCAGGCTACGCTCAGTTTCATCCTAGGCAACAGTTTCAGGCTGCACCTGAGTTTCAACTTGCGCAACAGTTTCAGATGGCACCATAGTTTTAGAATGCATCCTTGTATAACTCGTATCAACAGTAGTATCAGCAACCACAATACCTGCTGCAATCTCCACACCCTCAGTTGAGGGGGGGCGACAATTATAAGGGCTAAGGAGGAGGAGGATTCAGTCGAGGAAGAGGGCCAGTGGTATGCTACAATTGTGGAGCGTAGGGCCACTCTTCTAGAGACTTCCCTGAACCTACAAATACTTGCTCATATTGCAGACAAGAACACAATGTGGAGCAATGTACACAACTTATTACTAGATGGCAAGCCCGAACGGTTGGAACAACTAAACCAACACCAAATCCTGCACCGAATGCTAATGCCAACATACAGATGATAGTCACAGAACCACAAGAACCAAGTGTAACTGTGATAAAAAGGGGATGTGCTCTGACGGGTGCAGATTAAGCTATGCAAACAGAGCTTGCTGTGTAAGCACAACCGCAGGTGTGACCCACCGTGCAAAATAAAGCACCGTTAGATGTTCAAAAGCAGACACACATATTCATGGATGTATGCCCAAATTTTGTTGGAACAGAGCAGCCATCCACCTCAGGCCAAGTGAAGGATATGCTTGAGAGATTCCAAAAGATATTTGAGCAACAGACTACAAGCAAAGCGCAGATAAGGTTAGTAAGCTCAAACCTTTCCTGTCAACTTGTTTGGTGCTAATCCAGGACAATGATGTACTTGCAGAGTTGGAAGTTCTTATCAAAACGATTTCAGAAGAAGACCCACCAGAAAATAAGGTTAACAGTGTCAATACAAAGTTAAAAATAGGACGCGAACTCAGGATGTCTGTGCAAATTGGTGATTATGATATGGACTATATCAGCCTCGACCTGGGATCTGATGTTAACATTTTAATGTGCTAGACATGGGAAATAATGGGAAAGCCATGCCTAGAATGGTCCCCACTTCAATTAAGGATTGATAATTAGGCAAAGGTCCTACCCATTGGTAGACTGAGTCAGGTCCAAGTGGATATTGAAGGATTGCGCACTTTTGCGAACTTCGAGGTCATCAACATAGTAGATGATACTAACCCATATCCCGCACTGCTGGGGATCGATTGGGCGATAGGAAATAAAACCATTATAAACTTCAAAAGAAGGATCCTATCATTTGAAGATGATGAGATGAGGGTAGTTGCACCCCTCGACCCATTGGAAGGATAGAGATACGTTGAACCGGTGTTCAATGAAGGGCAAACTAATCACCTTGATAAAATCTATAATGTCACTTCCCTTAAGGAGTATTACATTAATCCTACTACAGATGGTAAATTGAGCTGGATATGCACGAGTTCATGTACATCAAACCCAGAAGAAGCACTTGAAAACTTGTTATAGCTCAAAATGACACATCTCTTCCTGTGACCACTTTCCCATGATTTTGTCGCATGTCAACACTTTCATAACGACACTTCATGAAAGTCACTGAAAAAAACCTAACTTGGAGGACCCATATCTTGAGTTTTGTACCTTCATTTGACCTCATCTCTACACTATTAGAAATATATTTCAGTTAACTAAAACTTTCCAGAAGACACCAAAGTCTGAAAATGCCCAGAAGTACCCTTAAAATGATTTTTTGATGTGTATGTGACTTTCCTTAAGGAAACCCATGTACGTACATGAGTTTCTATATATAATAGTCCCGTACGCCTTAAATATGTGACTTTTTGCATTACAACTCGTGTATACCTCCTTGTGTACGCAACTGTTGTCTCTGCAACCCATGTATGCCTCCTGAAAATGTCAAAAAAATACGTATTTTAAAATTTGGGTAGTTTGGGTAGTTATGCAACTGACTCCTTTAGTTGTAACTACTTTGTCTTCAACCCTAACTCTTCATTAAGCATATAAATAGAGGTAGGGAGGTCCATGAGAAGGGACTTGAAATTTTGCGTCATTATGCTGGAGGAATTGGGACTCTCTTTTCCCACACCTTTTCCCTAGAAGCATTCTCCTTGTGTTGCAGAGCTTGGAGGCTGAGTTCCTTGGAGAAGAGAAGCATCAAAACCAGATCAAGGTGTCGTGAGGTGTTGAACTTGAAGAGAAGGTATACTTGTACTTGTTTTCAAGATTAACAAAGATGTGATGTCCTTCTTCTTCCCAAATCATTGTTCAATGTGTGATTGAATCTATGTTTATGATCATATTATGATGTTAATCAGATTATTATTTCATGTTTATTTGATTATCATTGCTTTATATGTGATCATATTGGTTTGAGGAAGGTATAATTCATTTTGCAGGTCTCTTGGAGCAAGAGGAGTGAGAGGATCAAGAAGAGGATTGAAGGGTGCTTGGATCAACCTTCATTTGGATAAGGTATGAACCATTCTAATCTCTGAATCTTATTTATATATACTTGCAGAACCATTTGCATCCACCTTTCAACCCTAGTACGTTGATGGCCTCTTAAACCCTAGCCATAGGAAAATTTACTTTACAACAGAAATAGCGACTCTGTTGGGGAGAGCCTTGTCTGTTTGGTGTTTCTCTGTATTTCTTCCAGCCTTTTGTAAGGTTTCAGGTCCTTCTTACAAGTTAGGAACACCTTTTGAGTTTGTTGGAACACCTTTCTTGCCTTCCTAGGTCATTTTTTTTATCCTTTGTGTGCCTTTTGTCATCCATACGTGACTTTCAGGCTAAATAGTTGCATCTATGTGTTGTATATGTGACTTGCACTACCTTCAACCTGTGTGTCATACGCAACCTGCCTTAATGCAACCCACGTATGCACCTAAATTTGTGTTCTTTCATCATTTTTTTAGGGTTTTTGGGTGATTTGAGGGCTGTTTGTAGGGTCTTCAAGGGTCCTCTGCATGTGCATGACTCCTGAGAGGTTGTTTTATCTCTGTTAGGTGCTCTTTGTCTATCTTGTAAGTCTATTTCAAGTCTTTGAACTTGTTTTTACTGCTTCACCCCCCCACCTCCTTCTTTGGCTTGACCTTATTGGACAAGGTACTGAGCAACCTCTGTTTGTAGGTTTAGATTCATACTTGGGACTTCTTGACCTTTGTTTATGTCAATCTTATTTCTCAGTCTCTTCATTCCAAATTTGTTGGCTGGTTTACCTTTGTGAGCCTTCCTTTCAAGAGAGGTTGATATCCAACTTTAGGGAAACCTAGGGTTTGTTTGTGGGGTGTAGAGTAGTTGTCTATTTTCTTTTCTTACAGGACTTGCTTGCATTACTTGATAGGCCGTTTTTTTCTTTTGCATTTATAAAAGAAAAAGAAAAAAAACAAATGTTTGCTTTATATGCATGTAGATTAGTTTTTAGTTTAGATTGCATGGCATATCATTGTTTTTTAAAACATAAATGAAAAAGAATTTGTTCTTTGTGGCTTTCAAGTATCTATTTGAAAAAGAAAATAGAATAGTTTTTGCTTTTTGCATTTCATATCTCTTTGGTTAGTCATTTTGTTTCAACTTTGAGTCAAAACACCACATAAGTTTCACGCCATTTAACCTCTCAATAAAAACAACCCTTAAAATAAACGATATAATTTAAAAATTATTATTTTATAGGGTCATACACCAACTAGATCATGCTAGAATTGTGCGATAGGGAGTTTAAACTCCCCACAAGTGTTAAAATTCAGACGTAGTTGGCCAATCACTAGCTAAACCCTTTTCTATGTTGATTGTATCTGAGAAGATCCTCTCAAATAGGAGTTAAGCACGAGACCACGTGGAGGCTTGGACTGAGGAGATAACCCTCTGGTTCCTTGTCAAAGCATAGACCAAGGTTTTTGCGCATCTGGGGATTCTATCTTAGACAGGGTTTCAGGCTTTGCTACCCTTCCCATGCGTAGGAACCAGGCTTGCGACTATCCCCCCAGACTGTCAATATAGTTAAGGTAGCCTTTAGTCTCTTTGACATATAGGGTTCATACACAGGTACACCGAAAGGCTATTTCTGGTTGACCTTGGACAAGCTTGGAAGGTAACACCGGTAGAAGGTGTGGGAGGGCGGTGGGTGATTCCTCCACTTGTGCCTAAGAAGATCTATAGGGACGCCAAGTAACTGTCTATCAACCTGCTTCTGGAAGGCATATCTTATACCTGTTTGTCTGTTTGGCTTTAGGAATTTTTTAGTGAGCACTGTGTGGTTTGTCTGTACTTAGTGTGCCTTTAGGTGTGTGCTTTATGATTTTGGTTGCCTTGTCAACCTCAAAAATTGTCTCCTAGTTTGAAAATATGGCTAACACCCCTTTGAACACCAACCAAGAGATCTCCATGCTGGAAACTCCTTTTACTATTCCTCTCATCGGGAATGTTAGTGTTCCCTTGATGGCCACCCTGAATCTTCTTGGATTCACCCTAGGGCTACTGGCATGGTTGTTTTCCACTCCAACCATCTTGAATGTTCTTAATGCTTCTCAAGTAAGCTCCTTATATCAAGTGCATCAAAACACTGCTTCCCCTTCACCTGTAGTTGATTCTCCTACTTCCTCATGTGGTGAAAGTACTGATACTAGTAACCGATAGTCTAAAAGGAGTAAAAGAAGGAGGAATAGGAAGAAGGAACATAAGCAAAGGGGCACCCGTTCAACCTATACAATTCAAGTTGAACCTCACCACCTAGACTCTACAGTTCATGCTGGGGGCACCTATCCAACCTCTGCAGGTCATGTTGGATCTAAGCACTCAACCTCTGCAAGTCAAGTTGATCTTCACCATCTAGCCTCTGTTGATCATGTTGGTGGGACCCTTCCAACCTTTCCAGGTCACGTCCAATCCAGTAGGCTTAGCCTCTGCAGTTCATGTTGAGGGCACCCGTTCAACCTCTGTTGTTCAAGTTGAACCTCCCCATCCAACCTATGCAAGTCATGTTGGATCCGTCCACCCAGCCTTTGTTGTTCATGCTGGGGGCACACACTCAAATACTGCAAAGCATGTTGATCCTAACCATTCAGCCTCTGTTGTTCATGCTAGTGGTGGTCATCCAACCTCTGTAAGTCATATTGGACCCAGTTTCTCAACCTTTGCAAGTCATGCTATGGGCAGTCTCTTAGCCTATGTGGTTCATGATGGAGACAATCTGTCAGCCACTGCGAGTCATGTTGACACTGTTGAAAAGACTAACCATTCAAAACACAAGCCCAAGTTGCCTTGTAATATTTGTGAGGGAGACCACCTTACTTATAAATGCCCTTCTATTGTGGAGGTGCGAAGAGTTTGGTTTCATGGTCATCTCATTTTTGAACATTCTGAATTTTTTCAACAACCAGCCTCTCTTAGTCAGGTTGAATCCAGTCACCCAGCCTCTGTAGTTCATGCTAGGGAAAAAATATCAGCCTCTGTAGGTCATGCTGAGAGCAAACAGTCATCCACTACTAGTCATGTTGACACCGTTGAGAAAATTGGTCGTTCGAAGTGAAAACTTAAGTTCACTTGTAAGATATGCGAGGGAGATCATCTTACTCACCAGTTCCCTACTATCACAGAGGTGCAAAGAGTGTGGTCTGAGACTCAAGAATTTCCTTCTCCTGAACAACCTATAGTTTCTCAACAACCTACTCAACCTTTGGTTGATCAAGTCGTCGAACCAATCTCAGATTTGGTCGATCCCACTCTTCTTTCGGAGACTGATCCTGATGTGATTGAACCAATGTCATCTTTGGTCAATCCCACTCTCCCTTCAGAGAGTGACTTTCGTGGAGTGGTTGAATCGATTCCATTGTCGATCAATCCCACTCTTCCTTTGGAGAGTGAAGTGTCTGCTAGTCACATTTTCTTCATTGCCAGTTCAAAACCTACTGAACAAGGGGGCACTAAACTAATTTTAGATCAACCCCCACCAAGCTCTCGGATTGATTCCTTTGATTGGGATATCCTATTTGAGCCGTGCCTTCCTTCTGATGCACCTTTCCAGATAAAGGTCAAATTTGAACCATACATGATTGCTCGTTGTATTGTTGATGAAGGAGCCTTAGTTAGTATCTTGTCTACTCATGCTTGGCAAGGCATTGGATCTCCCAGCCTTGTGTCGACTGCTAGTCAGTTACTGGTGTTTGATAGACGAACTTGTATAGCCTTGGGAATTCTTGCTCAAACACCTATTACTTTGGGTGGGAAGACCATCTTAGTTGACTTCATGGTGATAGAAGACCCCTTGGAATTCAATATGCTCCTTGGACGTGATTATGTCTATGCCATGCAAGCTATGGTGTCAACATTTTTTCGTGTGATGTACTTTAATAATGGCGAAGAAATTGTCACTATCGATCAGTTGGATTTTCTTGATCCTTCTCTTGATCCAACTAGAGACCAGGTCTTTCCTTTATTGATTCCCAGTGTTTCTATAGACACTACCCCGCCATAGGTGAACTATGTGGCCTCATTTCCTTTGCGTTCAATTGCTACTGAGAAGCAGGCTTTGTTTTCATGCTTACCTTCTTGGGAGTTGGTCCCAATAGTTTACTGGGTGAGTCATCCTATATAGACCATGGAGCCTTCTCTCCACTCTGTCAATCCATTTGAAAGTTTAGACACGTGTCCTATCTCAGATGATCTCCTTCCTTCAGATGGAGTTTCCTAGAGTCTTTGATACAGTCTAATACTCTATTGGATGTTGGTTCAGTTGTGACTAAGTCTAACCCTGATTTTCCTAGTAAGCATGGACTTTCTTCTTATGTTGGTCTTGTTGAGCCTTTCGACTCTTCCTTTGAACAGAAAGTCAGTGATCCTAATGAGTTTGATTTTTCTTATGAATTTTTCAACTCTCGTGATACTGAGTTTGTTCCTGTAGACTCTATATCCCTTGTTGATTTTTGCTCTCCTTTTAAGGTTGATCTTACTGATTATAAACCCCCGATACTTGGTGCTATAGAATCTTCTTCAGTTGATTCTACCTTGACTTTAAATTTTATAGAATATAGAAAAGTCACATGTGTTTCTGCCAAAGTAACCTGCATCAGAACTTTTCGGAATATGATCCTGATGTTGTTTTTTATTGGAGACAGGATTCTTAGTTGGATTCACAACTGTTTACTGGCCTTGTCTTGTTATTCAAGCTATAACTACATTTTCATGTGCCCTGCTCGCGCTTATGAGCCTGATGTCAGCTTCCATGCTTTTAGCTCATTGTATAAGCCCTCATATTTGTTCTCATTGTCGCTAAACCTTGTATCATTTTGCCTTTGCAACTTGACACCCTTTACCTGGAGGAGATTTTCCCCGAGTGTCTTTACCTTGATCTTATTCCTTGCATTATGCATAGGTTTGTTCCTTGCGCTTGGAACTAGTTTCGCCTTCCCATGACACTCGTCTCCTTGCATTTAGAGCATTCTTTCTGCTCTCCTTCGAGCTCGTTAAAAACAGTAAGGAGGCCGCGAGTTGAATTTTTCGGTCTCATTAAAACTTCACGGGAAAGATGTTGAGTTTCTTTAGGCCCAAGTCTAACTCCTCAAAATAGACTTGACTGCTGATTAAACTTGTCCATTCAGGCTCGTTAAGAATATGTGAATGGGCATCCACATTGGTGGTAGGTTATCTCTTTCTCAGACCATGTATAATAATACGAGAAAGGAACACTCTCTTTTCTTCGAGATTGAGAAAAGTATTCTCAGGCATAGGTTTATCACTTTTCTGGACCTGAGGGACTAAACTTACGGAAAAGGAACCCCTGGTATGAGCTTAGTTTTCTCTTTTTCATGTTCTAGACCAAAACATGAAAAAGATTCTGAGTGTACTTTAGGTCTTTGTCATGCTCGTTAAACCCTAAAGAACAAAGCATCGATTTTATTTTTGTAAGCCCCATTTCTCGTAATCAAATGGATCTTTTCGAGTGATCTTTCCTTCCTTCACACTCGTAAAAATCAGGCTATATGCTGCTTTTGAGGAAGCATTGGGTAGGTGGTAATTTAACCTTTTTCAGACCTTCCTGACTAAGTACGAAAAAGGTGCGCCTTACTTATTCAAAAGATAAGAGAGTTCTTTTGTGGTTTGTTTTATACTTTTTCGGCCTTAGGAGACTAAATTGGACTAAAAAGGACCCTTTTTCAGCCTTGGGAAACTAAATTGGATGAAAAAGGACCCCCTGGAGTCTTCTTTGGAGTTTTTAGACTCTCTAAACTATGAAAACATCGTCAAGCATGTACTAGTTCGGGCTCGTAAAATCCACAAATCAATGCTTTATCAAGCATTATTCTGTCTTTTCATCGAGCTTGCCAAAAATGAAGATGGTCCCAAGTTTGCTTTCTTGGACTCGTTAAACCTTTACAAGAAAGAGGGGAAGGGAAGTTCATTCACATGTTTTTTACATCATGGCAGCAAGTCTTGTTTCCTTGAACAAAGAACCAGTTTTGAGTCTATCAACAGTTGGGTCTTGGTTATTTGACCTTATCCCGATTCAAAGTTTCTTAGTCCTCCAGTTGGTCTCTTTTCCAATTATATGGGGAATATGTCAATGTCTCCTACATTGCAGATTTGTTTCATTGGTCCTTTTGTGTCAAAAGATGCCTAAGTCACTTTTGTCATGCTCACTATTCAAGGATTAAACCTTTGTCAACAATTTTGTAGTTTCCTTGACCTTTTGTGTCGTCCATTCCCTGGTATCAATTCATTACAGCATGTATTCGACGTTTCTTGTCGTGAAATTCAGTACCAATTCCAGATCCAATTAGTCTTTGACTTACCTCATGTTGGATGATGAAGAATGCCTTAATGCCTTCCTTCCAACGGATCTATTCTTATCGACTGCAACACATATTTCTTTGGGGATGCAATTTAGGGTTTTCTGACAGTACCTTGGGGATTGCCATCATCAATGGCAATTTCCTTCGCTATTGGGTAGTGGGAATACCTTAATGTCTCATACTCGATGGATTATTCAAGTGTTCGAATTCAAGTCCTTGTATTCACACTTGTTAGAATGTACTAGGTGCCTTGGGGACCATTTTCATTAATGGTGGTTTCCCTCGCGTTTGTTAACAGTTTTCATTATTGACCGGTAATCAAACGGTTTCCTCCATGTTCGACTTCAGCTCCTTTACTTGCATGGTTAGGATTCGTACCTTTTTTTTGGGCAGTTTGGATTGAATACCTTGGGATGACAGTAGCATCGTCATTTTGCTATTGCCCAAGTTGTGCAAGACCTTGTTACATTTTATATGACATTTTGTTGAGACATAGATCCACCTTGTTCATTTGTGGCCATGAATCCTTTAGATTTGATATGGCACCTTTTTGCATATTGAGTGACCATGATAGTTTCATCAGTTATACATATGTTGGATCCTCCTGTATCTTTATGGTGATGTTTTGCATATGGACTTGTATGTCCCAGAGATCAGCTTTTTCTGACATTTATCTCTCTTTCAGGTACCTTTGTTCGAGCCTTTTGGTCTTGGATTATCTGGTCTCTCCATACTCAGTTGTTTCCCTTATAATGTATTTTGGCTATCATCTTCCCCTCTAACCTCATACATTAGGGGGCATCTGTTATAACTCAAAATGACACATTTCTGCTTGTGACCACTTTCCCATGATTTCGTCGCATGTCGACACTTCCATGATGACACTTCATGAAAGTCACTGAAAAAACACCTAACTTGGAGGACCCATATCTTCAGTTCTATAACTCTGTTTGACCTCATCTCTACACTGTTGGAAATATATTTCAGTTGGCTAAAACTTTTTGGAAGACACCAAAGTCTGAAAATGCACAAAAGTACCCTTAAAATGAGTTTTTGATCTGTACACGACTTTCCTTAAGGAAACTCGTGTACGTATGTGAGTTGATATATATAATAGTCATGTATGCCTTAAATACATGACTTTATGCATTGCAAACCAACGTATACCTCCTTTTGTATGCGACTGTTTTCTCTACAACCCACATACGCCTCCTGAAAATGTCAAAAAAATACGTATTTTGAAATTCGGGTAGTTTGGGTAGTTATGCAACTGACTCCTTCAGTTGTAACTACTTTGTCTTCGACCCTAGCTCTTCATTAAGCATATAAATAGAGGTATGGAGGTCCATGAGAAGGGACTTGAACTTTTGCATCATTATGCTGGAGGAATTGGGACTCTCTTTGCCCACACCTTTTCCCTAGAAGCATTCTCCTTGTGTTGCAGAGCTTGGAGGCTAAGTTCCTTAGAGAAGAGAAGCAGCAGAACCAGATCAAGGTTTTGTGAGGTGCTAAACTTGAAGAGAAGGTATACTTGTACTTGTTTTCAAGATTAACAAAGATGTGATGTCCTTCTTCTTCCCAAATCATTGTTCAATGTGTGATTGAACCTTTGTTTATGATCATATTATGATGTTAATCAGATTATCATTTCATGTTTATTTGATTATCATTGCTTTATATGTGGTCATATTGGTTTGAGGAAGGTATAATTCGTTTTGCAGGTCTCTTGGAGCAAGAGGAGCGAGAGGATCAAGAAGAGGATTTAAGGGATGCTTGGATCAAAATTCATTTGGCTAAGGTACGAACCATTCTAATCTCTGAATCTTGTTTATAATGATACTTGTAGAACCATTTGCATCTACCTTTCAACCCCAGTACATTGATGGCCTCTTAAACCCTACCCATAGGAAACTTTCCTTTACAACAGAACTGGCAGAACCGATTACATGAAGTCCCTATGAGGAGATGTTCCAGGACAACTAAGTCTGTTCGATGAGAGGGAAATCAGTCACGGCCGCTGCCCACATATGAAGGACTCCCTAACTTGAAAACATTCAGACAGAGTTTAAGGATCTAGTAACGGAGCCGCAATGACTATCTACATCGGAATTTGCACTAAAAGCTACACATGTGTGATGGTGGGGTATGCACAAGAGATCTATAACTGAATGGCCGCAGTGCAGACGACTATTGGAAGTAAGGTTCGGAGAAGAGGTCACAAAAGTGACAAAAAGGTATACAGGGTTATCATACCTCGTTGGACACTTGGAGCAGTGTACCACAATGTTCTCGAACTACCCGCGTCAGGAGTGGGTTCACCACTTCATCCATACTCTCGAAATGGCACCCAAAGGTTGGTACGCAATTATGGAGTTGTGCCAAGAAACGAGGGAAAGGCCCGCCTAGCACTTATATCTGACCCAGTCAGAAAGGACCACCCAACACTTACATCTGACCATGGGAGGAACACATCCAACACCATGTCAGAAAGGCATGCCCAACGCTCACATCCATTGGTATGGTAGGACATCGTTGAGCCTAATTTTGTTATCATTTTTGGAAATTAAAGAACATATTTAAACACATATTTTATTATCTTTAGTATGTTTTATGTCATGCAGATCATTATTTCAGCACAAGGTAAGAACAAATTTGATGTTATTATAACTTTGGTTATTAATATCATTTTTATGATTTTATTAACTCAAAAGTATATTATTTAAAGCATATTTAATGCATTATTTGATATGTATATTTTTTTGCAGATTTTATAGTTCATTTGGGCAAAAATAACACCAAAATGCATTCAGCCTTCCTTTCGCACCATATGTCCAGCTCATGATCCAGCTTGGTGTTCAGCTCTCCCATCAGCCCGCGCGTTGTTAACATCAAATATCAGGAATTAAACATTGAAGAAGTCTGCAAACTGTTTTGTTGACCACTTTCCCAGGTGATAGCATAATCAGCAATCTAGAAGGATCGTCGGTGCATTGAGTTCTCCATCCTATTTTCACTGCTCATGCATTCAAAGGAGGGAACGTTCTAGAGAATTATCATTGTCATGATGGTACTGCTTACCACCACAACACCAGCCCACGTGTTCAATTGAAGAAGCGCCCTCATTCTAGAAACCTATTGTGTGTGCTCTTTCATGTTCACCACGACGCCATGTTTTCGCTAGATCGATTGACATCCAACTCACGGGTCAGTGTTTCGTTCAGCTCACCATTTAGCCCGCTCATTAGCCTGTGTGCTGTCCATAATCTACTTTGGGCATTTAAATATGAAACAACCTGCAACTGACTGATTATCCACGTGTCTGATCGCACACCAACTTCCAAACTCACATGCTCATGTTGATGAGGGACCTGCATTCTAGAACCTACTCCTGTGTACAAGCCTGTGCTCACCATTAGTCCATCCTCCATGCTAAGGAAGGGGTTGTTGCCACATCAAACACACTATAGAACCCTATCCATGTAAAAGAAGGAGCAAACTCGCCACATCACGCCACGATCATGCTGAATGAAGAGCCAAACAATGTGTTGGTTGCAAATCAATTTGTGCTTTAAAGATTGCCTAAAATTAGAGAGAAGTCGACCTTTAGGGTCGAATTGCTCATCTCTTATGTAAAAATATATATATCAGTCTCTGAATGAAGAGAAAGTTAGTTATTCAAAGCCAGAGTTAGTCATAGTTTTTTAAGCACTGTAATTATGTTTTTGAATCTGAATAAAGAGCTGTATGCATTGTTGTTGAAGGTTGCATTTGAGTAGGAGTTAGCAGACTTCACCCCTGATTGTTGAGAGGGCCCCTCATCAACCAGAGGTTCATTAGCTTAGTTTTAATTCAGTTCTTTCTTTTCTGTTTTAGTTAATCTAGTTTAATTTCCAGTTTGTTTTCATTAGATGTTATTGTCTTTCATGTATTGCATTAACTTAGTTTTTTTCAGTAGTTAAACAAGTATTTTATTTCCTGTATTGCATTAATTTAGTTTTCTTTCAGTAGTTAAGTAAGTATTTTATTTCCTATATTGCATTAGTTTAGTTTTATTTCAGTAATTAAATAAGTATATGCGCGCATAGTTTTACTTTCAGTCATTTACTTTTAGTTATTTGCTTTCAGTCTTTTGTTCTTAGTTAGTTGTTTCTAGTTAGTCATTTTATTCCAGTATTGCTTTCAGTTTTTAGTTTCATACAAGTAGAATAGTTTATTTCCATTTGAATTTAGTTTTGGTTAGTTATGAATTGGTTTAAGTAGAATAGTTTGTTTTTTATTTCAATGTAGTCTTGTTTATTTATTCCTATTATTAATTTATTTATACAAAATAGTCTGCTTTCATTTAAATTCAGTTTTGTTTATTTATTTTTCTGTCATGAACTTGTTTAAAATAATTTCTAGTTTATTCTAGTTTATTAGTTAGTTTACATTGCAATGTTTTCTTTTTGTTTAAAGAATTTGTTTGAAGATAATTTGTTCTTTAAATAGGTTTGTTTATTAATTATATGCATTAGGTTTAGAATTGCATAACTTTAGCTGAAGAATTAGTTCATTTAAGTTAGTTTTTACCATTTTTACTGTATGGACCGGATTGTCTATTCAGTCTAGTCACCCTTTACAGACCTACTGTTCAGTTTGTCATTTAACCCTTGGTTTTGTTTTTACTATTTTTATGCATTTTTCAGATTGTTTCTCATTTTGTTTTGTCAATCTTTGGATTATATTTGTAGTTGAAATTTTTATTTAAGCATTTCAATTAAAGTTTGGTTGTTTTAAGTTATTGATTAGGGTTTTATCATTTTTCTTTTACATATGAATTAAGTTGTTTTTATTTCTTGAATATTAAATACTGATTTTGTTTTATTGTTGTTTTATGTCATGGTCATCTTTGTTTGCATATAGAGCTTAGGGTTAGATGTACTATTTTTAAGAGAAATTTAAGTTATTTGTAATCATAGGAATCATTCACGTTTTTATGTGTGTATTGAAAAACAAAGTTTAAATATCTTTATTAAGTTTTGTAGTTGCTTCTGTTTATTATCTTTATTAACTTTTCTACTTGCTTCTTTCAAAGTTTTATCTTTATTAACTTTTCTATCTTTATTAACTTTTCTACTTGCTTCTTTCAAAGTTTTATCTTTATTAACTTTTCTACTTGCTTCTTTCAAAGTTTTATCTTTATTAAGTTTTCTACTTGCTTTTTCACTTTTCTATTATTTATAAGATAAATTGTCTTTTACCCCAGCCTTTTGCTTAAGGAGTAGTTAGTTGGTTATTTGTTAGTTCAGTTGTTATAATTTCTTTTTATGTATGAGTTAGTGTCTGAAGTTATGAGTATTATTGTTTATGTCTTTCTTTTCAGTAGATGTTTAGAATTTGATATTCTAGTCTAGTCCAATTATTTAGATAATTTTAGGAGTTTGAATTGGTTTTTGATCTTTTGATCTTTTGTTTATTAGAATATGTCCACGACACCCTAGGAGCCTTTTTACCTTTGCATATATTTTGTATCAAATCTAAGCTTACCAACCCCGGTTGATAATTAAATATTAGGTGAAATAATCTAGTTGATATAACACCCAACATTTTTGGCACCGTTGCCGAGGAGTTGTTTTATAAGGCAGAATAAATAGGGTTCCTTTATGAAGTTTAGATAGATAGATAGATTAATTTTATATTACACAACAAGAGTGAGGGGATAATAGTAAGACGTAAAGGCGACTTCACTACGAAATTTCCGTGGTGGAATAGCGAGACGCATCCACTATAGTGGGGTGCCCCAAAGCCTTGTTGTTCCTTTGTTGTTTTTGTAATTGTGTTATTTTCTGCATTTGTCACATACTTGTTTTTCTTTTTTAGAACTGGCACATCTATTATAACAAGAGCCCCTAAATCCAACAACAATAGTATAGTATAAGTTTTCTTTAATTTAGTTTTCTTTTCATGAATACACTTAGAGATCCTCATGGTAGATTTATTAAAGTAGGAAAAGCTATCGACATTTCTACTAACTTTTCCAGGGGATGTAACACCCCAACTACTAACTCACTAGAAAGGTATCGAAAAAAACTTGAAGGAAGTAATTCTGCTTGGAAACCTAAAGAAACTATTCCAAGAGATCTTACCAAGGGAACCATAGAAGGAGAAGGAACCTTGACCGGAGATCCTAAGGACCTCATTTCGAAATAAATTCATAAGGATCAACCATTAGTAACCTCTAGTTCTCCACTAGTCATAAAACCAAAGGATACGACCTTTTCACTAGTAGGAAGTCCGAAATTTGTTGACCTTGTTGATACTGAGCAAGTAAAATCCCTCTTTGGAAACCCCAAAAATACAGTTATCTCACAAATTGAGACATCCACAGTAGAACCTACTCTCCCTCTAGGGTTCAATAAGAAAATGGTTGACCAGCGGAAGATCTCTCCCGAAACAGAGCGCTGGGACGCTCCATTATCACCTCAAAAGGAGCTTCCTGTGTATATTTATATTAAAAACCCAGCCTATATGGAGGGGCCAGGAGAGAATGGATATCATAACGTAGTTAGAAATAATGAAGGATAAGGAGAAAATTAAACTGAGGCTACCTTCGGGTTCCCTATCCTGGATAATGTACTGGATGTAAATATGAAAAACATCCCTCCTTCTTATTTACCTACCTTTTATGGAAAAAAGTAATGAGGACTTGGACACATTCTTGTTCAAAATTGAAATTCCATGTAGGAGCTATAATTGCCTACAATATGCTCACAAACTAAAACTCTTTCCCGCTACATTGAAAGATTCTGCCTTGCAATGGTTCATGGGATTAGGTGAATCCACTATCAGGACTTGGGACAACATGAGAACCTCATTCTTGCAAAAGTATCAAGAATACTGAAAACCTAAAGACTCTCGACATGATATATTCAAGATAAAACAACTTGAAGATGAAATCCTAGAGGATTATCTCGAAAGGTTCATTTATACGCTTCATAAATCAAAGTATCATGACCTTCGAGAAGATGCAGTACGTACACTTTTTCTCAAAGGAATCTCTGAAGACCTATTAGAGAGTCTTAATCTCATGGAAACTGGTGATATTTCTCATTAGACTTTTGCACAGATCGGTGAGATGTGTAAAAATTATTCTAGAAGTAGGGGGAAAGTTGGGAAAAACTTTCAAGAGCCTTATAGTATAAACATAAGAGGAAATGTTCCTAGTTCAGGAGGAGTTACAAGGATGGAATTAGGTAACCTATTGGATAATTTTAAGACTGACATCTTAGGAGCCATGGGTTCTCAATTAGATGTTTTACAAGCTAAGAAAAGGCAAGATGAATAATGGGCAGCAATGAGTATTTTCTTTCCAAAGTGTAGAACAAAACATCCCCAAAGGGAATGTCTGTTAAACAACATTTATGTATGTCACATCTGTATAGAGGAACATCCAACAGATAATTGTCCATCCTTGCCTGGATTGCAAGCCATCCATAAGAGTGGGGATGTAGGTGAAAAATCTAGGAGGCCTCCTTGGAAATATAGAGATCAACCAATATACCACAATTTTCCACCACAATCCCCACCCTATTACTCTTCATACCAACAACCCCAACAATGGAACAATCCTAGTTGGCAGAGTTGGCCACCTCAGTATCCTCATCCTCAATTTACACAGCAATAGTATTGGTCACAAGGGTGGAGAGGACAACCATATCCTCAGTCACAACCTATCCCTCCACCTAGTCATCCTTATCCTCAGCATCAATCGAATTTCCAGTAGCATTTTCCTGGATTTGTACCTCCAGTTCCTCTCATTACACAACAGCCTCATCACTTCCAGAATAAAAAACCTTCGTGACCGACATTATTACCTGCACAACTGATACCTAACCCTAATAATAAGCCAAATCAATCTCTTAACAATATTGGGTTGCAAACTCTTCCATCCTACCTTGTTTTGACTGTACCTATACATGAGATTCAATTACGGTCTAGAAGAGTTGCTAATGATAAACCCAGAACATCAGTCATCATTCGTGAAGAAAATGACAAAGAAGAAGATTCAAATGAACCTATGAATGATGCCATTTTGGAGGATGTGAATATCTCAAGAGATCTAGTACCTACCTGTCCTCCCCAAGAACTTATTCAGGAACAAAGAATTCCTCCATTTCCAACAAGACTAGTAATAAAAAAATCCGTAGTTCACTCCGAGTATGATATCTTGAATGAATTAAAACATATCTGTATCAAAATCCCGTTATTACAAGCTATTAAAGACATACCAATTTACAGTAATGTGATAAAGGAATTATGCATTAAACGTCCAGGGAAGAAACAAAAAGACCCCCTTACAATTCATGTCATAGGAGAGATGTCTAAATATATGACAGATCAGTCCCAGATTGAAAAATATACAAATCCAGAAGCCCCAGTAGTGACTATAGTCATAAATAATATCGCCATAGGTAACAAATTAATTGATTTAGGATCAGCCATCAATATGATGACCACCACAATTTTCGAAGTTTTACAGTTGGGACAATTTCTTCGACCCACCCCTTCCATCTTGGAACTATCATACTATACTACGGTAAAGCCTATTGGAGTCTTGGATGACATTATTGTATCAGTAGCTTCATGGGAATACCTCGTCGACTTCATGGTCATAGAATCAAAGGATCCTTCTAAAGGACATCCTATCATCTTGGGAAGACCATGGTTAGCTACTGCCAATGCTTTTATAGGATGTAGGGATGGGGAGATGACCATTTCCAATGGGTTATCTACCCAAAGAATTATTTTATATCCCCTAGCACAACCAATAAATGAAAATTCATGGTTGTTAAATTTTTCCTTTGGGGACGAAGATTTTGATGACCTTTCCTTTCCTAGTGATTTCTCCTAGGAATTGCAGGAGCAAACCATTGAGAATGTATTGAATCAGTTTATTTCCTCCACAAATAGTATAGATTTTCCTCGGTCGTTTGCAAAATTTGATCAAATATTTGGAGATGAGTTTCAAGAAACTATGGCTCTCTCAATGTTTATAGAAGCACCTTGTGTCTTTACCATCAAAGAGCATACAGGACCTTTCACCATACCTTGTGAAGTTGGCCATGAAAAGTTTATGCACATAAATGCATGATTAAGTGAAGATCAACAAGCTCAACTAATTAAGGTTCTTAAAAAATAAGCTGGAGCATTTGCATGGGAATAGACTGATATGAATGGTATACACCCTCACACTTATATTCACCACATTTATATGGATACAAATATACCACTTGTAAGACAGCCTTAGAGGAGGATGAATCCTACTTTGAAGGAGGTAGTAAAAGAAGAATTACAAAAAATCCTTACCGCCAGTTTCATCTATCCTATTTTCGATAGCAAATGGGTGTCTCCTCTAGTAGTAGTTCCAAAGAAAGTTACAGGGAAATGGCATATTTGTGTTGATTTTAGAGAACTAAACAAATCCACTCTTAAAGACTACTTTCCTTTGCCCTTTATTGACCAAGTATTAGATACCTTGTTAGGTAAGGAATATTTTTCCTTTCTTGATGGATATAGTGGATACAATCATATCCTAATAGCACCTGAAGATCAGGATAAGACCACTTTTACATGTCCTTGGGGGACATTTGCTTATCAAGTTTTTCCATTTGGCTTATGTAATGCACCCGCTACTTTTCAGTGAGCAGTCTTAGGCATCTTTTTTGATATTATACATGACTATGTTGAGGTATACATGGATGATTTTACAGCCTATGGTAATACTTTTAAATAATCTCTTGACAACCTTGAGAAATTTTTGATCCGATGTCAAGAGACAAACTTAGCTCTTAGTCATGAAAAGTGTAAAATGTTACTGACATAAGGTATAGTTCTAGGACACCATATTTCTTCTCAAGGAATTAAGGTAGACCTTGTTAAGATCGAAGTAATAGTTCACCTTCCCTCTCCAAAAACCTAGAAGGAGGTTGGAATATTTTTGGGTCATGCAGGTTATTATTTCCATTTTATTGAAAACTTTATAAAGATAGCTGCACCCATGTTTAAATTGCTCATAAAAGATGTAGAGTTCCAATGGACAGAATCTTATCAAAATGCTTTTGATATTTTAAGAGCTAAACTATTAGTAGCACCAATACTTAGGGGCCATGACTGGACCCTTCCCTTTTATATATCTACTGATGCTTCTGATACGGCCATAGGAGGAGTCCTAGGACAAAAAGAAGGACAATCACCTTATGCCATTTATTTTATCAACAAAAATCTTTATCGTGCCGAACTAAACTATACAGTTACTAAAAAACAATTTTTGGCAGTAGTTTATTCTATTAATAAATTTCTCCATTATATTACAGAGTACGAAGTTTTTGTGCACATCTATCACTTTTCCATTAGATTCTTAATGAATAAACCAATCACCAATGATAGAGTTACCCAGTGGCTTCTCCTATTGCAAGAATTTAATATTACCGTCATTGATCGACCTGGTAAAGAAAACTTAGTAGCATATTTTCTTTCTCGTATACAACTCGATAGTCATACTAAACCTATTGATGATACTTTTCATGACGAACATCTGTTTGTTGTGTCTATTCAAACCCATTGGTTTGCTGATATTCCAAACTATCTAGCGACTAGAAAAGTACCACACCATTTGGTTCCATACGAGAAATAAGATGACCTCATAATAGTACAAAGCTTAACTATTCCTGGGTTGATAATGACCTCTTTCACACTGGCCTAGATCTTATTATTAGAAGGTGTGTGTGAGAGGATGAAATGATAGACATCCTCTAAGCATGCCATGATGGACCATGTGGAGGCCACTTTTCGAATAAGCAGACAACATACAAAGTACTGTACTTTGGTTATTACTGGCCAAGCATTTTTACGGATGCTGCCAAGTATGTCAAAGGATGTGATAGTTTTCGAAGAATGGGTAGACCCACAACATCAGACCAAATGCCTTTACAACCACAGGTCATGATTGAGCCTTTCAAAAAGTGGGCTCTTGATTTTGTAGGACCAATATCTCCCATGTCTCGTAAAAATAAATACATCTTGGTTTGTATAGATTATGTTACCAAATGGGTAGTGTTATAACCTGTTTTTGTTTTCTATCTTTTAATACATTTTGTTTATGTTTTGAAGTTTGGTTTTACTCTTTATTCCTAGAAAATTTTGTTGATTGGGATAGTTTGAATTTTTCCCTTTAGCTTTTATGTTATTTGATTTATTAGTTTATTTTTACAAGTTTTGGTTTGATTTCATGATCAAAGGGCTTATATAAGGCTTATATGGATTAAAAATTATGAAAAATAGCATAAAAATTTAATTGAGATTCCTAAACCAAGTTTAAACCCTTATCATTAGCATGATTTTTGAAAAACATTAACCTGAATTTTCTTGTAGCGCAAGCCACAAAACGTTACATAGAAGCGCTACAAGAAAGTCGCGCAAAGTTAAAAATCCTCTTTCAATGTTGTGGAGGAATAGTTCTTTAAAGTGCCGATGAAATAGTTCATAACGCTTTCGATCATCGATAGCAAATCTAGTTCTCTAAAGTGCCGACACTGTAGCAGCACAGTGGTTTAAATCGCCGACGCAATAGTTGATAAGGTTCCCGACTACGATAGTGGTCTAAAGTGCCGAAAAAGTAGTTGATAAATCTTCTGATCGACGATTGTGAAGCTAATGGTCTAAAGACATTTTTCAACATTGCGGATATTTAGTTCTTTAAAGCGCTGACACTGCAGTGACATAGTGGCTTGTGGTTTCGATGTAGTAGAAATCAATGCTTCCGATGGTGGACAAGTTAAAAAGGGGAAGTGCTGATTCGTTTAATTTTGAACCTCCGATTGTTGATGCTGAGAAGGGTTAGTAGTTAGTGATGGGAGACGCCAACACCACAGGAAAATTCAATGTTAATCAATCTGACAAGTGTAAATATAATCAAGAAGGAAAATCCTGACAGTTTCTTGCAGAAGAGATGCATTGAATAATGACAGACTATAATGAGACAAAGGTGTTTCCAATCATAGTTTTTCTTGAAGTTCACATAGAGCAGGTGGAGATCGTGGCGGAAAATTAGTACTTGAAGATCAAAATTTTGAAATAGAATGAAAATCAGGGTTTTCAAGAGTAGGAAAAGGAAAACAAAGGATCAGTTCACACAACTAAAGCAGCCTATCCAGGAGCTGACTCAGTAGATTGAGGAGATAACAAGGAGGGTTGCAATTGCTTTACTAGTTGAAGCAACTAAAGACTTGTAAAGTTAGTTAAGAAAGTTAGTTATTAGTTAAGTTTGGAAAGTCATTTTATTTGGGTATAATGATAGTTTAGATGGAACTATTCGAGAGATAGCCTAAAATCAGTTAGGGTTCAGTTATTCAACTGATTTTGAAGGAATAGGATAAATGTAAGTATGAAAGAAGACAAATGGTTCAATTTTTTGCTGGCAAGGGGAGCCTATCAGGCTGTGTTTATGAGCTAAGTAAAAGACTCTTATGTATTTTTTATGATTGAACTATGAAATATATGCACTATATGCCCTTCAGATTATTGACTGGTTTCATTTCTAATTTGTGTTAATTACTCAGTTGGTATATTCATTTCCTATTTAATGTTTTTATGCTTGAAATGCTTGCTAACTGTGGGTGAAATTCAGTATTGTGTTTACTCTGTTGGATTATGGTTTATATGTTATGCATCTCAGTCATTTAAATGCTCATGATTTAGTGTTTGCTTTGGTCTTATGAATTTTTTCCCTCTTGTCTTCAAACTGTTCAACCAAAACCTTATAAAACCCTATTTTACTTTATTATGATTTTTTTAAGATTGTGTTGGCTTGTTCTTTCATAGTCTGGGAACAATTTCTGGCACAAACATCTTTGGCGCCATTGCCAAGGACGAAGTTGAAAACCTATTTTCCCTGGGATACTTATCATTTCACTGGTTTTGAGAGGTGAACTTAAACCAGCAAATCTTAAAGACTACTTTTCACCAGTATTTCACAGTGGCTACTAATGGAGCTGGAACAAGAAATAGACCTATTTAACCTTTACAACTGGGTGTCTTAGACCTAGAACAGATTTTGAAAATAGCTAGGAAAATCAAAAGGTCTCAATCATCCCCAGTTTTATGCAGCCATAATTTATTTTGACCTATTGTCACCCTTTTCACTTTCTGAGGAGGAAAAACAAAGTCTATCTTGACAAATCGATTGGCGACTCCACTATTTCAAGATGCAGAGGCCGAAGTCCATGGAAGCCATTCTGGCTCGAAGGTTTGCACCTTTCAATTTTTTCGATGTTCCAGGTTTTCCAAATCCAGTACCTACTATGGATGTTTGGGGAGATTATCTTCCACGGTTTAGAGAAAGAAAAGAGGATAATCCTTTAGATCACCTCAGCAAATTTCATCAATATATGATTCAGTTAAACATTCAGCATGAAGATGTGCTCATGAAGATGTTCATGTATTCACTTGAGTAAGATGCACGAGAATGGTATTTTTCTCTTCCTACTGCTAGCATTTCCTCACTAAAATAATTCCACACATGTTTTCGGAAACATTGTAAGTATGTGTTCTCAGCTAAAATCTTTTTAGAAGATTGTTGTGAGCAAGCTGATTTTTATAATACAATTTCTGATTCAAAAAATCATCATGATAAGTATAATCAAGGATTGAAAACATATCATGAATAAGTTGTAGTTTCATAATTTGTTGAAGATGAAGAGGTAATATTTTTAGATACTGCTGTCAAGAAAGAATTCCATGATCATTACGATAATCAAGTTGTTGTTTTAAGTTAGGTTCAAGAGTATTCTAGTAATGAGATCAACAGAGATAGTTTGGAATATTCTCATAATGATTTCATTAGTATTAATAATCATTTGAATGCTAATCATGTAGAAGATCAATCTCTTGTTCAAAAAACTGTTGGAAATCATTGTTGTGTTAAAGATCAGTTTTGTATTGAAGAAAAATACGAACCTTTAGCATCATCATTCAAAATTTCCGAGAATGCTCCTCGTTATGATGAAGAAATTAGGGTTCCAAGACAAGAATTCTATGATGAATTATATTCTAGTCTTTTTTGTTTTGATACTAAAATTGATGAAAGTGAGGATGTTGACATTTTTAACGTTATATCAGAAGTTTCTTATATTCATGGTTATGATAAATATGCTGTTCAAAACCATTACGAAGATGCTATAACTTTTAATAAATATGATGATGAAATTGAAAAGAAAGACCTAGAAATGTGTGAGGTGTGTGTTATGGCACAATCTAATCAGCAGATTCAAGAATGCATTCAGTCCATTATCCTTGAACAACCAGAGCCAATCTATGATAGTTATTCATTTGAAGATAGTGTGGAAAAGGGGGTTCAACTTGTTGACATTATTGATGATATTGTCCAAAAAAATTCAGAGCAAATTTAGGTTGATCTTGATGTCCTTTATTGCCAATGCTTGATTGATATTCATGAAACAAAACATTCTTATGGACATCCTATCTTTTTCATAGAACATGAAGAGGTAACTTTTGGAAATTATTATGTTCCAGTGGCATATTATTTAGAATCAATACTAAGTTATAAATATGTTATCTTAGAGACATCATTTGATGAAAGTGAGTACAAGTTGCTAGATCTTTACTCTTCATGTTTTCCAATATTTCTGATTATACATATATTCGGAGTTGGAAGTAGGTTTTGGTGGGTTAATGAAATTTTTGCTTGGTTACATTGGAAATGGGATTACAATTTAATTCAGTAGATGGAAGGTTCCTCAAATACTTTTACAGTATTTGGAGGAAAGAGATTTGAATTTCATTGTATATACCAGTGTGTGAAGGATTGAATAAAGACTCCATCGCCCAATGGATATTTTGCAGACTAGCAGGTAGCAACACAGAATGCACTGGTCTACAAGTTCTTGAAGCCTCATAGGGAGGACTTCATCCCACAGTTGGAGCCAGATGTTAGAACCTGTTTTTGTTTTCTATCTCTTAATACGTTTTTTTATGTTTTGAAATTTGGTTTTACTCTTTATTCCTAGAAAATTTTATTGATTGGGATAGTTTGAATTTTTCCCTTTAGCTTTTATGTGATTTAATTTCTTAGTTTATTTTTACAAGTTTTGGTTTGATTTCATGATCAAAGGGCTTATATAAGGCTTATATGGATTAAAAATTCTAAAAAATAGCATAAAAGTTTAATTGAGATTCCTAAACCAAGTTTAAACCCTTATCATTAACATGATTTTTGAAAAACATTAACCTGAATTTTCTTGTAGCGCAAGCCAGAAAAAGTTACACAGAAGCGCTAGAAGAAAGTCACGCAAAGTTAAAAATCCTCTTTCAATGTTGCAGAGGAATAGTTCTTTAAATAGCAGATGAAATAGTTCATAACGCTTCCAATCGCCGATCGCGAAGCTAGTTCTCTAAAGTGCCGAAACTGCGGCAGCACAATGGTTTAAAGTGTTGACGCAGTAGTTGATAAGGTTTCTGACTGCGCTAGTGGTCTAAAGTGCTGACAAAGTAGTTGATAAAGCTTATGATCACTGATCATGAAGCTAATGGTCTAAAGAAATTTTTCAACATTGTGGATATTTAGTTCTTTAGAGCACCGACACTGTGGCGGCATAGTGGCTTGTGGTTACGATGTAGTAGAAATCAATGCTTCCAATCGCCGACAAGTTAATAAGGGGAAGTGTTGATTCGTTTAATTTTGAACCTCTGATTGTCGATGCTGAGAAGGGTTAGTAGTTAGTGATGGGAGATGCCGATACCATAGGAAATTTAATGTTAAACACTCTAACAAGTGTAAATATAATCAAGAAGGCAAATCATGGAGGTTTCTTGTAGAACCGATGCAATAATAATGATAGACTATAATGAGACAAAGGCGTCTCCAATCATGGTTTTTCTTGAAGTGCATGTAGAGCAGGTCGAGATAGTGGTGGAAAATTAGTACTTGAAGATCGGAATTTTGAAACAGAATGAAAATCAGGGTTTTTAGGAGCAGGAAAAGGCGAACAGAGGATCAGTTCACACAACTAAAGCAGACTATCCAGGAGCTGACTCAACAGAACGAGGAGATAACAAGGAGGGTTACAATTGCTTTACTAGTTGAAGCAACTAAAGACTTGTAAAGTTAGTTAAGAAATTGAGTTATTAGTTAAGCTTGGAAAGTCATTTTATTTTTGTATAATGATAGTTTAGATGGAACTATTTGAGAGATAGCCTAAAATCAGTTAGGGTTCAGTTATTCAACTGATTTTGAAGGAATAGGATAAATGTAAGTCTGAAAGAAGACAAATGGTTCGATTTTTTGCTGGCAAGGGGAGGCTATCAGGCTGTGTTTATGAGCTAAGTAAAAGACTCTTATGTGTTTTTGATGACTAAACTATGAAATATATGCACTATATGCCCTTAAGATTATTGAATGGTATCATTTCTAATTGGTGTTAATTATTCAGTTGGTATATTCATTTCCTGTTTAATGTTTTTATGCTTAAAATGCTTGCTAATTGTGGGTGAAATTCAGCACTGTGTTTACTCTGTTGGATTATGGTTTATATGTTATGCATCTTAGTCATTTAAATTCTCATGATTTAGTGTTTCCTTTGGTCTTATGAATATTTTCCCTCTTATCTTCAAACTGCTCAACCAAAACCTTATAAAACCCTATTTTACTTTATTGTGATTTTTTTGAGATTGTGTTGGCTTGTTCTTCCGTAGTCTGGGAACAATTTATGGCACAAACAGGTGGAAGCTAAAGATTTATTAAGGGCTATAGAGAAATATGTAGTAGAATTCATATATGAAGAAATATTTACTTGGTTTGGTGTACCTAGAAAAATTGTCACAAACCAAGGTACCCAATTCACTTCCAAATTAATGTAAGAGCTCACTATGAAGTATGGTATCCAGAATTGTTAGTCCTCACCTTACCATCCTCAAGCTAATGGCCAGGTAGAATCGACCAATAAATTATTAGAAGTTATTTTAACCAAGACCATTCACTTACATCATAAGGATTGGGTGGATAGACTTCCCAAGACTTTATGGGCCTATGGAATAACATGGAGAAATACTACTAGACATACCCCCTATGAGTTAGTATATGGAAAACAAGTCCTTTTACCTATTGAATTTCAATTTAAAACCTTTTGTATGGAAGCACAGTTAGGTATGGATTTGGATGAAGCGCAAAAACAACGAATCCTACAGATTAATGAATTAGATGAAATTAGACAGGATGCGCTCCAAACAACCATGATAATACAGAGTCAGCGGAAGCAATGGAATGATAAATTGATCAAGAAAAAGCAATTTAATACTGGAGATTGGGCATTACTATTCGATTCACGGTTTAAAAAATTTAAAGGAAAATTGACTACCCGTTGGTTGGGACCTTATGAGGTAGTTACAACGTTTGACAATGGATCAGTAAAAATTAAACCAATTGATGGCTCATAAGTTTCCTTTATAATGAATGGACATAGACTTAGGCTTTATCATCAACCAACATCCAGACAGGATTTCTTACAAAAAATTTTACAACATAAAGAAATGGAATTGATTGAAGAGGAAGTTATTCCTCCTCCTCCTGATCCATGAAATTATTTTGGGTTGTCATCACTTCGATATATGTATATATGTTTTTGCTTCTATGAATAAATGAGAGTCATTTCTAATAAAATAAATTATATGCGACTCTTTTTCTTTCTATGTTTTATGAATAAATTGAATCATATAACAAGTGGTTTTACAGTTTGATCATGGATACTTTATCTCTATAAGCATCTCATGAAGTATTATCTTGAAAAGGTAATTATGCTCATAAGGTATCTTAACTTTTCTTAATTTGCAGTTTGCAGTGACAATTAAAAGATAACTCCTTGCATATCATTTTTAACCGCTCCTTTTATGATTCAGATAGTTTCTGGTATTTTGATTCAGACATGTATACTTCTGATTTGTTAGTTCGAACAATGCTTGATAAGACCTATTTTCATTATCATTCATCTTGTGCCTATGGATTACTAGTTCATCTTGTACTTGTTATCAAAACTTGTCTCTCAAATATCTCTTTGTGATAACTCGAGAGTAGGTGGAATTTTTTTACCTGTGGGGAACATTACTTATCTCTTCTAAAAAGGATGGATTCTAAGGTTAAAGAACAGCTTTAATTTATTCTCTTTTGACACGATTTATGATTAAGGTTGGTATGAAAAGCTATTTGTAAGTTTATTTATGTAAAATTGAATTATGTGTTTTAGCAGGGCTTAGCACGCTCTCGTACCAATCGGCTTCCATATATTTAATATCATTATATACAAGGAAAACCCACCAGGGTACTGAACAGGCCTACTAGAAGCGGGTCAATGTTGCATAACAACTTAAAACTAGGAAGCTCGATAAATGCAAGTAAGCCCACCGGGGTACTAAACAGGCTCGCTGGAAGCGGGACTATACTTGCATGGTACCAAGATAAACCCACTAGGGTACTGTACGGGCCTACTGGTAGTGAAGCAATATCGAGTAAAGAGATCTGGTTAATACACTACTATGCACATGATTCGTAAAATAATGATCATATACGGGAAATTTTTTGAAAAAAATTATTATCAATAAAATGTTAAGTCCCATTCTCTTTATTTTCACTTGAGAATCGCTGTAAGTTGGGCTTGGACCTAGCCATATAATTCAATCAATACCTAGGATATTATTATCCTAGACATGGGACCCATAGTTACATCTCTCACACACTCTGGGGTAAACTTTAATTATTTGATGTTGAGAAGATATCTTTACAATGAGGCATAGATGCCTAGCTTTTCCTATGGCATTCTTTCAATTATATTATTATCTCTTTCTATGGTCTTTCTCTACACTGTTATTTTTCATAAATATACATCTTTGAATCACCTTCCTTTACTAGTTAATTTTTCTTTTCTTTATAAAATAATGACAACATACTTGCACTTTTATTTATCTAAAATAAACTATTATTCTCCTTTGCATGAGGACATGCCATATCCTTGGTTTGGGGGAGGATTAGGATTAGACTAATGATTCGAAACAAAATATTTGTCTACTTTTATCTTTTCATGATAAAATTTCTTATCTCTGACAAATGTTAAAGTGTTTTCAGGTTATAACGTGACGCATGTTTTTACAAAAAAATATGAAGAAATTTGATGGAAGACTTTGCGAAGGATTTGACTAATGATTCAGATAATGGTATAAATGAGTTATTGTGGTATTATAGCATGGATGATTAAAAATTTTCAACCAATTTTTTGTTCTTGAATATAGTTTTATTTCTGTATGGATGCTTTGAACTTAAATTTCTTTTGTTATCATTTTACTATTAGCGTATTTTTATCTAAACACACATGAAAACTATTTTTCTTGAATGTCATTTATGCATTTGCAATATATGTTCAAGCTATCCAAAGTTTTACTTTGGACATGGTTGAACTTGTTATAAACTTTATAAATTTATTGATCAAATGCATATTCTTGTTAAAAGATACATATCTTGAATTTTGCTATAATAGTATGGTCTCCTAAGAAATCTAAATCTTCTACTATCCCATCATCATTTTTTTTCTATTTTGACATAAAATAAATATTCCTTTAATAAGATTAAAGTTTAAATTCTCACTTTCATTCACCAAGTAGAAGGTAGTTACTAGTGCAACTTTGCTTTCTTCCTAAATCAATTTTCTTTTTGCTTAGTGGGACCTGGAATTTCTCTGGTTTGGGGTGTTGATGTAATTGTAACTTCGGAATGTATTCATCCATGTTTCTTATGTATTGTAACCCAATGTTTATTCCGGGATGTATTTGTAATGTACTTGAGTCATTTCATACCCTGATGTTTATTCTGGGAAGTTTCTATAATGAGAAATTCATGTCAAGTCATTGTGGGTAACCCTCCTATTGGTCAAGGGTTAAAGTCCCCACAGTTGTGGGGCCCTTGGGTTATTAGACCATCCTAGTGAAGTCGACCCTAGGCGATTCATTGTAAGTTGGGGAAATATTCCCCACCATCGTGTTAAGGATAAACCTCCTTGTTGGTCGGAGGAGGAAAAGACCCCACAAGTTGTGGGGCACTAGGGTTATTAGACACTCCTAGAGATGTTGGCTCTAGTAAGTAATTGTTAAGTGAGGCCAACATGTTGGAGTGGGTTCCAAGTAAATGGAAGAATATAAATAGAGATTGAGAGCCTCTCTATTTATCATACACATACACACACATTCACTCATTGGGGCACATGAGTGAGAGAGGAGAATCTCTCTTAGTGTGAGAGAGAGATACTATTGTTGTCCGGAGATCATCTTACTGTTTTGGGGTTTTACCTTTTAATGTTGATTCTATCTCTGAGGAAGTTGCAGGGTTTTCTCCTTTATGGTTTCCCTGAGGAAAATTATTTGTTTCTCTTGTCTCTTGTGTTGTGCTTATGTTTTATTGCTATGCTTGTTATTCTCTCAGTTAAAAGATCCTAATATCATAATGCTAGCTTGGATGATAAACAATCTAACATGGAATCAGAGCTAACCTGAGAAGAAGAGATTATGCAGCTGCAGAAGCTAGGGCTTCTAAATTTTTGGGTCTCTCTCCATAATTCATCAACAAAAGTATGCTAGGTTGAATCTCCATTGAAGGGCGCATCTTTCTGTCGAAGCATAATTCGATTCCGAGCATTTTCAGTTTTCAATGCGGAAATTAGGGATTTCTATAGAAGAGGAATTTTTGAGTGAGCCCAGCATAGGATTGTTATCCTCATCAAAATCGAAGTTTAGAGACCTGGATCAAGAAATTTGGTTATGTGAAACTTCGGGAAATTCAGACCCTAGTTTGACCCCGAGCCAAAAAAACCCTAAATACTAAAACTGCTAAGGTTTGGTACATTTGCTATATCCTGAGATTGGAAAAGGCTCAGGAGCTGAAAATTTTATGGGTCAATAATACAATCCTGATGAACACTGTGTCAAACCTGAAACCTCAGATATACTATATTTTGGGAGGTATGATCCCTCCAAGTTAGGGTTCCAACCTCTTCCAAAATTCATCCATAAACAAGACACCTGGGGAGAATTGCTATAGCTTGGGCTACAAAGGTCCAAATGGAATTCTTGAAGCTATTCCAAAAAGGCATGGAATTTAATTTCTGTGGTCTAAATTTTAGACCCAGAAGATGAAACAGTGACACGTGTAAGTCCATACAACTTCGCTGTTCTGAACAGTCCTGTAACATGTGACCTTGGGAAAAGGATCATAAATCCCAATTGGTGAAACGAATTCTAATGAAACCTGTGGTGTTGGATCAAGGACATGTGAGGTTACCTCAATGAAAAATTTTAAACATAGAGGAGTAGTAATTTCAAAGATATCACAGAAACAGGGACAAGAATTTCTATAGAAGAAAGTGGAAAACTAGGGCTTCCTGTTCCAGGAGCTTCCCTCCACTGTTTTCAAAAAATAAGCACATTGGAAAGTTCCATTTGAAGAGATATATATTTCTATCCAATAAGATTTGGAAGATTCAATGTTCTAAAAATTAGGGTTTTTGTTACAAACCCTAGATCAGCCAGCTTCGGAACCAGGACGGACACCTAAAAATGGTAAGATCTAATCTTTTGCTATTTTCATTTGAGGTTCTCATTTCAAAGTGATCTATCACATCAGCTTGATGACAAGCTTGGGGAAGTTGACAGCTTCCAAGCCTGGAAGTATATGATCTCTCTGAAGAAAATGGATTGGACACCTACATGAGTATAGAGGTTCCAGTTCCAGAGGGAGATGAGGCTAGAAGCCTTACACAAGAAGAACTTGGTCAAGGCCAAGAAGATCATTGCTGATTCAGCCACGAATCAACTTGTACTACAAGTGTCTTCCTTAAAGACACCGAAGATGTTCGATTCCTTACCGAGATATTTGAAGGAAAGAATAGAAATCGGAATATGACCTTAAGAAACCAGTTGAAGAATGTGAAGATCCCGAATGCAGATACCATGCAATCATACTTTACAAGGGGCTCTCAAATCAAAGAACAAATTGTAGTGGTAAAAGAAGAAGTGAAGAATGCAGTAGTGGTGATTTCCACCTTGAATGGCCTCCCAGGATCATGGGATTCATTCATTCAAGGAACGTGTGCCAGAAGGAAGTGATTACTTTCAGCAGACTCTAGGAAGAAGAAGAAGCTCATAAGAAGAGAAGAGAAGATGGGAGCAATTGAAGAACAAGCTCTCACCATCGAAAGAAGATCCCTCAAGCGATGAGGAATATGAAGGACTCAATTCTTGAAGAACCTCTTATCCATCTTGAGAGCTTGGATAAGAAATGATGAAGTCATGAATGAAGAATATGATGAAGTGGAAGGATGAAGAAGGAGTCTACCCACGAAACAAATAAAGATAAGTATTCAATTGTCATTTCATGATATTGTTTTTGTTATGCATTTGTTTATATTCAGTTGATGTAATATGCATGATAGGATGTTTTCATTAATGATAGTATACTACTAATATGCATGTGATGGGTAAGTAGCTCATGGTGCTATACAACTCTCCATTGCTACTTATCTAGAATGAAACCTCTTTGCTGACATATTGGATTAGTGCATAATCTCAATGTTGTCCTGGTAGAGATGGAAGGAATCTAGAAAAGTTTCCGTGAAATATGGATGAATGTTGTATTGGCTAAAATAGTTGCATGATCATATATTTATGCATAAGAATTTGCCAGTATGAATATTCCTTATGAAATGTTTCTAACCATACAAATGCATTTGACTTGTAGGAAAGATCGCATACATAATCACCTACAAGCAAAGAAGGATGAGACTTGTTCCGAAGAACAAGTGACGACAGTTCAAGATGAAGAATAATATGATGAATGTAGTGACATCATTGATGCAGAACCTTACAAGAAGTAACCAAGAAGAAAGGGAAGACAAGTTCAAGAAGAATGATGTCTAGGATGAAGTATCGAGACCTGAAGAGAAGTTCATAGTTCCATAATGCAGTAGATGGAAACATCATGGGATACAAAGCAAGATTCGTAGCACGAGGCTTCTCACGAAAAGAAGGCATAGACTACAAAGAGACATTTGCAGCCAGTAAGAATTGAAACACATACATGATGATATTGATGAAGATCTTAACCTTTGCTACAAGGTTGAAGATGAAATTCTATACACTAGATGGATACATAGAATACTAGTAGCATAGGAAGCTACTTGTCACTCTAGTACAGAATGTTTCAGTAGATAGAGTACAAAAGACAAAGGGAGTATGTTGCTTCAGAGGGAGTGATTACAAAAGATCCTGTGTTTCGACATGGTACGACAGGATGGACAGATTACTGATGACTCTAGGCTTTACTGAGAGTAAAGTGGATTCCAACCTTTGCCTCAAGGTTGAAGGCAAAAGACCAGTGATGCTCTTGTTATGTGTCGACACACTATTTTATAGGCATGGAGGTGTGGACAAGGGAAGTATGCAGAAGAGATCCTGAAAAGGTTCAGGATGATGGACTACATGAACACACCTATGGCATCGAACCTGAAGCTGTTAAGTGATGCTTCATTAGAGACGGTTGATGCTACGATGTATTGTCAGATGATTGGGTCCTTGATGTATCTGACAAACATGAGACCATACATTTGCCTTTCTGTTAACACCTTGACCCAGTTCTTGATAGATCCAAGACATGTTCACTTGATTGCTGCAAAGCATATTCTGAGGTACCTAAAGGGTACAATTGATTATGGGCTCAAGTACGATGTGAATCAGAAGATTAACCTGGAGGGTTATGTTGATTCATATTGGGCAGGAAGTGCCATCGATAGGAAGAGCACTTCAGGGTGTTTCTTCAATATGGGATCAGGTGTGATCTCTTGGTTTAGTAGGAAGCAATCCTGTGTGGCACTGAGTACAGCTAAAGCAGAGTATGTCACAGCTTGTTTAGCTAGTTGTGAGGCAGTATGGTGGCAGAATCTACTGTCTAATTTATTTGATCTCTAGATGGATGCTACTCGTATACATTGTGACAACCAAAGTTGCGTGAAGTTGTCAGAGAATCCAGTGTTCCATGACAAGTCAAAGCATATCGAGATCAAGTATCACTATATCAGGGATATGGTGCAAAAGGGAGCAGTGAAGATCTAGTATGTTGCGACGGAGGAATAGATAGCTGATGTGTTGATGAAGCCATTGGCCAAAGTGAAGTTCGAGTACTTCAGGGAGAAGCTTGGTGTTCTCCAGATCGAGGTTTCCTCCAAGGGAAAGTGATGAGTCCCATAGCCATTCTGACAAGTAGGTTAGACATAAGGGCTGAGCCATTCTGTCATGGTGAGAGGATTTGATTCCTTCCATGTCAAATATGAGTGCTGAGATCCATAGCCATTCTGACGAGTAGGTCAGATATAAGGGTTGAGCCATTCTGTCATGGTGAGAGGATTTGGTTCCTTCCATGTCAGACATGAGTGCTGAGATCCATAGCCATTCTGACGAGTAGGTCAGATATAAGGGCTGAGCCATTCTATCATGGTGAGAGGATTAGTTCCTTCCATGTCAGATGTGAGTGCTGGCCATTCTATCGAGCAGGACATATGTAAGGGCAATTTCCATTATGTGAATGGAGGTGCCTGGTCAGTTACCAAGAAAACTCAGTTTAGGACTAAGAAGCCATTCTGATGTGATAGATGGATGTGTTCCCACTTGATCAGATGTAAGGGCTGAACCATTCTATCATGGCTAAATGATTAGGTTCCTCCCATGTTAGATGTGAGTGTTGGACATTCTGACGAGCAGGTTAGATGTAAGGGCAACTACCATTCTGTAGGATAATGGAGGCACCTGGTCAGTTACAAGGTAGCTCAGTCGAAGAGGATTGGGAGCCATTCTGATGTGACTGTAGGATTGGTTCCTACAAGATCAGATATGAGTGTAGAGCCCTTCCATCATTGTGAGAAGGATGTGTTCCCACCTGGATGGATGTAACTGCGTAGCCTTTTCATCATTGTGAGCAAGATGTGTTCCTGCTTGGATGAATGTAAGTGCATAAATATTTCATCATTGTGAGCAGGATGTGTTCCATCCTAGATGAGAGTCTTTCATCATTGTGGTAGGATGTGGTTCCAACGGAAGAACAAAGATCTTCCATCATTGTGGTAGGATGTGGTTTCGGCCTGGATGAAAGTATGGAAATCTTCCATCATTGTGGTAGGATGTGGTTCCAGCTTGGATGGAAGTACAAACTCTTCCATCATTGTGGTAGGATGTGGTTTCGGCCTAGATGGAAGAACATAGATCTTCCATCATTGTGGTAGGATGTGGTTCTAGCCTAGATGGATGTGAGCACTGTACCTTTCTGACGAGTAGGTTAGATATAAGTATTGAAGAAGACCTACATGGAGGCTAGGCCTACAACTAGCATGAAAAAGGGCTGGCTCTGTAGAACTTCCTGTGACGAGAAGAATCATGAGATAGCACCCGTGATGATCCAGATCGAGTGATGATCCATATCCAGTGATGATCCAGATCAAGTGATGATCCAGATCCAGTGATGATGATCTAGATCGAGTGATGATCCAGATTCAGTGATGATGATCCAGATCTAGATGAAGATGACGAGAACACAATGATTATCCAGACGATACAGAGAAGAATACTTGTGCTGATAAATTATGTCGAGAGAATAGCTTCCTAGTTAAGAGGGAGTGTTGATGTAATTGTAACTTCGGAATGTATTCATCCATATTTCTTATGTATTGTAACCCAATTTTTATTCTGGGATATATTTGTAATGTGCTTGAGTCATTTCATACCCTGATGTTTATTCCAGTAAGTTTCTATAATGAGAAAGTCATGTCAAGTCATTGTGGGTAACCCTCTTATTGGTCAAGGGTTAAAGTCCCCACAGTTGTGGGGCCCTTGGGTTATTAGACTATCCTAGTGAAGTCGACCCTAGGTGAGTCACTGTAAGTCGGGGAAATAGTCCCCACCATTGTGTTAAGGATAAACCTCCTTTTTGGTCAGAGGAGGCATAGACCCCACAAGTTGTGGGGCACTAGGGTTATTAGACACTCCTAGAGATGTCGGCTCTAGTAAGTAATTGTTAAGTGAGGCTGACATGTTGGAGTGGGTTCCAAGTGAACAGAAGAATATAAATAGAGAGTGAGAGCCTCTCTATTTATCATACACATACACACACACTCACTCATTGGGGTGCATGAGTGAGAGAGAGAGACTGCTACTGTCGGGAGATCATCTTACTATTTTGGGGTTTTACCTTTAGGTGTTGATTCTATCTCTGAGGAAGTTGCGGGGTTTTCTCTTTTATGGTTTCCCCAAGGAAAATGCTAGCTTGGATGATAAAAAATCTAATATGGTAGAATGTTGAGCCTCATTTTGTTATCATTTTTAGCAATTAAATAACATATTTAAACACATATTTATTATCTTTAGTATGTTTTATGTCATGCAGATCATTATTTCAGCACAAGGTAAGAACAAATTTGATGTTATTATAACTTTGGTTATTAATATCATTTTTATGATTTTATTAACTCAAAAGTATATTATTTAAAGCATAATTAATGTATTATTTGATATGTATATTTGTTTGCAAATTTTATAGTTCGTTTGGGAAAAAATAACATCAAAACGCATTCAGCCTTCCTTTTGCACCATATGTTCAGCTCATGATCCAGCTTGGCATTCAGCTCGCACATCAGCCTGCACGCTGTTAACATTCAGTATCAGGAATTAAACATTGAAGAAGTCTACAAACCATCTTGTTGACCACGTGCCCAGGTGATAGCATAATCAACAATCTAGAAGGATCATCGGTGCATTGAGTTTTCCATCCTGTTTTCACTGCTCATGCATTCAAAGGAGGGAACGTTCTAGAGAATTATCGATGTCATGATGGTATTGCTTACCACCACGTCACCAGCCAACACATTCAATTCAAGAAGCACCCTCATTCTAGAAACCTATCATGTGTGTTCTTTCCCATTGACCACGACGCCATGTTTGCCCTAGATCGACGCACATCCAGCTCATGGCTCAGTGTGCCATTAAGCTTGTCATTCAACCCGATCATCAGTGTGCGCATTGTCCATAATCAACTTTGGGCATTTAAATATGAAACATCCTACAACCGACTAATTATACACGTGTCTAATCACACACCAGCTTGCAAACTCACATGCTCACGCTGATGAGGGACCTGTATTCTAGAACTTGCTACTGTGTACAAGCCTGCACTCACCACCAATCTATCCTCCATGCTAAGGAAGGGTTCATTGCCACATCAAGCATGCTATATAAGCCTGTCCACGCAAAAGAAGGAGCAGACTCGCCACATCATGCTACGATCACGCTGAATGAAGAGCCAGACTATGCGTTGGTTGCAAATCAATTATGTCCTTTAAATATTTCCTAATAATAGAGAGTAGTTGACCTTTAGGGTCAACTTTCTCATCTCTTATGTAAAACTATACATATCAGTCTCTGAATGAAGAGAAAGTTAGTTAGTCAGAGCCAAAGTTAGTCATAGTTTTTTAAGCACTGTACTTCTATTTTTGAATCTGAATAAAGAGTTGTATGCATTGCTGTTGAAGGTTGCGTTTGAGTAGGAGTTAGCATACTTCGCCCTTGATTGTTGAGAGGGCCCCTCATCAACCAGAGTTCATTAGCTTAGTTTTAATTCAGTTCTTTCTTTTCTGTTTTAGTTAATCTAGTTTAATTTCCAGTTTGTTTTCATTAGATGTTATTGTCTTTCCTGTATTGCATTAACTTAATTTTATTTCAGTAGTTAAACAAATATTTTATTTCCTGTATTGCATTAATTTAGTTTTCTTTCAGTAGTTAAGTAAGTATTTTATTTTGTGTATTGCATTAGTTTAGTTTTATTTCAATAATTAAATAAGTAGATGCGTGCATAGTTTTACTTTCAGTCATTTACTTTGAGTCATTTGCTTTCAGTCTTTTGCCTTCAGTCTTTTGTTCTTAGTTAGTTGTTTCTAGTTAGTCATTTTATTCCAGTATTGCTTTCAGTTTTTAGTTTCAGACAAGTAGAATAGTTTATTTCCATTTGAATTTAGTTTTGGTTAGTTATGAATTGGTTTAAGTAGAATAGTTTGTTTGTATTTCAATGTAGTCTTGTTTATTTATTTCCTGTTATTAATTTATCTATATAGAATAGTTTGCTTTCATTTAAATTTAGTTTTGTTTATTTATTTTTCTCTCGTGAATTTGTTTAAAGTAATTTCTAGTTTGTTCAAGTTAAATTCCGGTTTATTAGTTAGCTTACAATGCAATGTTTTATTTTTGTTTAAAGAATTAGTTTGAAGATAATTTGTTGTTTAAATAGGTTTGTTTATTAATTCTATGCATTAGGTTTAGAAATGCATAAATTCACCTGAAGAATTAGTTCATTTAGGTTAGTTTTTACCATTTTTACTGTATGGACCGCCATTTGGACTGTCTGTTTAGTCTGCTATTCAGTCACCCTTTACAGACCTACTGTTTAGTCTGTCATTTAACCCTTGGTTTTGTTTTTACTTTTTTTATGCATTTTTCATATTGTTTCTCGTTTTGTTTTGTCAATATTTGAATTATATTTGTAGTTGGTATTTTTATTTAAGCATTTCAATTAAAGTTTGGTTGTTTTAAGTTATTGATTAGGGTTTTGTCATTTTTATTTTACATATGAATTAAGTTGTTTTTATTCCTTGAATATTAAATACTGATTTTGTTTTATTGTTGTTTTATGTCATGGTCATCTTTGTTTGCATATAGAGTTTAGGGTTATATGTACTATTTTTAAGAGAAAGTTAAGTTATTTGTAATCATAGGAATCATTCACGTTTTTATGTGTGTATTGAAAAACAAAGTTTAAATATCTTTATTAAGTTTTCTAGTTGCTTCTGTTTATTATCTTTATTAAGTTTTCTACTTGCTTTTTCAGTTTTCTATTCTTTATAAGATAAGTTGTCTTATACCCAATCCTTTTGCTTAAGGAGTAGTTGGTTGGTTATTTGTTAGTTCAGTTGCTATAATTTCATTGTATGTATGAGTTAGTGTCTGAAGTTATAAGTATTATTATTTATGTCTTTCTTTTCAATAGATGTTTAGAATTTGATATTCTAGTCCAGTCCAATTATTTAGATAATTTTAGGAGTCTGACTCGGTTTTTGATCTTTTGATCTTTTGTTTATTAAAATATATCTAGGACACCCTAGGAGCCTTTTACCTTTGCATATATTTTGTATCAACTCTAAGATTACCAACCCTGGTTGATAATTAAATATTAGGTGAATTAATCTAGTCGAGATAACACCCAATAGACACACCATCTACCATCCAAGGAAATTCCCAACACTTACATCCATTGGCATGATAGGAAACGCCATCTATCATCCAAGGAAAGGACCAACACTTACATCTACTGGCATAGAAGGACACACCATATACTATCCAAAGAAAGGAACATCACTTATATCTGACCCAGTCAGAAAGGCTCAACACTTACATCCTTTGGTGTAGTAGGACACACCATCTACTATCTAAGGAAAGGCTCTGCACTTACATCCACTGGCATGATAGGACACACCATCTATCAACCAAGGAAAGGATCTGCACTTACATCCACCAACATGATAGGACACACCATCTATCATCTAGGGAAAGGCTCTGCACTTATATCTGACCATGGGAGGACTCACCTACCACCATGTTAGAAGGGCTCCGCACTTACATCTAACCCAGTCAGAAAGGCTCTGCACTTACATCTGACCATGGGAGGACCTTCCTACTACCATGTCAGAAGGGGTCCACATTTACATCTTACCATGGGAGGAACACATCCTGCCACCATGTTATAAAGGCTCAATTCTTACATCCAACCATGGGAGGCCTAGCCTGCCACCATGTCGAAAGGGCTCACAGACTCATCACTTCCCCTTGGAGGGAACCTCGATTTGGAGAACACCAAGATTCTCCCTGAAGTACTCAAACTTCACTTTGGGAATTTCTAGAATAGAATCACATCAGGGCTGATTACATCCAAGGATAACTTGTGAGCTTTTCCAGGATCGATTACATCTGAGGACAACCTATAAGACCATTTATGTCTGAGCCACCTATGAGCTTCGCCAGGATTTTATGTTCAAACAACCTATCTCACCGGCTATGCTAGAACTCCCTCTTTCGAGAGATATCAATCTAGATCACATAGTGGAGATTCACTGCTCCTCTCTGCATCATACAAAATGCAAGTCATATCAATCAAATCAAACAGTAGTTTTTAAAAGAAACATACTACCTCCCAAATAGCTAAGCAAGTGGCAACATATTTTTCCTCGGCTATTCTCAGTGCCATGCAGGACTCCTTCCTGCTAGACCAAGAGATCGCACCTGATCTCATACTAAAAAAACACCCTGAATTTCTCTTCCTATCAATGGAACTGTCCTCCCAATCCGAATCTACATAAACTTCCAGGTTAAATTTCTGATTTGTATCATACTTGATCCCATACTCAATTGTACCATTTAGGCACCTCATTGCATGCTTTGCAACCATCAGGTGAAAATGTCTCAATGTGTTCACAACAAAGCAAATATCTGGTCTCCTATTCGTCAGGTACATCAAGGAACAAATCATCTGACTATACATCGTGGCATAAACCGACTCTGATGAAGCAACACTCAATATATTCAGGTTCGATGCTATAGGTGTGGTCATGGCCTTGCAGTCCATCATCCTGAACCTCTTCAGGATCTCTGCTACATAATTCCATTGTCCCAAGGAGATTTCATTCGCATTCTTCCACACCTCCATGCCTAGAAAGTAGTGCATCATACCCAAGTACTTCATCTCGAACTCAACATAAAGTCTCCTTCTTGCAATTTTAATGAGTTCCTCTTTCTCTGTCAGGAACAAGTCATTGACATATAACAAGAGCATCATTGGTATTCCACCTTCAACCTTGAAGTAAAGGTTTGAATCTGCTTTACTCTCAGTAAATCCTAGAGCATCAGTAAGTTGTCCATCCTATCATACCATGTTGAACCTCAGGATCTTATGCAGTCACTCTCTTTGAAGTGGAGCATCATTCTCCCTCTGCCTTTCATACTCTATGTATTTAAACATTCTGTACTGGAGTGACAAGTATCTCCCTCTACTACTAATGTTCCAAGATCCTCTATCTTGAACCTTTTTCAAAATTTCTTCTTGCACCCATCTATGAGCTTGTCATCCTCTATAGGATTTCATCTTTAACCTTGTAGCAAAGGTTAATATCTTCATCATTCTAAGTGATATTCAAGCTCCTCATGTATGTGTTATTCCATGGGTGCCTTCTGAGCTCGTACAAGGCCTTCTTTCATTTGCACACATGATTCTGCCTGTCATGTGTCTTAACTTCTAGTGGCTGCAAATGTCTCTTCGTAGTCTATACCTTATTTCCATGAGAAACCTCATGCAACGAATCTCGCCTTGTATCCCACGATGTTTCCATCTACTACATGCTGGATCATGTAGATCCATATGGAAGACATTACGGACTTCCCTTCAGGTCTCAATACTGCATCCTAGACATCATTCTTCTTGAACTAGTTTTCTCCTTCCCTTTCTTCTTGGCTACTTCTTCATAGCTGGAAGGCTCTGCATCAATGATGTCACTCAACAATGTCACATAAATAGAGTGTCTCTGAGTCCTCTTTATTTATTTTAAAGTTTCATCATATTATTCTTCATCTTGGATTATTTCTTGAACTGTTGTCACTTGTTCTTCGGAACAAGTCTCATCCTTCTTTTCTTGTAGGCGATTGTACACGATATTTCCTACAAGTCAAATGCACTAGTTGTATGGTTAGACATATTTCATAAGGCATATTCATAATGGAAAATTCTTATGCATAAAGATAAAATCATGCAACTGTTTTAGCCAATACAATATTCATCCATATCTCACAGAAAGTATATAGATGCCTTCCATCTCTACCAAGACATCATTAAGATTTTGCACTAATACAATATGTCAGCAAAGAGGTTTCATTCTAGATAAGTAGTAATGGAGAGTTGTATAGCACCATGAGCTACTTACCCATCACATGCATATTAGTAGTATAATGTCATTAATGCAAACATTCTATCATGCATAATACATCAATTGAATATAAACAAATGCATAACAAAAAACAATATCATGAAATGACAATTGAATACTTATCTTCATTTGTTTCGTGGGTACATTCCTTCTTTCAGCTTCATCATCTTCTTCATTCATAACAAGATCATTTCTTATCCAAATGCTATGATGGATAAGAGGTTCTTCAAGAATTGAGTCCTCCATATTCCTCATCGCTTGAGGGATCTTCTTTGAATCGTGAGAGATTTATCTTCAGTTGCTCCTATCTTCTTTTCTCTTATTATGAGTCAAGATTCTTCTTTTGTGTGCTCTTCCCAGAGTCTTATGAAAGTAATCAATTCCTTATGGTACACATTCCTCGAATTAATGAATCCCATGATCCTGGGAGGCCATTCAAGGCGGTTATCAAAACTTTCTACATTCTCCACTTCTTCTTCTACTGCTTCAAGTTGTTCTTTGATTTGAGAGACCCTTGTAAAGTATGACTATATGGTCTCTGCATTCTGGATCTTCACATTCTTCAACTATTTTCTCAAAGTCATCTTCCAATTTATGTTCTTCCCTTCAAATAGCTTGGTCAAGGAATCAAACATATCTTTAGGTGTATTTAGAGAAGACACTTGTGGTATAAGGTGATCCTTGATTGAATCAGCAATGATATTCTCTGTCTTGACCAAGTTATTCTTGTGTAATTCTTTTAGCCTCATCTCCCTCTGGAACTGGAACCTCTCTACTTATGTATGTGTCCAATTTATTTTCTTCAAGAACCAGTGAGATACAATACTTCCATGCTTGGAAGTTTTCAGTTTCACCAAGCTTGTCATCAAGCTGGTGTGATTAGTCATTTTTAAATGAGAACCTCAAATGTAAATAGAAAAAGATTAGATCTTACCGATTTGAGGTGTTTGTCCTGGTTTTGGAGCTGGATGATCTAGGGTTTGTCAGAGAAAACCTAATTTTCAAAACTTGGAATATTTCTAATCTTATTGGATAGAAATATTCACCTCTTCAAGGCAAGCTTTCCAATGTACTCCTTTTCAGAAAATAGTGGAGGGAAGCTCTCCGAACAGGAAGCCCTAGTTTTTGAATTTCTTCTGCATAAATTCCTGATATTATTTCTGTAATATATCTGAAATTACTGCTCCTTTGTGTTTGAAAATTTGCACTGTGGTATCCTCACTGGTCCTCTTTCCAACACCATAGGTTTGACCAGAATTGGTTTCTTCAATTGGGACTTATGATATTTTTTCCAAGGTGACTTCTTTCAGGACTATTCAACATAAAGAACTTGTACGGACTGCCACGTGTCCTTGTTTCATCATCAGGGTCTGAAACTTTTACCACATAAATTATATTCTATGCCATATCTAGAACATCTTGTGAAATTTCATTTGGACCTTCGTAGCCCACGATATGGCAATTCTCCCTAGGTGTCCTATTTAGGGATGAATCCTTGAATAGGTTGGAACCGTAATTTGGAGGAATCATATCTCCCAGAATGTAGAAAATCTAAGGTTGAAATTTGTTACATAGGGTACATTAGGATTTTATCTTCGGCTAGTGAAAATTTTGGCCCCTGAGAATTATTCCATCCCGAGATATAGCGAATGTACCAACACTACCAGTTTTAGTTATTTAGGGTTTTCCAAGCCCGGGGTCTAATTAGGGTTTGACTTTTTTGGAGTTTTACCCAACCAAAAATATTGAACTTGGTTTCTAAACTTCGATTTTGATGATGAGAGAAATCCTATACTGGGCTCACTAAAAAAATCCTCTTCTGTAAAAAGCCCTAATTTCCCGCAGCAAAAACTGAAAATGCCCGAAATCAAATTCTGCTTTGACAGAAATATGCGCCCTTCAATGGAGAGTTAGCCTAGCCTCCTTTTGTTGATGGATTGTGGAGAGAGACCCAAAAAGTAAGAAGCCCTAGCTTCTGCATCTACACAGTGTCTTCTTCTTAGGTTAGGTTTGATACTATGTTATATTTTTATCATTTAAGGAATATGATCTTAGGATCTTATCTCAGAGAATAACATGCACAAAAATAATTACAAGAGACAAGAGACACAAAGATTTTCCTCGGGGAAACCATAAAGGAGAAAACCCTACAAATTCCTCAAAGATAGAATGAGCACCAATGGCAGCAGTACAACCCAAAGACAGAAAGATGATCTCAAACAGTTGGTCTCTCTCTCACTTGTGTGAGCACTTTCTCTCTCACTCATGCAACCTAGTTGAGTGAGTGTGTCTATAAAATAGAGAGGCTCACTCTCTATTTATACCAATTTCTGACTTGACAATTACTTACCAGGGTTGACATCTCTAGGAGATCTAATAACCCTAGTGGCCCTCAACTGTGGGGACTTTTCCCTCCGATCAAGAAGGAGTGTTAACCTTAACTCAATTGTGGGGACTATTTCCCCAACTTACAATGGAGGTTTAACCTCAATGACTTTACATGACTTTATTATATTAATGACTCTCCTGATAGAAACATCTGGGTACAATGAAATACAATTGATTCTCCCGATAGGAACATTGGGGTACAATATGAGATATACAAGTGAATACATTCTAATGTTACAAATACATCAACAGTAATACCAATTATTTTCTATCTTTGATCTTGGGACCTGTTATACTTTCATTCAATATAAATCTCATATTTAAGATAAGAGAATTTCTTTGGTTTATTGTCTTAAGCTGTGAACTTTCATTGTTTATATAACAGACCAATCCCTAAGCCTCTTCCTTCTATGCTTATGGAATCTTCTTCCAGACTTTCTTATATTTGATATCAATATTCACCTTTATGGAATACTTTATCATGCTTCTATAGTCAAGATCTCTATGTCCAAAGTTGTTACATTTGTAGCATTCAATTTCATAATTCAAAGCTCCAAATCTGTTTTAAATTCTATCAAATTCCTTATGAGGCTTCTCATCATGATTCCTAAAGTTTTCATAGCCATTTATATTCCATGTGTTTCTACCCCTTACATATTCTCTACAATTTATAGCCTTATAAAGAAAATTATTGCAAGAATAAAATATACCAAAGAAAATATTTTGGTACTTGGATGTAGAAGGTGTTTTAGTTGGTGCAGATATTCAGAAGTTAGAATATTTAAACTTTGTTATTGTTGGTGGTTTCCTCCATGCATGATGTTATTCATGATTTTTTTTTCCATTTCTTTCTGAGGCTCAAAACCTTGTACAACATTTGCATGACTTTTTTATTATTATTTACCTTTAGTAATCATAGAGCTTGAACCCTCATCATTGTGTTTGTATCCAAGACTAGATTTATCATAGAATGGCCTTTGGCTGCTACTGATTTCATCTAATATTTAGTTGTTATTAACAAATTTTTGTAGGATGTCCTTATTTTGTGATTCATTTCTAAGAGAGATTATTTCTACTTCCAACTCCTCCTGTATCTTCTCCTTTTATTCCATTCCTCTTATAAGTGTTTCTTCGATTACCTTGGCTTCTTCCAACTGAGTTTTTAGATCTATAAATACATTCATTATCTCTTTAGGCTTGATGTCGGATATTTCCTTCAATCCACCCAACTCCTTTTTGAGTAACTTGTTTTTATTCATTTCTTTCTATTAGCACTCATGTTTTCCTTGGGTTGTGTCAAGGAAACCCCCAGGTAACGACATAACCACTTTAGATTGTATTATGACCTATACAATCAGAGAGGGATCTATCAATATTTACAAGGTTTCCACACTCAAGATATTCAATCACAACATTCAGAAGGTCGGTTTCTGATAGGACAATTTGTTTTTTAAATATTTGGTAGGACAATCATGGAGGAGACCATTGGGCAATGGAGTCAAAAATCAGATCTGAGTTAGGTTGCAATAGGTATGGGTTTGAAACGATTATGGAAAAAGGCAGTGTAGACACCATTTCCTCAGTCTTGAGGCATTTGCAGGTTGATTAGAATACAACGAAAACAACCCATCAAATGGAGCACCTAACTAGGGTGAGTTTTGTGAAAACTTTAGCAGAAATTGTTTTGAAAATGCTTGAACAATGAACCTAGACCATGCAAGATGAATTATAGCCCATAAAATGATGTTCAAACATGAAATAAAAGACAAAATGGAGTGGGATAACTAAAAAAACAATCACATCAAAATATCACTTACTAATAAAAGTAATGGTACAAGAATCTTTGCCATGGAAAAGTTCAACATTCCTCCTGTGCCATTTTATTCATTCTCTGAAAATTGAAGCTATTACAAACAAAGAGCCTCTATGCTCTTGAAAATAAAACCCTAGATCTATCAAATACATATAAATATATATCAAAATAATCTCTTCCTAGTCCTAAATTTGAAATCTAACTAAATTTTCAAAATAGAAACAATTACAACTAATTTCCATTCTTTTAAGATGCAGTATACTAAAAATTAGGCTTCAAATATCCACCTGCATATCTCAAATGGTGACAACTGTGTGAAATATCAAAGAGGTTTTTGTAATTCCATCTATTCCCGACAAAACCCATGTATTCATTTTTCTATATTCTCCTCCATATCCTTGGAATGTGCTTTTGAAGTTGATGACTCAGATAGGATTTTGAATTTCTGGAAAATTACCATGTAAATATCCTTTTAATTCTGCCAAATTGTGATACCTCTGTAAAAAACGAAGGCGTTTTTTTAAGATTGGCTTGTTCCAAGAAAACATCTCTCTCAGTTTTTTAAAATTCATCTTAGTTTAGTGGAAACAGTTGTTTGAATTTGATGACTTAAATAACCATTTAAAAAAAAAAACTAGACGTCTTCATCTGTTTCAATTTATGAAAACATAATCTCCAAGGCCAGACTTTGATGAATTTTGATGAGAAGCCGAAGAACCTCACATTGGTACTTTATTCTATGAACAAAAGTTTGAGAGACATTGATGCCATACGACAACATTTCAAAAACATTATCATTTCATAATTATCTCTTCCAACTTATCATGCCTTCTGCATTCAAGTGCAATGTTCACCACCTGCTGAAATTTATTTTACAAAAAACATTTATCTATCATTCTTTTTATAATTACCTCTTCATTTGATTCTACTGCTTTGGTTCGGAGAGTTGCATACTCATCTATAGCTCTGACAAGTAAATTATGCACATAATCTGTATCTTTTGAAACAATGAAAAATCTTCCGACATCTTTGATCAAAGGATTCATCTTCGTATAAGATTTCTATTGTAGGGACGCTGATAGAAATTTTTGGGCCAGAAATTATGTACAAGCCTGTTGAAATTTACGAGTGCATGGAGTTTGAGCATGGGATGTTGTTCGTTTAACATGGCCAGCATGTATATTGAAAGCCTTAAACTGGCATGCTTAATCATGGATTGCTTGAGCAAGCTTCCGTTATGAAATTTCGCTGAATTTATCAACCATTATCGTCCTATCACCTCTATCAGCGTAAAATTAAAGACCGTTGATTTTATTACTAAATAACATGATATAAACACGTGTTTGAAACTTGCACTGATATAAAATTAAATCAATAATACTTTCAATCTGTGAAATTTTTGTAGAACGTTGATCGGGATTTTGCTATGACTTGAGCCGTCCAAGAATGAGGCTTGTACCAAAATTCGCAAATTTTGAAATTTTGTTTCTCCTCGCATGTTCTGGCAATGAAATACACATGATCTGTCGATCTTCTTCACCTGCTGATCTAATGGTTGATTTATTCTATAGTTTAACATCATTTCGTAACGTCTCAATACATCTCTTTTTTCCCATTGCCTTTCCTCAAAATTGGATTTTTCAGCTCCAGCATTGGACAAATATCCCAATTCTAGTGCATAACAGTCATAACAAAGACAAGAATCTAAATCCAGAATATTTTTTGGTGCCGTATCAAAACTATTAACTTTGTGCGCAAAATGTGTGTATTAAAATTTTTCATTTTTTGGAAGATCTGCAACCCTTCATACCTCTTTAAGCTTTGTGTCGGGACGGGGATCCCCTTCATCATCACAAGGTTGGTAACACATTCATCTATTCCATTTTCTTGTTATAGATATCTTAGGTTCTTCCTTGAAATCGTATACATACCCATCGACTTCATAGTGACCAGCTTCAAACCAACCACATGGTTGAAAGTACAACACCACTTTGTCTCCTGTGGTCAAATTTGTCAGCACCATCTCACCAGGTGAATCAATCCAAGTTCGCTCAAATTTAAATTATGAAATTTACTTAGAGGCAGCACCAAATATAGAACCTCTTCATATTTCTTCAGCACCACACCTGTTCTTCCAAGTCAATAAATATCCACGGAATTGCGAAGAAACTTAGTCTTAATCTTTCGATGACAGAGTGTAAGTAAAATGTTCATTTTCTGCATAATTTGAAGCCTTTGGAGGATGATGGCTGACCTGCTCTATATTTCGCAGGTGTTGGGCATTCACTTTTGCACTTGTTAATACACAAAACCACGTATACTATGAAACGAGAACTATATACTATGAACGAGAACTCTACCCATAAAAACGATGATTTTTGCAAAAAAAAACACCAAAAACACCCCCTAAATAGAAAAGTGTTGATACCAGTATACACGTTTTTTTTTAGGGTAAAAAATAGAGCCATGGACTAAACATCCCATATTGTTGTTTAA
>LPNX011081440.1:123548-143802 GCA_001517045.1 Pseudotsuga menziesii
CGTCAATGTACATTAAGAAGAAAGGATCCATCGTCAATGTACAGTGAGAAGAAGATGCAGTAGTCGACCACACTCTTCTGTTCTAAATGATCGAATGTTGGCCCAAAATGTTCGTGCCTGTGTGATATCTCTAAGCCTCTATGAATTCCCTCTCGATTAATTCTGCTTGCAGCCCATACTTTGTTACAGCTTCCATGTCACCTACGTTACATTCATTGCCACATATTTTGTTTACTATCGTATTCATGGCATGGCATCACTGTACTCTTTCAAAAACAGAATAACATTTATCCACAACAAATGGCATGCATATATTCAATTATATCCTCTTCTGAGCAAGATGCACCATTACCGGACGTTGGGAGGCAAATGCAGGCATGCCAGATGGTTGTTCCTCTTCCTTTGAAAATGGATCAACAGTGACTTGTGTCGTCGAGCTTGAGGAAGATGAAATCTCGCTCTGCGTGGCATAAAATAATGATCTACCCTCCTTTGTAAATATTCCAGATTGGTATTTCTTTGCATTTCAATACCTGAATCAACTTCCTCAAGGATTCCTTGGATGTTTCCCACTTCACAGATACATCAAAATATATCGATGTTTCCATACATGGCAGCTCTTAGAGCGGCGCCCCCTTCCTTGTTTACAACCGCGATACACAGAGTGCGCCCTTTTAACCCAAAAAACCCTTCGGCAAACATACAAAAACATAATGCCACTATGCTTCTTCTCTGCGTAAAGTGTTTTCACCTGCGATGGTTTGGGAACCTTTTTTATTTTCCTACCAACTGCCAGGGGTATGATCGTAATGTACACTAATAGCTTGATAATTTTTATGGCTGCAATGACTGTCAGCATCTAGCTTGCCAACACATCATTTTCTGTCCAAATTTTCTTCGTTTTCATGAAGAAATTCCAGTTCCTCGTTTTGGAATCGAATCAATGTGATGAAGGTTGATTATCAAGTTATCCATTTTAGATGTCCATTTCCAAACTGAAATATGGATTTAGTTTGATCTGCTCCACCCAACACAAGTGATATGAACCTGCACTCTTAGATATGATTCAATGCTTAATGATTAAGATATGTTTTTATTCAAACTTGCAGAACGAATTTTTCAGGGCTCTACAAGATACCAATCACAGAAAAATGAAGTAGAGCCCTGCATGGTGTTGTTGTGCATGAACGTGCCATGATTTCACGCCCACGCTCAATCCATGGAGATCCTTTCTGTCTCATGCACATGTGAAACCCTTATAACTGGACAGTGTTTTCCACAAATATTTATCTGCATAATCGTTTCATCATGTTTATAATTAATTACAGTTGTGTTCTTTTTTTGCAAATGAACTCAAAATGAGTTCTTGTAGCTTTGTTCCCTTTTGCAAACCTGTCACAGTAAAATAAACCTGAAGGGTTGTTGATTGAAATATTTTATTTGAATGAAGTGCTTCAAGAAATAGGCTCTCAGGTAATGTGTTGCTTAGAGTGCACTTCCTTTGAATCATGTCTGCATGTATGTCGGTCTGTTATCATAGAAGAAGAGATTCCTCAGCTCAGCACTCGGGAGACTGATATTCAGCAAGGTGACACGCAATGCACTCTACTCTAGGCTTCAAATAGCTAGGTGTTTGATACCGTTTTATGAGTCAATGCAGAATTCTTCTATTATAGCTGTAATCTGGAAAACATCCGAAACCTGCCCGGAAATCTGAAAACAAATGCAACCCAAGGCAATAACTGCGACAGCAAAATCCTCAACTGTTTAAGAGTACTGACAGTGAGGAGACAACGCAGACTGTATCAGAGAACGCAGATTGGAGAAAGTGAACACATACAGAAAGCGATATCCCTGTGGCTCGATTGTTTGTATTTATTTGTTTGTCTGTAAATTGGCATGAATTTAATATTAAACACAGTATATCGAGCATATAGTGTGATATTATGCAATTCCAGACACAGGAAGTGATGTCTATGTTTTGATTCATTTACAGTTTATGCAAGATCCGATATGCAGATCCGGCTTACATTCTGGTGTTTGCTGTGGATGTAATAGCGAGTTTAATCACATAGGTTTTAAATGACAAATGCACAGACACAGATGGTATGAGAGAACGCAGATTGGAGAAAGTGAACACATACAGAAAGCGAGATCCCTATGGCTCGACTATGCGTTACTAAAATAAGTGGCTCGACTATCAGCCATAGAATATGAAAAGAATATCTGAATTGATTACTTGCAAAAAGAATATCTGAATTGATTGTCGATTAGCAAATTTAAAATTCTTACCTGGGTTTATTGTTGCTATCGCAGTGGTTGTTGCCTGACATCAGTGGTTGTTGTTGTTGCGGTTGTTGCTGTTTTTGGATGAAGGTATAGCTATGATGTAGTTTGTGATACTTCTTGCTATTTATATAGTTGTTGTTTTTTTTCTTCTAATTTTCTATTTTTTTATAGCCGACATAACTTTAGCAGACATCTATGTAGCGTTACGTAACGTTACAACGTTACGTAACGCTTCAACTTTACGTAACGTTACAAGATCTACCCCATACTGGGCTGTAGAGCGCCTCTCGACGCAATCACACCACATCAAATAGGAAGGGAGACATTGTTTTTTACAATATTAACATATTTTCAAGAATAACGTTGTAGCAATAAATATGAATACTATTGCATATATTGATCTCTACCATCGAATCAAGGAGGAGATCTCAAGAGAAAGTGATAGATGGATGAAATCCTTATGCTAGTTTCATGATTAGTTTTACTCGTTTTTATAACAATTTTGTTTTTGGTTGTAACGTAGATTTGAAAAGGAGATTTCAATATAATTATTAAAGACTATGAGTCATCACCATCCCGTATAAGATCATATCGTTGTTGGATAATAATATACCAATGTTGAGTTATTTCCTTTAGTTTGCAAAGGAGAGTGCACAAAAACCAGTCTACAAGAATCATAGGCATTTAATCAAGAGTAGTTCATATATCTTAGTTTCATTTTCCGTCATTTCTCAAGTAGCTAATTTTGGGCTCAATTTCTGGGCAATCGGCGGGGAATTATTGAAAACGGTTCAAAACCTACTTCATAAACAACCCCATTTACCTTTAACCATGAGAATTTTTTATAAGATATCAATAGATTGGGCGAACTTGTTNGCAATCGGCGGGGGATTATTGAAAACGGTTCAAAACCTACTTCATAAACAACCCCATTTACCTTTAACCATGAGAATTTTTTATAAGATATCAATAGATTGGGCGAACTTGTTTCCTGAATAGAGCATGGTTTTACATATGGAGATAAGTTTCCAAATCCTGAGTCAGATAGATTGGATCTTGTTTTTATTTTTGGCAGAACTGTTATTTAGGGTCCAACTAGGAGGAGCTTGACCTGGGCTATAAGAATTCCCATCCTCCATATGTAAAAGGGGGATGCTTAGGCTAGATACTTGATTTTTTATTCTATTCAAACTGATAATAGAATTACATTCTTGTTCTGGTACAATTCCGTTGTGTTATATGACTGAATAGTTAAAGAAAAAATTGAATGTCTAGAGGATCCTCTTGAATGTCATTGATGTTTTGAATACTGTGTTTGTACTGAGGCATTTTTAGGCTAAGCTGTCTCTAGTGGCAAGGGACCACCACGAGAGGTAGCGTAGCCTCCATTAATCTCAGCTTAATAGCTTAGAATATGGTTTTACGTTTTGCAGTAGCTTATTAATCATTTCATAGATATTACAGATTTTTAATCAATAGTTTATGCTTATCTTCTGCATGTTAAATTCGCAGTAATCGTTTTTATTGTAGATATGTGCACATAGATTTAATTTAAATAAAATTTGATTGAAAGAGATGTTTATTTTAGACAAAGCTTCACTTTAAAACAGAGTTTGTTTCATACAGAATTTGATTTAAATAGAATTCAATTTAGATAGAGTTTTGATTTTAATAGAGCTTATTTTGCATATAATTTATTTGAAATAAAGTTTGTTTAACACTAAATCGTTTTACATAGAATTTGTTTTGCACCGAGCTTAATTTAAACAAAAATATGAATTTCTTTCTAATGATGAAAGGAACTTGAATGGAAGAAATGATTTGTAGAAGTTGAATGGTTAAATCGTAGAGAGATATAACGTTTGGGAATAATTTTTGATACTCATTTATTTACATGAGAATTATTAGATTGCACAAAGTTTAGGCATTTCGAAAAGTGGATTGATGAATCTTAAACCCAAGTTGCTCTACATATAATTGATATCAACGTTATTTAGTTTAAACTATGTTAATGAATGAATTGAGGAAAGATAAACTTGAATTTCAATTTTGAACTATATGGAAAGGGATTATAGCGATTTAATATGAACGTTATGATACTGTTGAAATAAATGAATTTAGAATTGTCTGTAACATAGATTTAACAACAATACATATTTATTTATTCCTTTCCTTTTTCAGAGTGGGTAAAATTCATTAAAATCTTGAACAAAAAAATTGTGAATTTAGCTAAAACGAGTATGAATCATATTCTGTTCTTGATTTATTTAAAGATCAAAGATTTCTCTCATTGATATTTTGATTTTGTAGACTGTAGAATTTATAGATGTTTTTAGTTTTGAGTTTGTCATCTGGAATTAGTTTCGTACTTAGCTTTTATGTTTGATACTAGTTTAGCAAACAACTTTTCTTAGAAACATAAATACTTGGATTTGGTATATTTTAATATTTATTTTCTTGGTTTTCCACGACATTCACAACACCTGATTTAATTTATCTCATTTTAAACAAGTTATACAACTTGACGAGAATCCTCGTTTTTTGGGGAGTCAATTTAAGTTGTTGTTTTTTCAAAAAGTGTGTATACTGGTAGCACCATTTTTCATTTCAATCCATTTTTTTAATATTTTCAAACCTCTTGGCCATAAAAAAACTATAATGTTTCGTTATAGACACATTTTCCATATTTTACAAAAAAATATACATTTAGTACCTAGTTACAATGCAAAAGCATATACATTTTTGAATTTTTTTAACATTTAGAAGCTAATAAGAATGAAGAATAGATACATTTTGGAAATTTTTCCTTTAAACATTTCTCTTAAATAACTCTTTTTTTGTGCAAATGTGAAAAAATAAAGAGAAAATAAAGATATTTCAAACCATTTTAACCTATTTTCAACTATTTTATGCGTAAAAATGATATTATTTAGCATTATTTTCCATAAAGTGTACACACATAAAATCAACAAAAATTCTACCATATAGTTGTAAATAACATATGAAAACACATAATAGTTATTCTCAAAATAAAATCTTAAAGCCAAAACATTACATAAATATCTTATCAAAAACTTGACAAGTTTGGCATTTTCCTCAACGACATGAAAGTAATCAAGAATATCATGCAGACGAAAATGTAAGTTTGAAATTCTCCTCCACATCATGAAACTAATCAAGAATATCATGTAGACCAAAATCTTCATCGAAATTGGCATTTTCTATAGCCTCGCTCTCTTCCTGAACCTCATTGTTTTCTTCCATTAGTTCTTCTACATATGAGAAATTCCCAAAGTGATCATTTCCAAACATCCCTTTTAATGGTGGTTGATGCTCTTTTGACATCTTCGCCACAAGTGACTCACGAAATTCCCTTTTCTTCAAACCAACTTCCTGCATTTCATCTGGAAGAACTTTCATAGCATTAATTCTTTGCTTGATATAATTGCATTGTAGTGGATCATTATCTATGGATATGCAATTTATTCCTTTTTGTAAGGAGCATGTTATTGTTGTACCTAATCACCACATGCATACAAAAACAAAGTTAAATAGTATAATGAAACATAAGTTTAAAAAATATATGGTATATATATAGAATAATGACACTAGTTTCATATGCAATATCAAAATATTACGTGATCCTGAGAACAAATCTAAAGCCCAATATCCTTCTTTTGAAAATGTATCTATGAGATAATTAATCAATGCTTTTGGTTTTTGGTAGACGTTTACAAACTCTATTTTCAAATCTATTTCTTAAGTCAATATTTGACTATATTTTCCTTCACTCATTTCATCGATTAAAAGAGATTAACAGGTCTAATCTTTTGTCCAACATGCAAGATGTATGCTATTAGTATCACTCATAAATGGATCATTGCTCAAGCTATGAATATTAGGTTTATGCGTGTAACATAATTAAATAATAATCTAATTAACTTATAGAAAAATAAATTTCATTTCTAATTTCAAATGCTTAATAACACACTACAATTATATTACCAATATAGTTGCTTCCTTGAATTGGCTTTATCCCTGAAGGTTGTTAGCACTGCTCCTCCTTGTACATCTGAATGGAAAACAAGAAATCTCCATAGAGGTGACGTTGTGACATCAATAAATCCCGAAACCACTTTATTGAATAATTGGTAAGTATAAGGATCACAATCATATGCAACATTTTTGATATTGTAGCCATGAGGGATGTTTGTAATTACTAGGGAGTACTCCTTCTTAGGAACAAGATTTGCAATGTTTTCATAATCACCAACGATCACTTTATATTGCACTATTTCAAGCCCATTCCAAACGTGATTATCAAGGGTATCATCAAGTTCGATGTTTGCAAGGCATTTCCTTCTTTGTCATTCTATTTTGTCTCTTTGAATATGAATTTTGAAAGACTTTGGTACTGAACTTTGAAAGACTTTGGTACTGAACTCTTCTTTGGCATCTTTGAGAAAAAATTATATGTATAAGTAAAAAAAATATAAATGAATTAGCTTGCAAATAAATTAAATAGAATATATCATAAATCAACATATTTTTTTGTATGCAATTTTTTTTCTTCTCAATTTGTCTATGGAGCTTCAGTCTGGATAGTTGCACCTAACATCATCCCAACTCTTCTCCCCCAACATTATAACCATATCCTCTTGTATTTTCATGTAAACCTTATGACTACATGATGTAAACATAAATTACGTTTACAATCATATCTAATGATATAACATAATTCTTAATTAATAAAACATACTAAACTCAAAAAATAAACTTCAAAACATAAACACATCCAAAAAATTACTTTTTAAATTCATTGCACATTTCCTCCATGGATAATTCACCTCACTTTACACGTGACAAATTTGTAGATATATTTTTTTCATCCTTCACACCTTGCAATTCTCTCCAAGGTGTTATAGTCACATCTTCTGGAAAATTCTTGACGTCAGGGCCTCCTTGACCGTTACTCCATGCAGCTACTTTAATTTTCTTTACCTTTTGATTTTTTATGCCAATATTATCCCACATGTTAAATATATCTTCAATCAAATCCCATATTGGCCCCATTCTAAATTCCAATTGAAAATAGTTATCTATAGCTATGAATGCATCACTTCCTTTCAAACCTTTATGTTTCACATCGTCCTCTTTAATCGGGAAACCTATTTCCATACAACATTGTTTTTGAAAATATGTATCAACTTTCGATCTATTCCCACCACATATTTTTTCAAATTCATTGTGGATAAATATGACCCTTTGAATGAATGTCATGGACATCCTATAGTGACTATCTATGTTATGATCCCATGCCAATAGTATTTCTTCCATGTTTATTAAACCAACATAAATTATGCATTTGACTGTTTGAAAAATGGGGTTTCTAGGAAACTCTTGCATCAATTCTCTTCTGGTCTATGCATAATGATTCCCCCCCAAAATATAGTAGTTGTAATCAAAACACCTTGATTCATCAAATGCATCTCTAACAAGAACATCTTTCGGGTCAACAAGAAGTAGGTCGTCAACCACATGTGCATAAGGATTGAGCCTCATTAATGCTTTCAAGTTATGAACATGCAAGCATTATGGTTTCCTAATTTGATACTTTTCTTGACCTTATATCGGTATATAAATTTTCTTAACATTTAAATCAAATGCATGCCCATTGTGAACAAACTTATCCCTCTGCAATCGATCCCGAGTGGAATTTTGTGTTGTCTTAACAACACCATCATCTAGATAATCACCTGCGGTGATGATTTCCAAACTATCCCCTTTAATTTCACTTTGATTTTCAATGCTAACATTGGATTCAACATCTTGTCTCCTCCTTTTATGTCTTGAAGATGGTGTATCCAAATGAACATCTTGTTGATAAGGAATGAGAGGACCCTCATCAATATTTATTTTAGAAGAGTGTTTCTTACTCTTACAAGCATAAGTACCATCCTCATATGCAACAATTTGTTTATCAAGTTCAGTTAGGCGAGATATTTTTTTAAATGTAACCTTCTGAGGTACTTCAGTTGATTTTTGGATGTCCTTTCCTTTTTGTGTTTATACTTCTTCAGTTTGTACATTTTGCACTCGTTTCTTTCTTGGTGTTTCTCCCTTCTGAAGAGTACCATTAATGACATCCATAGGGTTTTCTTTAGTGGAATAAATTCTATTTAGAATATGAGAAAGTGGCATGGAAAATACTGCAAAATTAAAACATTGTTGTATTAAAACTATTACATTGTCATATATTTCAAATTATAAAAAAATTAAAAACATACAAAAATATAGAAACTTACACTTTTGCGCTCAATATCGTGCACGAATCCTGCACCAAATTTAGTGAAAATTTCATTGATTTTATAGTTTGAAATATTCAAACAATATCGTATTTTGACATAGGTCTTAGCTTGTTTCACTAGTGCATAAACAAGGTCTTTACCTGGCACCAAATAAATATCTTGCAATAATCCTAATGAGTGATAATGGTTTTTTAGACAAGAAAAAGTCGCACAATATAAATGAATATTATCTGGTTTCCCTTGATATTTCTCTTTCAGAAATCAAGAATAGTCCATTTTCGCTTCCTCTGGCACATGTTTCCACTCCCTTTCATTTCTTGAATTTTAAATACTTGATGGACACGGCTTTGTCATGTGAAACATTATGTGATGACTCAATTGTTTTTTCAACGACTTTATTGCTGATATTTCTCCAGAAATGTTTATAGATACCTTTATTGACGCCATTCACCCTATAAAAGAAAACAAAAATTTCTAGTCTATCTTCAAAAAACAACATAACTATAATCGCGCGACCCCTTCGATTTTGTGTTCCCTTTAGATGCAATGTGCTTAAATTTAATGTATTTTTTTTAAAATTCTTTTATTTTGGGCTTGGCCTTGGGTGGGCGCCCAAAATTTACAATTTTATTTTATTTTATTTTGATGTTGGCTTTGTTGGGTGCTTTGGACGCCTGGATCCTCCACTGGGCGCCCAAAGCGTGCCCCAACATGGTAGCGCAATTCTTAGAATCACGTGCCATGTTGGGCACGTGATTTCAGCATCCAAAGGGCACCATGGGGAGGAGCGCATCTCCTCCTCGCTACCCAAAGGGGTGCATAGCGCGCCCTTATGGACACTGGGGAGGAGTTGCGCTCCTCCCACCAGATGCCCACGCCCCAATAGGGCAGCACAATTCTGAGAATGGCACTGACCTGTTGGGGCACACTTTGGGACCTCAAAGGGCACCTAGTGGGAGGAGCTCCCCATTTTCCATAGGGGTGCACAACCACTGTTTCCCTTAGGGGCGCATCAACCTCAAAATAAAAAAAAATGCAAATTGTGGGCGTTTTCCCAAGGCCAAGCCCCCAAACAAATTTAGATTTAACCATAGTGCATCCAATGGACACGTGAAGCAAAAAAGAAAAAGAAAATAAAGAAAATTAAATTAAATTTAACCCTTGTGCATTTAAAGGGCACACCAGTCTAAAATAAATAAATAAAATTACATTGCAAAAAAATGTAAATTAACCTAACCTTGAAAATCACCTCAGTGGTCTTTAAAATCCTTGTAGATTGTTGCAATGTTTGTAATCATTGTTTTGCAAGAGGTGACTGTAGAAACAAAATCACATTTATGTTTCATAGATTAAGTTTAATTAACCATTGCATGAATGTGGGATTAAAAAAGAATGATAAAACAAAAGAAAAATAGACAAATTTATTATAAGAAAACTAACCTACAAAGCACTATTAAATTGCTCCAAATTCAAACGTGAATAGAAAGAAAATGAAAATATTAATTCGTTAATGAATTATTACTAAACTTAAATAGGATGACAGTAAATGAAATTTTACTTGTGTTATGAGTGTGGGTTAAAAAATTAATGTAGATAACAAATATATTATTACAAAATTTATAGAGCATATTTTACATGTGATTTAATTAATAATGTTACAATTTTTTATATATATGAAATATGGTATTAACTCCATTAATTGTATTAATGTGTTACAAATGTGAAATTTGTTTTTGTAGAAAAAAATTGGAGGGAAATTTTTGGGGGGGAATCTCGGAGGGAAAAATTAGATATTTTCACTATATGATTGTTGGAGGTTGACAACTGCACCATTATACTTCTTGTATGAAAAGAGTGGGAGATGCACCATTATAGCTTTTAGTAAAAATTCATGGACTCATATGAAATTATCTCAATTTCCAGAAATGGTGGAAATTTTCCTTCGAGTGAGGATTTGAGAGGAAGCGATGATGATTTCCCTCCTAGCGAGGATTTTAAAGGAAGTAATGGTGATGATGAATACCATCCTTTAAGTGGGTATTTTGAAAGAATTGAGCAATATGATGAATATTTTCCTCCAAGTGAGGATTTTCCTACAAGCAAGGATTTTCAAGGCACCAATGACGATTTTCCTCCTAGCCAAGATTTCCCTCCAAGCGAGGATTTTCAAGGAACCAATGATGATTTTCCTGCAAGCGATGATTTTCAAGGAACCAATGATAATTTTCCTCCAAGTGAGGATTTTGAAGGCACCAATGATGATTTTCCTCCTAGCCAAGATTTCCCTCCAAGCGAGGATTTTCAAGGCACCAAAGTTGAATTTCCTTCAAGTGAATAGTTTGATGGGACTAATGATGATTTTGGTGAGGATGATGGCACCAATAATGGTTTATCTGATTTTTCTCCAAGCGATGATTTTATTGGCACTGTTGATTATTTTCCTCCAAGTGAGGATTTCAATGGGACTGATAATATTTCTCCTGGAAGCAAGGATTTTTATGGAACTGATGATGATTTTCTTCCAAGCAAGGATTTTAATACGAAAGAAGATGATTTTGTTGAGGATGAAGGAAACAACAATGGACCTGAAGATGATCTTCCTCCAAGCGAGGATTTTGATGGAATCAATGATGATTTTCCTCCAAGTGGGGATTTTAATGGGATAGATGATGATTTTAGTGAGGATGAAGGCACCAATAATAGTGAAGATGATTTTCTTTGAAGTGATGATTTTGATGGAACCAGCGATGATTTTCCTCCTAGCGAGGATTTTGATGGGACAAATGATCATTTTGGTTGAGATGAAGGAAACAATATGTTGGAATCATGATAGGTATTGCAATCATATGAAAATAGATTAGATTGTGATATGGTTGCCATTGGTGGAAAAACATAGAATATGATCTAGATAAGCATAGGAATCAGACGAATAAGAAAAAGACTCAAAAGAATCGACGGTTTGTACAGAGATCCAATGGTCAAAAGTAAGCACACGAAGTTTGAAAGAAAATATGATGAATAGATCCGACGGTCAGGAGTGAACCCGCAAAGAAATCAATGGTTCAAAAGAAAAGCGGAAGGCATAATGCGAAAGACGAGAAATTAAAGTCTAAAATAATATTGGTTTTCGCAACCCAGAGTTTTCCAGCGGAATGCGGAAGGAAGAAAGTGGAAGGAATAATGCGGAAGATGAGAAATTAAAGTCTAAAATAATATCGGTTTCCACAACTTGGAGTCCACTAGTGGAATGCAGAAGGCAGAAAGCGGACGACAGAAAGTGGAAGATGAGAAATTAAAGTCTAAGGTAATATGGGTTTCTGCAACCCAGTGTACGCCAGCGGAATGCAGAAGTTGGGAAGCGGAAGGTGGAATGAGTCTTGTGGAATATGTTTTTTCACAACTTGAATTCTGCCCTGCGGAATGAAAAAGAAGGAAGGCAAAAATGTGGAAGTTGTTTAAACAAATTTTGAAAAACTGGGATCCACAATATGCATCTTATCTAAGATCAACGATCGCGAAATGGTGCATAAGAAATCGATGGTATAGAAGGAGTTTATGAAAAAGGATGTACATAAGCAGGTGTTTGTTAAGTCCTATTTAGATCAACAATCAATGGAGAGGCTGCACAAAATCGACGGTGCAGAAGGAGTTTGCAGAAAAGGATGTGCAGAAGCATGTGTTTTTTAAGTTCTATCTCAGATAAACGGTCATTAGAGAGGACACACAAAATCGACGATGCAGAAGATGTCCTGTAGAAAGAATCCTGCGAAACCAGAACTGTGGAAACTTTGATTTACTGGGAAAAAGGAAAGTTGCGAAGATGCGTTACATAAACTTATGATTACATGTCGATTGGAATCCCTATCTATCATACAGAATTGAACGATTTTGATCAGTTATGAATATGAACAGTCAAGCATACGAACATGTGATTGATGTGTGTAAAGAGTTGTTGGTGTGCTCTTTGTGGGCAGAGAGCTAGTGCATGGATCGTCTTCAAAGTGGGGATTGCAGAATGAAAGAGGACTTTGAGTTCTTTCAAGAATATCTAGAATAGAGACAATGAGGGGAACTAAGATGCATAAGAAATTCCAGAAGTAGATCATAACAGAGTTGGTATGCATTGTAATATCTATTTTTCTACATATTGTAATGAACATGTTTAAATCTAAGGAACAAGGGTGGTGCTAGGAAAAACATGTTGTCTTCTCTATACAAGTTGAATCCTGTACAAGTGGAAGTTGGTGCTTCCACCCAGTTGTAGCTGGAGAATGTTATTTTAGTGAGTGCCAGAAAAACATGAGGGTTGGTGCTCTCCACAAGAAGGAATTTGTAAAGAGAGGTTTCAACCTCATTTGAGTAGGTTCTCAAATACAGATGAATATTTGTCTGTCTTTATCACGTGTGTGTGATTGATTATCATCATTCCTTTTGTTATACTTGTTGCATAATCATAACTTTAAATCGGTAATCAATAATAATGCTTTAAATATTGAAAATGGTTTAATATTTAGAAATAACTGATTCACCTTCCCCCTCTTAGTTATTTGAATAATTTCAACAATTGGTATCAGAGCTAGGTTCCTTTTATTTAAAGGTAGATCTGTAAGCTTAAACATGACAATTTATGAAGGGAATTCATCCAATAAGTTTCCTCTGTTTGATGGAACAAATTTTTCCTTTTGGAAGGTTAGAATGAGAACCTATATAATGTCCTTAGGTGGTGATGTTTGGGATGTAGTAGACACTGGATATGTAAAGCTAGTTGTTCTAGCCTCTAGAGATGATAAGCTAGAGTTTAGTTTTAATGTAAAAGAAATGAACTCTATCCTGAGTGGTCTTGCAGAGGATGACTTTGTTAAGGTGTTGCATCTTGAATCACCGAAAGAGATGTGGGATAAACTTGTAAGCAGTTATGAAGGAAATGAGAAAGTAAAGGATGCCAAACTATAGACATATAGAATAAAATTTGAATAGATAAAGATGAATGAGGATGATAATGTCAAGAAATATTCCTTAAGAATCGAAGATACTGTGAATGTTATGAAGGGTCTTGGTGAAAATATTGATGAAGCATCCGTAGTTCAGAAAATTTTAAGATCTTTGCGTGAAATATTTAATCCCAAAGTTTCTGCAATAGAATAATTGAGTGATCTTAAAACTCTGCCTACTGACCAACTCCTAGGTACTTTGACAGCATATGAAATGAGGATTGGTAAAGATAAATCCACCACAAGAGAAGCATCTTTTAAATCAGATAAGAACAATGATTCTAAAATGGATGTGACAGAGGCAAAATTTGTAAGGAGGATGAAGAAAGGATCAGGTAAATACAAATGAAATATTCCCTTTAAATGTTTTAACTATGGTAAAATAGGCCATTTTGCATCTAAATGTCCCCACAAGAAAAACATGCAGAATCCCGATGATGAAGAAAACTATACATTCAATAAACACAATAAAGAGGCTAAATATAAAAAAGAAAAGCTTGTGTAAATGATGTTGATTCCTCAAAAGAAACAGATAATGATTCATCTTGTGAAGATGAATTGAATAACTTTATGCTTATGGCCATATAATATTTTGGAAATTAATATACAAGAAGTGACCTGAATGGTGAAGAAGCTATGGTTGATATGGAAGGTGAACTAGTTAGTTCTTTGGAGGAGATTTATAGACTCAGACTAAAGAAGAGGAAACAAAAAAAATTATTGATGTAGTATGAAAAGAATGGTAAATAACCAAGTGAATATATTGCCCTATTAAAATTGGAATTAGAAGAGGGAGATAAAATAGAATATATACTAAAAAAACAATTAACAGAAGGGAAAAAGAGATGTGAATCTTTGGAAGAAGAAGTAATGACAAATAGGAAAGAATTGAAGAAATTTCAACCTCTGTATCACCAAAATCTGTCAAGTATTAAAGATTCAGAAGAACTGAACAACATTTTGAGTAAGCAAAGGTCCTCATGGTTAAAAACATGTCTTGGCTATGAAGAAGGTTCAAGTAGCAAACAGTCAGAATGCGAACATACTGTGCAACAAAAGGAAATGAAACAAGTACCAGAATCCGAAATTCAGATCAAAATTATCAGAAACAAAGTCAACAAAAGGGAAGGCAAGCAAGATTCAGGTACCAAAGTTTTTTCCATGCTTATTGTTATTGTTGTTCTAATTTTGGCGACAAAGCTGCAAACTGTGCATTTAATTATAGAAATATGCAATCAAAGAACATTCAATTGCTGCAACATAGAACAATATAGTCAGCAAGTTAACAAGAACTACATACATCTCAAAGGATAACCCATGATAGATATAACAATTCTTTTGATCTACTGTACAATGAGACAGAATGTTATGTTTGTCATAATTTTGGACACAAGGCTTCAAACTATCATTTGAAGGATTACAAAACAGACCCAAGGGTGAATTACTCTGCTGAAAGTGATAAAGTTTGGAAGAAGAAAGAAAATAACAAATGTGGCTTAGTGCTTTCTAATCAAAGGAAAAAAGGCCCCTGGTATATTGACAGTGGATGTTCCAAACACATGTCTGGTGATAAAATTAAGTTTATGTCTCTAAGCGAAAATAAATTAGGCAATGTAACTTTTGGAAATGATGCTCTAGGGAAAATCAAAGGAAAAGGAATGGTGAAGTTGAGCAATGGAAAAGGGAAATCCCAAGATGTGTTGTTTGTAGATGGACTAAAACATAATCTTCTTAGTGTCAGTCAAGTTTGTGACAAAGGATGTGAATTTGTTTTCACCTCTAAAGATTGCAAGATAAAATCTGTACCCTCAGGACAATTGCTTGCAAAAGACAAGAACATAAAACAATGTATATATCTTGAAAGAAGCAAAAGCAGAAATTCATATAAGCAAGTATGATGCAAGTTGGATTTGGAATAGTAGACTTGGAAATTTAAACTTTGATCATATAATCAAGCTTGTGAACAATGGGGCAGTAAAATATCTTCCAAAAATATCAAAGCCATATGAATATGTTTGTAAACCTTGTTAAATTGGAAAACTGACTTGCACACATTTTAAATCCAAGAACTTCACATCAACAAACAAACCACTTAAGTTAGTACATATGGATTTGTGTGGACCATCAAGAAAGGAAGGAAAAAGAAGACAAATATATTTTATGTTGGTCATTGATGATTATTCTAGACTCACATGGGTTGCTTTTCTAAAAGAAAAATCTGAAGTGCTTGAAAATTTCAAAATTTTCAAGGCTCTAACTAAGAATCAAACAAGAAAGAGACTGAAGGAAATAATATCTGATAGAGGAGGAGAGTTCAGTTCAGGAGACTTCAAAGTGTTTTGTGATAAACATGGAATTAAAAGATAATACACTATTCCAGGGACTCTACAACAGAATGGAGTAGTTGAGAGACATAATAGGTTAGTACAACAAATGGCAAGATCAATGATGAATGGAAGAAATATTTCTTAGACATGTTGGGTAGAGGAAATTCACCCAGTTGTCCATATTCTTAACAAATCTCACATAAGGCCAAACGATGATAAGACTCCTTATGAATTATGGTTTGGAAGACCTGCTTCTATCAAACACTTTAAAGTCTTTGGAAGTAAATGTTATATTAAAAATAATGACAAACATCTTGGAAAATATGATGACAGGTTTGATGAAGGTATATTTTTAGGATATGCTGCAAATAGTAAAGGATACACTTGTTATAATATGAGACTGCATAAATTCGTTGATTGTATTGACATTAAAATCGATGAAGGAATACCTGCAAAAGATATTCAAATAAGCAGTGTTGAACCGAATATAGAATATAAAGTTGAAGATAAGGAAGAAAAAGCCCAAGAATCTAAAAAAGAAGATTCAAAGTCAGATGATGAAAGTGAAAAAACTTAGGCAGATTCAATACAACAGACAAAAACCAAACCACCTTCCATAATCATTTAGAAAAATCATCTTGAAAATCAGATAATTGGTGACAGGGATGAAGGAGTTCAGACAAGAAGGAAGTTGATTAAAGATTCAAAACAATCTCATATTTCTTTCCTATCTATGATGAAGCCTAAGAATTTTGAAGAAGCTAGTGAGGATGAAGATTGGTTTAAAGCCATGAATGGAGAACATGATCATATTGAGAAGAATAATACTTGGGAGTTGGTTCCTAGACCTGCAAATAAAAATCTAATCTGCTCCAAGTGGGTGCTTAAAAACAAGATGAGTGAACAAGGACAAATTGTGAGGAATAAAGCTCGATTGGTATGTAAGGGGTATGAACAAATTGAGGGACAAGATTTTGATGAAACTTTTGCTTCAGTGGAAATATTGGAAGCTATCAGAATGTTTCTTTCCTATGTCAGTCATAAGAACTTAAAAGTGTATCAGATGGATGTTAAGTCATCTTTTCTCAATGGATATCTAGAAGAAGAAGTCTATATAGAGAAACTCGAAGGGTTCCAACTGACAAAAAATCCTGACAATTTCTGTAAACTAAAGAAGGATATATATGGATTGAAACAAGCACCAAGAACCTGGTATTATAGATTGGATAAATATCTACAGGACAAAGGATTCAAGAAAGGTATTATTGACAATAACTTGTATATCAAATCTGAAGATGATAATCTATTAGTTGTTTCGGTGTATGTGGATGACATTATTTTTGGATGCACTAATGATTCTTCTGTTCAATGGTTTTCTAATGCCATGCAATATGAGTTTGAGATATCAATGATAGGATAATTTTCATTCTTTCTTTGTCTTCACATTATTTAGAGTTCTGAAGGTTTATTTCTCTCCCAAGAGAAGTATTTGAAGGAGATGTTGAAGAGATTTCAAATGGAATATTCGTCACCTATTAGTACACCTATTGTTGTTGGTTGTAAACTTAGCAAGGATGATCTCTCACCTGATGTTGATCAAAGAACATATCGTTCAATGATAGGAATTCTCTTATACATCACAACATATTGTCATGATATAATGCATGATATTGGAATGGTAGGAAGATTTTAGTCTGCTCCTAATCAAAGTCATTTGGTGGATGTTAAGAGGATATTCAAATATTTGAAGGGAACAATTACTTATGGTCTCTGGTATCCAAGAAATCAAAATCTTCAGTTAAATACATATTTAGATCTTGATTTGGAAAATTGTTTGGATGAAAGAAAGAGCACACATGGAGGTGCATTCTTGTTTGGTGATTCTTTAGTTTCATGGATAAGTAAGAAGCAAGGATTCATATCTATATCCACTACAAAAGATGAATACATTGCTGCTGCAACTGCTGTACACAAACACTATGGATGATTCAGACACTATCAGAATTGGAGGTAAAATTTGTTGATCCCACTCCTCTCCATTGTGATAATACTAGCGCCATTAGTATGTCCAAAAATCTAGTCCTTCATTCCAAGTCTAAACACATCCCTATTAAGTATCACTTCTTAAGGGAGTAGGTTACAAACAGAGTGGTTCAATTGAATTTTATTCCTTCTACAGAAAAAATTGCTGATATCTTCACTAAACCCTTACCAAAGACACAATTTGAGTATATTCACCAGAAGTTGGGCATCATATCTTATTCAAATTAACATGTCCACTTTGATAGGGGGAGTTGTGCTATAGAATATTATTTGACATTGATGTCAAAGGGGGAGATTTTTTTTTTATTACAGATGATAAACTGTTGGTGATTACAAGTACATCATGCATCCATAATTTGAAGGTTTCCATCGATTCCAAAGGGGGAGATTGTTGGAATCATGATAGGTATTGGAATCATATGAAAACAATTAGATTGTGATATGGTTTTTATTGATGGAAAAACATAGAATATTATCTAGAGGAGCAGAGGAATCAGACGAATATGAAAAAGACTCAGAAGAATCGACGTTTGTACAGAGATCCGATGGTCATGAGTAAACCCACAAAGATTGAAAGAAAATCTGATGAATAGATCCAATGGTCAGGAGTGAGCCTAGAAAGAAATCATTTTTCAGAAGAAAAGTGGAAGGTGGAAATTAGAAGACATAATGTGGAAGACGAGAAATCAAAGTCTAAAATAATATGGGTTTCCGCAACCAGGAGTCCTCCAGTGGAATGTGGAAAGCGGAATGCAGAAGATGAAAAATTAAAGTCTAAAATAATATGGGTTTCCACAACCCGGAGTCCGCCGATCAAAAGCGGAAGGTGGAATGTAGAAGATGATAAATCAAAGTCTATGGTAATATGGGTTTCCACAACCTGGTGTCCTCCAGCGGAATGCATAAATTTGGAAAGTGAAAGGAGGAAGGATTCTTGCGGAATATGGTTTTTTGCAACCAAAATTCTGCCCTATGGAATGCGAAAGGAAAAATGCAGAAAATAGTGGAAGTTGTTTAAACAAATTTTGAAAATCCAGGATCTGCAATCTGTATCTGATCTAAGATCGATGATCGGGAAATGGTGCACAAGAAATCAACGGTGCAGAATGGGTTTAATAAAAAGGATGTGCGGATGCGGGTGTTTGTTAAGTCCTATTTGAGATCAATGGTCAGTAGAGAGGTCGCATGAAATCGATGGTGTGAAAGGAGTTTACAGAAATATGTGCTTAAATAGGTGTTTGTTAAGTTATATCTCATGTCAACGGTCAGTAGAGAGGCTGCACGAAATCGACGGCGTGGAAGAAGTCCCGCGGAAAGAAGCCTGTGAAACTAGAAATACAAAAACTTTGATTTTCTGAGAAAAAGGAAAATTGCAAAGATGCGTTGTAGAAACTTATGATTACACATCGATTGGACTCCTTGTCTATCATAAGGCATCGAATGGTTTTGATCAGTTATGAAGATGAATATTCAGGTATACGAATAGGTGATTGATAAGTATAAGAGAATGTGTGTGAAGAGTTGTTGGTGTGTTTTTTGCAGGAAGAGAGCTGGTGCACAGAGCGTCATCAAAGTGGGGATTACAGAATGAAAGAGGACTCTGAGTTCTTTCAAGAATACCCAGAACACAGACAATGAGGGGAACCAAGGTGCATAAGAAAATCCAGAATTAGATTAGAAAAGAGTTGGTATGTATTGTAATATATGTTTTTCTACATATTGTAATGAACATGTTTAAATCTAAGGAACAAGGGTGGTAGGGTGGTGCTAGGAAAAATATGTTTTCTTCTATGTATAGGTTGAAGCCTTTACAAGTGGAAGTTGGTGCTTCCACCCAGTTGTAGATGGAGAATGTTATTTTAGTGGGTTTTATTAAAATATGAGGGTTGGTGCTCTCCACAAGAAGGAATTTGTAAACATATTTTGCAGCCTCATTTGAGTAGGTTCTCAAATAAAGATGAATATTTGTCTGTCTCTATCATGTGTGTGTGATTAACTGTTATAGCGGATTTCACCACTCTAGGTGAATCACACTTTGTATGGCCTTCCCCTGTCCCGCTGCAGACTCTTTAGACCCCATGGACCATATTTTATCCTTTGATGTTTCCTTGATCATCCCTAAAACTATATAAAAGATGATATACACGACTTTTTCCCCGATAACCGCGTACATACGAGGGTTTGACCCATATAACCGCATACATCAGGATGTGTGCATAGTCCAAATCCTTTTGGAGTTTTCCTTGACATGGATCCGACTCATTTGACTCCTGGCCTTCCATATGCCTTGAGATCG
>LPNX011081440.1:143879-158845 GCA_001517045.1 Pseudotsuga menziesii
TGTGAAGCTATATAAGGAACCCCTTGGTACATTGAAGGCATATAGATATAGAGAGATTGAAAGCAACAAAACTATAGTCCATTGTTGTCGAAATTTATGCTTGAGTCTGCATCCCTTTGTCCCTTTGGAGCACTGTTGTGTTCTTCCCAAGCTTGCCTTTTGCTAGTGAGCTTGCTATCATGAGATGGAGGATTGAGGTGGTGGAGGCCCAAGTGGGGGATTCGGTTTCTCCGGTTCGCAGACGTGCCGTCAGAGGTTGTATCCATCTTGTAATCTCTTATTTATATTAATAAGAACTATCTTTTCCTGTCCGATGATGTGTATTTGATTGAATGTTGTATCCATTGGAATATGTCAAATGCTTTTACATTATTGATTATATATGCTGGAATAGCTCTAACACCATGATATATAGTATGCTTGTATTGTTTACTTGTTGTTGAGGAAGTATTATATCGATTCAAGCTGAATATTGGAAAGCTCAACGGGGATCTACTTCAACCGTTGGGAATAAGGTATGAGGTATGATCCTTTAGTGTTAGACATTTTATTTCTATTTCATATTGGGAAAGATTGATTTCTGGAGTCAAAGCTGTCTGTTGTGGTACCCCAAGCCATAGGAATTTCTCTCCATAACAGAATTGGCGACTCCGCTGGGGATGTTCCTTATTTTTATTTGGGGTTTATTGGCACAATGGGCTTGATATTCTTGATTTGCTCTCTGTTTCTCCCTGTTTATGTGTCGCATTTTATAGTATGTTTGTCCATTGACACTCCCCTTTATTGGTTTGGCCTTGACCTGGTTTTTACCACTACCTTCTCTGTATACGCGGGTCTTTGGACAACAGTCGCGTACATACGTGGATGTTTGTCCAAAAGGCGCGTACATATGCAGCTGTTCTTTATACAATCATGTACATCCTCCCTTTTGGTGAGTCTGATGTTGTGGGAAGTTGTTGGGTGGGTTGTGAGTGTGGTTGGGTCTTCCTTGGGTCTGAAGTTGTCTATTGGATTCTTCTTTTGTGACCAGAGATCGTTCATACTGATCTCAGGTATAACGTCTATATTGGCATATAGGTTAGGTTCACCACCATTTGCATTTTTCATGACCTTATGACCATGTCACTATGACCGTAGGTACGAACCCACTCTATTATGTCACGGAACCTTCTTGCTTCTATAGAAGTAGCATGGTATGAGTGGTAGAGCTTCACCTTACATGGGTACCCTAGTTAGCACCTTATTTGCATTTGGTGCCCATGCCGACGTTTTCTCCTTTAGGGTGTGGGAGTCCGTTGTATAGTACTACCATGACATTTCGCAAGAGCCTCATACTCCTCTTGATCTTATGCTAGCCTTTTTCCCTCTGGACTCCCCTTATGTCAAGTTGTGAATGCATTATCATGAGCTTTGCCTGCCTTATTGAGCTTTACGCCGGCTCCCCTGACATTGCGTTTCAGCCATATAGCCCGAGCTTGTCTCATGTCTAGCCATGCAGAGCCATTTTTATATCCTTCGCAGCTTGATTCCCTTTTTACCGGGAGGGGATTTTCCCCCGAGTGTCGATATCCTACACATGTATCCTTGCATTGAGCATAGGTATGTTCCACTACTTGGAACTAGTTTGTTTTCCTTGATGACACTCGTCTCCTCCTAGTTTGTAACTATAAATCTAGTTTATTCTTTTTTCAAGCTTTTCAAATAACTGAAAAAGTCCAAAAAAATCAAAAAACCAAAAAGTCAGACAAGGAAAGATGTTATCTTTTGGAAGCTGTCGAGTCGTGTCGCCTTCGAACAGAGCACTGTATATCACATCCATTGGTTGGGTTATAGTTTGAATTAGGAGCTGTACTCATTTATCTGATTTTATCTCCACCGACTGGTTAAGCTTCCAGTCCCTATGGAGCCTCTGTTGATGCCTGCTATGTCATAGAGATGTCCCAGTTTGTATATCGAGTCTATGCTGCCTTCATTCAGTCACCATACGTCGTTATGCTCTTGTTCGAAGGAAGTTGAAACCTGTGTCGGCCATTCCTTAGTTATCTTGACTTTGCATGTTGGCCATTCCCAGTACAGTTACTGGTTCGTGCACTTTATGATCGAGTCCTTCCACATTAGACAGCTTTTCTGAGTACCTCATGTTGGATGATGGGGGATGCCTTAATGCCCTCCTTCCAGCGGATTTCATCCCATCGACTTCAGATCATTTATTATGGGATTGGAATCTAGAGTCCTTTTGAGTGCCTTGAGACTTGCAGTCATCAGTGGCAGGTTCTCTCGCCATCGACAGTTTCTTGGGAATACATTAATATCCCCTGATCGATGGATTCTCTCAAGTGTTTGACCTCAACACATCTATTCACACTTGTTAGTTTGAAATCTAGTACCTTGATTCCCATTATCATTATCAGTGGGTAATCTTGCGTCTGTTAACGGTATACATCAATGACCGGTAATCAGATGATGGACTACTATGTTCGACCTCGACACCTCTATTCGCATAGTAGGACATGTACTCGTAGCGGTTTGTGTAGAAGACCTTCCAAACTGGTGGCATCTCTTATATGCTACCTCCTTGATCGTTCCAGTGTTCATGAGATTTCAGCTCTCGTGACTTGATTCCAGTGTATGCCAGACATTTCCAGCCATTATGGAGATCTTGATCTATTGTATATCTTCAGCCATTTTGGAGATCATGGTCCTGTGTATATATTCATCATGGAGATTCTGATCTATGTATATTGTACATGGCGATGAACACATATGTGATATCATGTATTATTCCTATTCATGGCCATTGTACTCTTATGTATCCGGGACTGCTATATGTACTTGCAGTTATATGCAGAGTTGTATCATTGTACTATGCTGATTGGGTGGCTGGTCTTCCATTTGGGATCCTTCATCACTCCACTTCTGGGATGGACTTATAATGTATTTCGGCCATCGTATGACCCCTCTGACCTCACACATTAGGGGGCATCTATTATAGCGGATTTCACCACTCTAGGTGAATCACACTTTGTATGGCCTTCCCCTGTCCCGCTGCAGACTCTTTATACCCCATGGACCATATTTTATCCTTTGATGTTTCCTTGATCATCCCCAAAACTATATAAAAGATGATATACGTGGATTTTCCCCCGATAACCGCGTACATATGCGGGTTTGACCCATATAACCGCGTACATCAGGATGTGTGCATAGTCCAAATCCTTTTGGAGTTTTCCTTAACATGGATCCGACTCATTTGACTCCTGGCCTTCCATATGCCTTGAGATCGCTCGGATTGGACCCTTCATTATCCCTTGTGAAGCTATATAAGGAACCCCTTGGTACATTGAAGGCATATAGATATAGAGAGATTGAAAGCAATGAAACTATAGTCCATTGTTGCTGGAATTTATGCTTGAGTCTGCATCCCTTTGTCCCTTTGGAGCACTGTTGTGTTCTTCCCAAGCTTGCTTTTTTCTAGTGAGCTTGCTATAGTGAGATGGAGGATTGAGGTGGTGGAGACCCAAGTGGGGGATTCAGTTTCTCCGGTTCGCAGACGTGTCGTTAGAGGTTGTATCCATCTTGTAATCTCTGATTTATATTAATAAGAACTATCTTTTCTTGTCCAATGATGTGTATTTGATTGAATTTTGTATCCATTGGAATATGTCAAATGCTTTTACATTATTGATTATATATGCTGGAATAGCTCTAACACCATGATATATAGTATGCTTGTATTGTTTACTTATTGTTGAGGAAGTATTATATCAATTCAAGCTGAAGATTGGAAAGCTCAACATGGATCTACTTCAACTGTCTGGAATAAGGTACGAGGTTTGATCCTTTAGTGTTAGACATTTTATTTCTATTGCATATTGGGAAAGATTGATTTCTGGAGTCAAAGCTGTTTGTTGTGGTACCCCAAGCCATAGGAATTTCTCTCCGTAACATTAACGATCATCATTCCTTCTGTTATACTTGCTGCATCATTATCATAACTTTAAATATGCAATCAGTAATAATGTTTTAAATATTGAAAATGGTTTAATCTTTAGAAATACTGATTCACCTCCCCCACTCTTAGTTATTTGAATAATTTCAACACAATAATTGTGAAGATGATTTTCCTCCAAGAAATGACTTTGAGGGAACCAATGATGATTTTCCTCAAAGAGAGGCTTATAATGGGACATCTAATGATTTTGGTGAGGATGAAGGAAATAACAATGATGAAGATGATTTTCCTCCAATGAATGATTTTGATGCCATCGATGATGATTTTCCTGCAAGAGAGGATTTTAAAGAGAAAGATGATGATTTTAGTGAGGATGAACCTTCTAGTGGTGAAGATACCAATATTGTTTATGATATTGATTTAACCTTAGGTGATAAACATGATACTGATGAGGATAATCAATATCCTACTAAATTTGGTGATGATAATGTTAGTGAGAGAGATGATATTCCTCATAGTGATGAGGACACTCATTCAAACTAGGATGATGTAATGGCACATGAAACAAAAAGGAAAATTGTACCAATAAGAAATATTAAATGTAGGACTAGACCATATTATATCAATCCAAAGAATTCTAGTTATACAAGGTCTAGAAAATATTTTCTCACGAGTCCAAGTTATATTATTGACTTGATTTCAAGTGAGTGTTTCCAAAAACATTGTTTGAAACATATGCACAATTGTGCCTTGGATAAAAGGCTAGCATATATTTCAATGAACAAAAATATGCAAAATTCATATTTAGTTGGGTGCATGATTTCCACAAAGGAAGGTTATGATTATCGCATTGGAAGTATTTTGCTTTGCAGAAGGCCATTCAAAAGAATTCACTCAATTGGTAATATTAGACTATCAAAAATCCAAACAAGGCTAGAAAAGGATCCCACTTTTTATTCTAAAGAATATCATGCACAAGCTAGTGGGCCATTAACAAACATTGCAATATCATGGACAGGTGAATTCTTTTCTAAACATGGAGAGAGTATGCCAGATAGAGAAACCATACACATTCATGATAATTTCTCAAGGCAGGAAATATACAAATTGTACAAGGAATTTGTTCAAGAGGCCAAAGGAAATAACAATTCATCAGATATGCATATTTTACAAGACTATGGAAAATAGAGTTCAACAATGTCTGTATTCCTAAGAGGTCAAGGATGAATTTTTGTAGTATATGTGTTTCTCTTAAACAAAGAAGGGATAAATCAGAAGGGATAGAAAGAGGCGTGTCTCTAAAAACATTTTTTTCTCTTATACATATGAATTATAAAATCTCATCAATGTTTTATTTTTATTTTTATTTGTAGATTATGTTATCAAAGAACTTCAAGAACATCGCAATCAACAATCAATTTAATGACAAAAGTTATACAAAAATTGCAATAAATGTTATGATGATCCACATCAATATTTGGGTTTGATAATTGATGGCATGGATAAGAAAAAAACACTTTTTCCACATTTTGTTTGTGTACCAAATAATTTAAAGGAGGAAATTTTTTTGAGTTTCACTTGGTTGGTTGTATGGTTTTTAATGATCAGATGTCCCCGAGGGTTTACTTTACAACTCCAAATATTCATAATGATGCAAATTTTACCATCACCATAATTCACCATGTGATTACTCATTGGTCCAATAATATTCCTCGAGTTATGTATATAGAATTGAACAACACTAGCCGGGAAAACAAAAATTAGATCGTGTTTGGTTATCTAAACATGCTTGTTGAATTGGGAAATTTTCAAAAGGGTAAAGTTGGTTTCTTTCTTGTTGGACATACACATGACCATATTGATAAAATGTTTATCCGTTTTGCAATGACATTGGGGAGGAAGAATGCTAGAATTCTACCATCATTAATTGAAATTATTAGAAAGACATAGACTCTAAATCCTATTGTACTAACGTTGGAGGAGACTGTTGACATGCGGATATTTATTATGGGATCACATGGTGAAGAAAGGTGCATTGAAAAAATCAATGACATTAGATTCCAACATCAATTTCGCATAAAACAAATTGATGGGAAAACATTACTATGGGGTAATAAGTACTCAACAAGTGCAGAAAGGGGGCCTACATCAGGTTTAACATTTCTCAAATTCATCCCAATTCCTCAAATTTATTCTTCAAAATTATTGTTATTGCAATCAACTATCGAGATTCAAAATGCACACCGACACAATAGAGATGTTGATTCTGCTCATTGCTTGGAAGAAATAAAAAAGTATATCAAAGATACATATTACTATTTTGATGTTGTTGATACTATTTGGTGGCAGTATTTTTTCATGGAGAAAAATGACATAATTTCAAACTCTACAAATGGAAATATTTTTTTGAAGACTCCATTTCGTTGGCCATAAAGTATGTCAAATGAAAACGAGGAAATAAATGTTGAACCAGAAGGTGTTGATCCTTCTCAAGAAGAGGAAAGGGAAATGTATATTGGGTCTAGAAGATCATCTGCATGACACTGGGAAATGGAAGACCTTTACAGAGGCTCAATATAGGATATTAACAAAGGTTGTATGATTGCAATGTTTGCTACAGAAGGTGCACGCAGTTATCCATTCTGGATTGCAAAATTTAAGAAGGTCAATATAGTAAATGAAGAATTTATATCCATTGAATTACATTGGTATGCAACACACACACAAGCATTTGATGGTGTGTAGAAGAGAAAGATGGTGGTTGAAAAAAGGGTTTGCAAAAAGAGAAAAAGAAAGGGTCAAAATGCAAATCATCTCGCATTGACATTTTGAACTTAGAATATGTTGACATACTAGTTTATGAATTCCAGTTGACAAAGAAAGGCACTCTTTGCTCCAAGAGTACAAAGATTATCAAATGATTGTTGCCACAAGAAATAGTTGCATCATGGGATTCTTATAAGCTAAGGCGTAGATTGAGAAGGAATATGCCCTATGAAATGTTGGGCATACATGAAGACTCAGAATGAGAACTTATTGATAATAGAGAAGAATACAGGTCATCTACATCTTCATCTGATCATTCATCTAAAGAAAATGTAATTTCTGATGGTGTGTCAAAATTCATGTGTTGATTTCACTATTTGCACACGAAACATTTTATCTGTTTTATTAAGATGACATTGTCTACATGGCAACTCTAAATGAGTGTTTCAATTTTAATATTAATAGCTTCTACGTATTATGGTTTAATATATGATTTTATTATGAGTGTTATAAAAAAATCCTTTATTTTATATGGAAAGAGTGGTCTAATAATTTCTTGAATATTTTTTGTTTAATATAGTGCGGGTTTTATATAGTGTTGCTAGTGTTAATAAATACAATTTTAAATTACAATAAAATGATATAATTGTGCCATATTTTGAAATAATGTGCTACCGATAGCATCAATTCTCAATTTGGGGCTTGATTTTAAGGTTATTGTAAAAAACATTAAGGATTTTTTTTCATCCATATCCACATTTTTAGCCCCAAAAAAGGGGTGCTACTGGTAGCACCACTTTTTGATTTGGAGGTGGTTTTTTGTGTTTTTTTCACAAAAATAGGAGTTTTTATGGCTAGAGTTCTCATTTTGAGTATAAATTTCTCATCAAGTTGTATAACATATTTTTAAAGTAAGTAGGGAAATCTTCTTTATTAACTTAATTTAATTTCGAAGATCTTGCATTTGATTTCTAGTAGTTCCAATCACCAATAGAGGAGTTAATGACCTAACTCGGTACATATGGTAACCTTTTGATGGGTTTCCTTCCAATATGATTGGGTTAGTTTGATTATTTTGTGTATTTTCCTACTTTAGGTCAAGTAAAATTAGGCTAGATCAAGCTAGTTTAAGTTTTGACCCTGCAAATACAGTGCTTGTACCTCTAAGTATATGCCTCCTTGGTTGATAATTTAATGTACAATTATTAGTGTGTATATTTTTACTGACAATGTTAAATCATATTGGTGACCCAACTGCGTCATCTTTCAGTGGGAAAGGCTAGTTCAAAGCAACAATTCTATGCTTCAGGAGAGACAATGAAAGAAGACTGAAGGATTACTCAACCAATTTGCAAAGAATCCATATTCATATTTAAGATGTAGAAGAAACTCTAGTATGTGCAACATCAACATCTGAGAACCACTCTCTAAAACAATTTTATGGTATATCTTTCAAAGCTACAAAAATGGAGGATCATGTTTGGTGGTGGAGGGAAGTTTGGAGGTTTCAAGTCCCTTCCAATTTGAAATTTTTTATGTGGTTATTATGTTGGTTTATTGGTCAATACTAAGACAGGGGGTGAATCAGTATTGTTATATTTTTACTAATTTAACCACTTATTAAATATATCTTTAAATACACATAACAACAAGAATACATAGAACACAATTTTAACATGGAAGCCCAATAGGGTAAACCACCAATACATCCTATTAATGCAAAAATATTATTTACAAATAGTTTTTCCTGCTGCTACAAACAAGAATGGTATTACACCCTATTTACCAATACCAATTCAAAGGAGGATACGATCCCCTGGTTTATCAGCTACAACTGAAAGGATGCTGCAACACCCTATTTACCAATCCCAATTAGAAGGAGGCTACGACCCCCAGGTTTATCATCTACAAATAAAAGGAGGAAACAACCCCCTACAGGCCTGTTGTCTTCCCTAGCATCACCCTACCACCCTGATATGTTTCTCATGATTTCTCTCCCACTAAATTCTATCACACCCACTGGTCTATGATTCTGATCATACAATTCGAACTATAGAGACATCTTCCTTCTTACTCAGGCCGCTACTTAAATACGTCTCAGCATTTAAGCTTCTTTTAACAGTTGCATCTCTTCAAACTGAAAAAACACACCTTTCACTACTCCGCCCTTTCATATATGAGGATCACACCTTCCAGAACATCCTTTCATGTTCTTCCATTAATCCTGCACCTCAAAAATCGTTTCCACAGCTTGGAAACTAATTCAACACCTCTGTCCAACATTTACAGGTGCTTCCGCACTACCAACCTTATTTTCGTAGGATCAACTTCCTGATCCAATCAGAGTCGTTGACCTTATCCCTAATTTAATCTGGACCATTGATCTAACCATCGATTTCGGCCTCAAAATTGTCTTTCCACACCAATATTTACTCATCAACGATTCCCCATCGTTGATCTTCATCAGTCATTTTCCTCACCGTCGATCTACATATTACAAGATGCGGGATGTCAACTGTTCGTTTTTTCCTTTCCGTAAAATCCTTTCCGCAAGGTTCTTTCTGCAAGATTCTTTCCGCAATTTTCCTTTCGCATCATTGATTTGTTTTAGCAGAACTAACTTCAATCATTTGATCTTTTTAGGTTGCAGGATGTGGTATGCGGGATGCAAGATGTAGAAATGTAACATTTTGGATTTCCACAATTTTTCTTTCGCACCGTCGATCTTTTGCGGAGTCTTTCCTAACTGTTCATCTTGCGGATTGCGGGATGTAGGATGCGGAATCACACTTTCCTATTTTGGACTTCCGCAAATTTGTTTCCGCATTTTCCTAGACCATTGATTTCCTTGCGGATTTACCCCTAATCATCCGATCTTGATCTTTTGCGGAAATTTGGATTTTCCGCCTATATTTTGCGGGATGCTTCCTAACCGTTGGATCTTGTGCAGGATGCTTACTAACCATCCATTCTAGAACTAATGAGTATTTACATTCTGTCTTTTTGGATTATACAAAAACTAATCCTCATTCATCGAATCTCATCCAGCTAATTATGCCACTTCATCATCATGCCATGTCATCACTACCTTACTCTTTGCCACCTCAACATCGTGTCGTTTCATCTTTTATTTGACTTATGCTATGTTAATTCTGCGTTAACTTTGCCATGCTATCTTTTTCTTATCCTTTTTATTTTATAACCAAATTTTCCATCACTACCTTAGTATTTCATCATCATTAGGACACCATCATATTCCATGTCATCATATGTGTCATGCCACATCGTCAACTATGCCATGTCATCACTACCTTAGTCTTCCACTGAGTTTGTCCTGCCATCATATCCACTGGTTATTCCTTTGTCATTCATGAACACCTTTGACATCAATGAAAACTATATACTCAAACCTACCAACAATCTCCCCCTTTGGCATTGATGGAAACCTCTAAACATTCTCCCCATTTGACAACAATGACAAAGGATAACCTGTTATGCCAATGGTGCACCTATTTTGATATAGTATTTCCCGTCTCTCTTCTTTTTGACAAATCCTCCTGTCATCATGTCTCCCCTTTAAATGAACTTGGTTATTTAAACAATGTATTATCATTTATCTTAACATTTCCTGTTCTTGAATGATAGATTAACTAATATATCCATGTACTCCCCCTGTCACTGTACTTCTTCTCCTTTGTCAACATTTTTGTGATAGAGTCTGCACTCAGCATTTTTCCATGCCTCTTCCATTTTCTGTTCTAGGATACATGTTTCCTTTTTTTTTTAACTCTTTTCTTGCTTCCGTGTCTAATGGTCTATCATGTAAGTTAATTGGCTTCCGCTTTTACCAGAATTCATTAAGCCTACGCATTTAGATCTACATATAAAAAACTAGCATATATTGTTGGATTATTTTGGATGTTATATCTATATTATCAATTGTCTAGAGACCCATAACTTAATATCCTCAACATAGATATTACTTGAGTTTATTACATAGTTTCTCTGGTCTAACTATCTCAAACATAAAGACTCATAACCTCAACCTTTTTCCTTTTTCAATGCTGAACTCATCCTGCTACCTTACCAATAGACTAAACTTTTAGTTTTAGACTTGAGTTTTCTCCTATCAACAATTTATGTGTCATGACCTCAAATACTAAGTGAACATAATCATATTTATCTTCTATTTGATTGCAGACATCATGGTATTCATGACTCTCATATTTTTTAGTTCTCACGTTACTTCATACTTTCTCTTAAGTCATCCATACACCATCCTTGATTACCCATCTGTTATCAACCCAAATGACACTTCTCCGTCCGAGTGCCGACACTTCATATGTTGGTACACAAAAGGACACTTATGGATTGATGGTTCCTAAAGACTATAGATGGGCATGACATGAGATGCATTCACTATCCAACCAGCTTGCCATTTTACCTTTCTATATGTTGATTGTCGTACGTGACTATCTCCACATCAACTCGTGTACATACACGACTATATTCTTTGACAACCCGCGTACTGTACACGACTATTCTCATTGCAACCTGCATACAGATCTGTACGCGGGTTTCCCTTATAGCAACTTGCGTGTCATACGCGGGTTGCCAGTATCAATAGTCGCGTACACATCCATTCGACATTAAAAATAATAAAACAGGATCAATGGAGATTTTTTGAGCCCTAATCATTAACTATCTCAACTGTCTCAACCTCCTCAACCTTCGAAACCGCCCTATTTCCCAAAGTATAAATAGAGGCCTTGGTGAGGGCATTAATCAATCATACTTGGAGAGCAAAGTTATGCTGGTGGTATATCTTTAGAAGTATTTGGAGCAGCATAAATCATAATCCTTTGGTTGCAGAGGATTCCTTGTCTCAGGTGTTGGGTTGTACACTTATCTCATTCACTATTGTTAATAAAGAGAATTCTTCTTCCAACTTTGTGTCTCATTCACTATTGTTAATAAAGAGAATTCTTCTTCCAACTTTGTGTTGAGTCTCTTTCATGTATCATGTTTGATGAATATTTTTGATTAAGCATTCTATATATTGTTCATCTAACTTGTCATATATACATGTATAATATTGTACTTGGAGAATTTGCTCTTTGTAGGTGAAGGAGGTGCATCCTTGAAAGCTTTGGAGAGAAGTAGAGCGGGAGAAGAGAAAGCTTGGATCAACCATCATTAATCGGGTGAGTTCAACATTTCTTTCCATTCCTTTTCTGTACTTTAAAGATGATTGTCTGTAAGTTTTAGAAGTACATTGGTAAGCCCAGACCCTAGGTTACAAGGGTGTTTATTCATGAACAATAGAACTGGCGACTCCGCTGGGGAGCCCAGACTGCTGTGGGTTATTTATTTTGACCATTGCCCAGTCTTTGCCTTAATTCTTTGTGTGGTGTCCTGTCTTGGTTCATGCTTAGAGTGGTGTTTGAAGACCTTGAAATTTTTTCTTTTTATTAGAAAATTTTACACATGTACGCGGGTTTCTCTTGCATACAGTCACGTACAAAGGCCTGCGTACACGGGTTGCTCTCTAGGACAGTTGTGTATAGTACGCGGGTTTCCCTTATACATAGTCACGTACAAGCCTGAGCATTGAAATTTTTGGGCTAGGGTTTTCTTGTCCCTATCCCTCTTTAAAGTTTGTTTGCTGGTTGGTCTTCCTTATAAGCATTGCACTGTGAGTTTGATGAGTTTGTTGGCCACACCTTGTGCATTCTTGTAAAGCCCTTGAGTTCTTATTGTTTGGATTTTCTTTCTGTTAGCAGCTTGAAGTGGATTTTCCTGTTTGGGTTATAGGTTCAAGTGTTAGTTTTTTGAATCAGCGATTAGGGTTCTAAACGCTGTATATCCCATTCTATTTTCAGATAGTTTTTGGTTTTCCAGTTGCCTTTGTTTGATCTCAGTGATTTTCTTTCATTGTGTCTGCCCAAGCTAGGGTTCCGAGTCTTCCTTAGGTGGTTTATATTTGGTCTTATTAATCTGTTTACTTCACTTTGCTTACTTTATAAAGTTACTTTAATTCAAGCATACTCAAGTTTTGTGCATTTAGGTGCATAGTAGTCTTTGAGCATTTTAAAAAGTGAAAAGAAAACATTTAGAAGCTCTTGCATTTGAGTTGCATACAATAGTTTTATTTTCAGTTTTTAAAATATAATCTAAAAAAACTACAAAAATATAGTCTTAGTGTTCTCTTTATCATTGCATTTTCATCAATTTACATTTACAAAAAGAAAAGAATCTTGTTTTTCTTTTTTAGTGATATTTTACTTTGGAAGTATACACCTTTGCTTTTTTTATTTCTTATCAAGTCAAAAAAATCATAGTATTTCACTCCACTTACCTTCTGAGTAAAAAATAGCCCTTAAAATGAACACAATAATTAAAATCTATTAGTAATTTTTATTTTTTAGGGCCATACACCTACTAGCTTAGGCTAGACTTGTGGGATAGGAAGTGTAAACTTCCCATAAGTATTAAAATTCAGACATAGTGGACCAATTGATAGGTAAACCCTTCTCTTTATCAATAGTTTCTAGGAAGCTCTTCTCAAATGGGAGTCAAGCACGAGGTTGCGTGGAGGCATTGGACTGAGAAGATAACCCTATGATTCCTTGTTGAAACATAAATCAGGACTTTTACGCATCTGGGGATTCTATCCTAGACAGAGTTTCGGGATCAGCTACCCTACCCATGCGTACGACTCAGGATTGTAATTGTCCCCCCAGACTGTTGGTATAGTTAAGGTAGCCTCTAGTCTCTTGACATCTAGGGTTCATACCTAGGTAAACTAGAAGGCTATTTCTGGTTCACCTTGGATGGGCTTGGAAGGTAACCCTTGTTGAAAGTGTAGGAAGGCGGTGGGTGATTCCTCCTCTTATGCCTAAGAACCTCTTCAAGGATTCCAAGTAACTGTTCTTCAGCTTTCTTTGGGAAAGCATATCTTTTACCCTTGCTGACTGTTTAGACTTTAAGAATTTTCGTAGTGATTGCTCTATGGTTTGTCTGTGTTTAGCTGACCTTAGGGTTTGAATTGTCAAATTTACAATCATGGAAGACCAACCTATTAGAAGGTCATGAAGGTTGCAAAACCTTCCTCCTCTCATCACATTGGAACCTCCACCTTCACCTCAAAGATAGAGATTGGACATGGATGGTTCATTTGGACTGATAGGAGTAAGCAAAATTTCGGGTGAACCAAAACTTAGGGAAAACCATTTTGATTTTAACACAGTTGAGATAGAAGACTTGCAGGCTTACGAGTTTGCAAGGAATTTTAATACACCCTTGACTAACTTAAACGATCCTGTGATTGTCCAGGTTCAACCTTTTGATTGACCTTTTTTAGGTGTCCCTGTGGGAAGGATAATGTCTACTACAGGAGAAATCTATTTTGTTTTCACCTCAGCCACTCCGGCTGAAGGGGTACTACCTCCCTCGGTAAGTGCCCCTAGATCTAGCATACCTACTATGCCCTTAACTCTAGCGAGCCGGGTGGTTCAACCACTGGTTCCCACAAGCTTGGTAGGTGCTTCTGGTGGCATGGTTACTGGGATTCCTAGTATACCTACTATTCCTTCCTCCTTCACACACACTGCCCAGAGTGGTCTGGTAGGATCCTCGGCTTTTGTCCAAGGATTTCCTTGGAATGGGGGGCATATTGCCCCATCCACTCCATATGTAGGCCTATCACCTTATTATGTAGGAGTGTAGTTTGGAAACACTAACCCTTATGAGCAAGGTTTTCAAACTTTGATCTCGGCCCCATTCATGAGCTCTCCCTTTTTGTTGTTTAGCAGATGGATACCTGCTCCTATTTTTCAAACCCCAGTTTTGACTGGCGTGGTCGGAACCTCTGAGAGTGCACCTCCCACCCATAATCTTGTGGCTTACGGATGGAATCCATTCCAAACTAACCCATCCATTTCACAACTGGTGGCAGGGGGCAACCCCACCTTCACTTATGGGAATTTGGGGGCAAGTCCCTCTAATCCCCATTTTGGCACTTTTAGTGCTCCGATTCGACCTAAGCTTTTGTTCCTGGCAATGTTAAACTTGCCATATTTTTTAAATTGATGAATGACCCAGTGAGGCATGACCCCTCATGGCCACCTGTCCCCACCAAATTGCCATTGGACATCCCAAAATTCGAAGGCAAAGTTGGTGAAGATCCTGGGGCTCATGCCACCACTTTTCATTTATGGTGTTCTTCTAATTCACTGAATGAAGATTC
>LPNX011081440.1:158855-188725 GCA_001517045.1 Pseudotsuga menziesii
CGAGTACTGCAACAAAATGGTACATTGAGTTTCCTTCTGCTACGTTCAGTAGTTTTTGGGACTTAGGTAATGCATTCCTTAGCCACTTTTAGCTTCCCATCCAATACAATTTCGGAACGGACTTGTTATCTACCTTCAAGCAGAACAAGGCTACCCACATCTCAGATCACATACAAGAGTGGAGGAGGCAGAAGATCCTTATTAAAGCCACTATTCCTCCTGATTTCTTACTAGAATGGTTCCTTAAATCATTATTGCCATACATATCTAAGGACGTATCTACTTCAGGAGTGACGAATGAGGAAGAAGCTATCCTTAGGGGCCAGGAATTGGATTTGATTTATTCTCAATCTAGGATCTTGTATGATATTATTCCTGAGGCACCGAGGCCTACCCACGATGTAGAGAAACCTAATCCTAGACCCCATGCCGATGGTGTGGTTGGGTCCGTAAACTCTCCCGCTATAGAATCTTTGGCCAAACAACTCCATCAACTGTCTATCAAACATTCTACAGTGGAGGTAGCAAAGGCTGCCCCCTCACCCCAAAATGAAAATGTTTTTGCACAAACTTCTCAGAAGGGAAATCCGCAGCCCGGTGGGAAGAAGAAGAGAGGAAAGAAAGGGGAGGGAAATCAAAACAAGCAGAAACCCGCAAATAGTGCCGATGGGGGCAAGAAATAAAATAAAAAGGTGAAATTCCCGTGTTAGTTGTGCCATGAGGATCACCTCAACCATATTTTTCCCCTTATGGAACAATCCCAGAAGCTGCTAAAATCTCAACAATCGGTTGTCGTAAAGGATCCATTTCCCCAAGGGCAGAATTCTACTTCAGCTTCTAATGTAGCAGGGGGCACTCGAAATTCCCCTTACCCCAATTATATCAACATGGTTCGATCTTTGAATTTGCTACAGACTAGGAATAAAAACTATGAAAAAGAGACTTCTGAGAAGGGTAAGTCTATAGGTGAAACTTCTAACCCTCTCACGATCGAGAAGCCTACTGAAACTATGCCTAAGATATTGAAAGGTGTCTTTAAGAAGACCTTGCATAACCCTAATGCTAGAGCTTCTTCAAACTACTATGTGGTTGAATACATGGCCCAAACCCCTTGTGCAATGTCAGCTTTAGAGGTGTTACAGAGCTGTCCCTCCTAGCGGGATGCACTCTTAGCAGCCTTAGTCAGCATGGACTCGTCGAGTCTCATGGTGAAATTTCACTTGTCTGATGTTAAAATTCGCCTACCTTACCATGTATCCTTATCAATAGATGTCATCCATGGTGGAAAGACCATTGGAAGGGAAGTTGTTGATGAGGGTGCTTCTACATCCATTATGTCCTTGTCATGTTGAAAAGCTCTCAGATCCCCAGAGCTGGTCCCATCAAACACTTTGCTTACTGATTTCAATGGAAGTTCATTCCATTCGCATGGTATCCTACCAGATTTTAAAATTTAGCTGACAGGAAAAGCAGTGTCTGTTGAGGTGGAAGTGATTGATGCACCTTTGGACTATAATTTTCTTTTGGGAAGAAGATGGACTTATGCCATGTCTGCTATTGCATCGACCGTCTTTCGGGTGGTAGTGTTTCCACACGAAGGGAAGTTTGTCACTATTGAACAACTCAATTTTACTCAAAAATGCCGCATGGAGTCTAATGAGTCCACTGTGCCATCGGTTGATTAGGTGAAACCTACTACTGAGATCTTGGGGGATGGAATGTACACATCGTTGATGGGTACATTTGATCTTCCAACCTTGATTAACTATATAGGTTCTACTAGTGTGGGGAATTCCATAGCCACGGTTGTTTATAGGACTAATCCTTGGGTTCTCCCTTCCCCCCATGAACTGGAAGTGCCCTTATTAGCAGTGGAAGTGGCTTACCAAGATATCACTCAAACCACTATTGATCTCGTTACAAACCCTCTCACAGTCTCAGAGGATCTGGAAGAAGTCTATTTTCTTGCTTGGGCATGAAACCCTTTGCATTCTACATATTGTTTAGATATGGTTTTACCTTTTGATGAATCCATTCTGGAATCCATGTGCGGAAGTGATAAGATCTGCAAAGATCTTCATCATCGATCCTATTTTCTTCTAGAGCTAAGCAGGATAGAGAATCAAGAGTTTCATATGAGACTGACAGACGATGTTGATATGCCCATCAATCCCTTACCAAGGGAAGGAATGTTTGTTGAGGGGAATATGGAAAATATTTTTGCTACTATCCCTATCAACATCTCTATAAATCCTGATGTTGTGGAAAATATACATATTGGTGCAAAATGCTCTCTTGAGGAGATTGCAATCTATACGTCCTTGTTCAAGGAATTCCGCGACATTTTTTCTTGGTCATATGAAGAGATGCCAGGCATTGATCCATCGATAGTTGAGCATGATATCTAGACATACCCTGATGCTAAACCTGTTCGGAAAAAGTTAAGACCTATTAACCCGTGTAAAGCGGCGGTTGTGAAGGCTGAAGTTGAAAAATTGTTGAAAGCTGTTTTTATTTATCCCATAGCTCTGATGGAATGGGTATCCAACCGAGTTCCTATTGATAAGAAGCAAGGGACCATACGGGTCTATATCGACTTTCAATATTTGAGTAAACCCTATCCTAAGGACAACTATCCCATGCCATTTATAGATCAAATTATAGATTCTTGCACGGGAAGTGAAGTTTTCTCGTTTATGGATGATTTCTCTGGATACAATCAAATTCAAATAAAACCAGAAGGCCAACATAAAACTACTTTCACTTGTCCTTGGGGTACCTTCGCGTACAAAAAAAATGCCCTTCGGATTGAAAAATGCTGGGGCAACCTTTCAACAGGCAATGAAATTTTCCTTCCATGATATCAAATCCATTGTCGAACCTTACCTTGATGATCTACCTGCACATTCTCGTAAGAGAGTTGACCATCCAGATCACTTAAGGTCAATATTTGAGCGATGCAAATACTATAAGATCCACTTAAATCCCCACAAGTGCATGTTCTGTGTTGAGTCAAGGAGATTGCTTGGATTCATTGTTTCTAATAGAGGCATTCAAGTGGATCCGTTAAAAGTAGAGGCCATTGTAAATCTGCCTCCTCCTTGTTCTATCAGGAAACTTCAGAGCCTGCAGGGAAAGTCCAATTTTCTTCGATGTTTCATTGTAAACTATGCCAAGATTACCAAGGGTTTCATGTGCCTGCTAAAATAGGACATCCCATTTGTATGGGATGAAAATGCACAACTCACTTTTGAGGCATTGAAAAAGCTTTGTTGTCAACACCTTTACTGCGTCCACCAGATTACTCTAGGGATTTTATATTGTATCTAGCCATGTGTGAGTCAACCATTGGGGTAGTCCTGGTCCAGGAAGATGATAAGCTCTAGGAGCATGTCATTTACTATCTTAGTTGTGCTTTAGCCGGACCTTAACTCAGGTACTCCCACATCGAGAAATTGGCCTTAGCAACTGTCTATGTTGTTCATAGGTTACATCACTACATCTTACTAAGGACTACAACTGTAGTGGCAGATGTTAATCCTTTTCAATATGTTTTGTCTCAATGGATTGTTGGGGGAAAATTCAACAAATGGATAGTCATTCTCCTATAGTTTGACTTGGATTTCCAGTGCGCTAAATCTAAAAAATCCTTAGTTTTTGCTGAGCTTATAGTAGAATTTCCAACAGAAGAAGATGTAGTCATTGAATAAGACTCATTCCTAGATGAGCATATCTTCTTGATATCCACCTCTGAACCCTAGTACAGAGATATACTTATATATCTCCAGAATTTGAAGTATCCTGCAGCTTCTTTGCGGGAGGAATGATGTAAACTACGCCTTCATGCTAAGAACTACCTCACCATAGGAGATACTTTGTATCGTAGGGGGGTATATTTTGTTTTGCGTCGATGTCTTACCCATGAGGAAGCGGAGATTGTCTTGAATGATTCCCATAGTGGAGCATGTGGGGGTCTTTTATTTGGGTTAGCAATGGCCCATAAGATACTACGTGCTGGTTATTTCTGGCCCACGATATTCAAGGATTGTGTGGAAGCCATGAAGCGCTATCATCCTTGTCAGCTTTACACTAGGAAGATGCGGTCACATCCCACTCTGTTATTTCCTGTTGTCTCAGTGGGACCCTTCATGAAGTGGGGGATTGATTATGTGACGTGTATCCTAGCCTCAGTTGGGGGGCAAAAATATATCATTGTCACTGTAGACTATTTAATGAAATGGGCAGAGGCAATGCCCACCTTTAAAGCCGACGGGGAAACCGCAGCTTTTTTTGTGTTCAATCAAATTATAGCACAATTTGGTATACCCAAGGTGATTGTCACTGACCATGGTAGTAATTTTCAGAATAACATGATGACGGAACTGACCACTATGCTTAGATTCAGACAAGAACATTCATCTTCGTACTATCCTCAAGAAAATGGTCAGGTTGAGGCTATTAATAAAACTTTGAAGACTATCCTCAAACGTACTATTGATGCATCCCATTCTAACTGGCATATCATCCTATACCCCACACTTCAGACATATCGAACTAATGTAAAAATTGCTATGGGTTTGTCCCCCTTCCAACTCATTCATTGAGTGGAAGTCGTTACCCTGGTTGAATGTGAAATCCTGTCCTTGAAAATAGATATTCATGTGTTACCTGATACGACAAAGCTTGAAGAATGTCTTGTACATTTACAACATCTTGATGAGTAGCGTAGAGATGCGTTGATAGCAAATCAAGCTCACAAAAATAGGGTCAAAAACCAATATGATAAATCGGTCAAGCCTCGGATTTTCTCTGAGGGAGAACTTGTTTTGTTGTGGGACCAAGACAAAGAACCCCTGGGGGTAGGAAAATTCAAGTCCATGTGGTTGGGACCTTATGTTGTGTCAAAGGTCTTAAATAAGGACACATATGAATTGATTGATTTTGATGGGAATAAGCTGCTTGAGCCTAGAAATGGGCTCTACCTGAAGAAGTACTATGATTAAGCTTAACACCTTTTCTTGTTTTTTATTGTATGTATTTTTATGTACACTTGTTCATCGGTTTGTGTTTTTTATAACATCTTCTGGTTGATTCAGATGTATTTTGAGAGGTTCGTAGGTTTTGCTGATGGCACCAGTCGCCACACTTGTAATCTAGCTTCAGCGGCATCGATCATTTATTCTACCTCAGGACAATTAGTTGCCTCAGGAGGCGTTTGCTTAAGTATTGCTTCTAATAAGTTCGTTGAGTATAGGGCTATAATTGAGCTTCTATGGAATGCTTTGTCACATGGTATCACTCAGCTGGAAGTCCGACTGGACTCTCAATTAGTGGTTTCCTAGCTCAATTGAGCTTATTAGGTGCGGAACCCTATTCTATTACGTCAGTTTATGCAAGTTAGGTTATTGGAAAGAAATTTTGAATTCATTACATTCAATCATATTCCAAGGAATCAAAATTCATTAACTGATGCATATGCTAATTACATCTTGGATTGGCATTTAACACATTTTTCATAAAAATAAACAACATACACATAAAAAACATTTGTAAATAACCGAATATATATATATATATATATCTGTGTGTGTGTGTGTGTGTGTGTGTGTGTGTGTGTGTGAATATCTATCCATAGATAGGTCAAGTCTCTAATCCTCAGATCCAGTCATAACTATATAATATACAAAAAATATACAAAATATGGATCATAGTCCATCAAATTCCCTAGATCTAAGCTGGACCACCCTGGTCCCCTCGGTTTCCTTGTACTCTGGCTTCTTCAGTAGCCTCAACAACATCTATGTATAGTAAAACTGCTCTAGCTACCCACCTCAAAAGGAATATCCAGATAGGTGGTACACCAACCACAAACTCCTACATGATGGCTGGGATGTGCTCAATCCGTAAGGTGGGTACTCTCTGGGTAATCCTGGCTAGCTTCCCCTCAAGAACCCTAATCATCCCCTGGTCTTCTCCTAAGACAGGACGCACATACATGTGTGGATGCCCTTCATGGAAGACTGGTCCAATATCTATATTTTGACATGTTTATAGGATTAGAACTCTTATAAATATGTATATATCTCTATATTTAAAATTTATAAAAAATTGAAAATTTGAAAATAAAAAATTACCTAACTCTCCCCATGCTCCTCCTGGAGGGAGAACGAGGTCTAGATCACCACGGAAATCCATCCCAGCATATGGAAACTGATCCAGTGCTGGAAACTGCCGCTCCCACCAAAAGTAGAAGCCATCATCATATACACTTTGCATTGAACCACCTCCTCCCTGGCGGAGGAAGATATCTCCCCATTTACTCAGTCTGGGATGAAAAGGAGAACGAACTGGTAGGGGTATTGCAGGGCTCAATCTCGACACTCTCTCGAAGAAGAAGGCTACTAGTATGCTAGAATATCCAAAGTTCTTCCTCCTTCCTCTCTTGCAGTTAGAGAGCTATTTTCTCAAAATTGGTATAACTCCCGAGCACCAATCACATAGGCCCCTCTGCATACAATCCACTGCTAGTCTCATCTGGTTCCATGTAGCAAGGTGAAGAGAAGATGATCCCACAACCCTCACTATGGTACTTGTCAATACATGTAGAGGAAGATAACGTATGTGTACAATAGGGATGCAAGTCGCTCTCTTTTGGGTACCTGGTGCGCAGTAAATGTCAATGTAGTTTTGGACACTTAGAGGGTCACTGCCTCTGTCTGTGCCTTCCAAGTTGACTAGACCTCCTCGTCATGAAAAACTAGCAATGAAATAGATATCCTCTGAAGTAATCTCCAAGGATTCACCTTGAAGTTCAAACATGCCCAAATCATGATCCCAGTAATTTATCATGAACTCTAGTAGGCGAACATTGGCTCGCATAAGTGATGTACAAAAAAACTTTAACAATCCACTTGAACATAAAACATTCACAGTGGGGGCATCTTGGAGTGCTTCTTGATCCATATCTTCATGCTCACGCTCCCTCCACACAAGCACCATCTTCAAACCTAGTAAAACAAGCATTGCAAACCTTTAGTTTCATGTAAAAATTCAAAATTTTGACCCTACATACTTCTTTTACCCTTCACGCAGCATACACAACTGTCTAGTTAAGCATGTCGTGTATTGTACACGACTGTCCTTCGGGAAACTCGCGTATAGAATGCGTGTACATGAGTTTCACTATAGTGAACCCGTGTACATAGCGTTCCTTTGTTGAGGGCGCTCAAAAATATAAAATTTGGACTCAATTTTGAAATTTTCTAGGATCAAATTGAAGAGCTTGGGGTGTATTCTTACCTGACACTTGTGGAATTGGATTCGGTCCACCAGATTGTCCACACCGATCAACTAAAGGTAGAGGTGAAAACTTGTCTTTTATGGCTAAAATTCAAAATGGTGAGTTTTATTTATGTTTTTGAACTATTTATAGAAATTATATTTCTCAAGTGGGTTTTTTCCTATAGTTCATAATTCATTCAACTAATACCATATCTTTTTTCCCTGCAATAGGTTTATCATTGTTCTAAGGTGTTTTTTGCTCATATAGGATGGTTTTTCGTCATTTCACATGCATTTTGCATCTATACTTACTCCATCTTAAACTTAGCAATCAACATTTTAACCACGGACTATGGTATTTCTAAACCATTATCTCCTTGTCTTTACAATTATTCTTCCATGGATAGGGCCTTCCTCTCATGAGTATCCTCATTTAGAACCTATGTTGTCTTTCGATACTCATGATGCAGCTGTCTCAGATACAGGGGAATCCTTTTAGCTATTTTTCACGCCAAATGGAGCCTCATTTTGGTCTCTTTTTACAAGCTATCCCTTTATAGGACTCCCCTCCCTTATAGAGTTTCTTTAGTCCCAGGTTTGACTCCTTAAAACAGACTTGACTACCGAGTTAACTTGTCCATTCAAGCTATTTAAGAATATGTGAATGGGCATCCACATTGGTGGTAGGTTATCTCTTTCTTGGACCATGCGGAATAGCATGAGAAAGGATCACTCTCTTTCCTATGAAATTGAGAAGAGTATTCTTAGGCATAGGTTTATCACTTTTCCGGACTTGAGGGACTAAATTTATGAAAAAGAAATGCCCCGTATGAGCTTAGTTTTCTCTTTTTCGTGCTCTAGACCTAAACATCAAAAATATTCAGAGTGTACTTTATGTATTTGTCATGCTCGTTAAACACTAAGAACAAGGAATCAAGTTTATTGTTGTAAGCCCCATTTCTCGTACGCAAATGGATATTTCCAAGTGATCTTGCTTTCCTTCACACTTGTAAAACTCAAGCTATATGCTGCTCTTGAAGGAGCATTGGGTAGGTGGTAATTTAACCTTTTTCGGACCTCCCTGACTAAGTACGAAAAAGGTTCACCTTTTCTTCTATAGAAGTTAAGAGATTTCTTTTGTGGTATGTTTTATACTTTTTCGGCCTCAGGAGACTAAATTGGACAAAAAAGGACCCCCCCTGGAGTCTTCTTTGGAGTTTTCAGACTCTCTAAATGTGAAAACACCAACTGAGCATGTACTAGTTCAGGCTCATTAAATCCATGAATTAGTGACACTATCAAGCAATATTCCCTCTTCTCTTCAAGCTTGTTAAAAAATGAAGAGAGTCTCGAGTTGAATTTCCTGGACTCATTAAAATTTAACAGGGAAGGTAGGGAAGAAGTTTTCTCTTGGTTTTCAGTTAGTGGTAGCATGTCATCCTTGAACATAGCACTCTCTATCTTTTCCGATACCCATGTCTCAGTGTTCACTTTCAGTTCAGCTATTACTTCAAGTTTTTTACTCCTCCTCTTATTAGTTCTACCTGGGGAATCTGATCATGTCTCCTACATGACAGATAAGTCTAGTTGTTCTATCTATAAACTTAAAATCTGCCTTGGGTCATCTCTGTGTTGTGCTTATTGTTCAAGGATTTAACTCAATGTTTGATCTATATCCTGATCCCATCATTGTCGTATCTATTATCACTTGTGTCTCCCTTCCGCTACCCAGTTCCTAATCACTCTTGTGATCCGTTGGAGGATCTCTTTCCTTCCTTATCATAGTATGGTTCCGCAACAACACTTCTTGATGACGAAGACCTAGAGTTTTGACAATTGTACCTCAGTATTCATCTTCATTATTGGTGAATTGCTTTGCTTCAGTTGTTGAATATCACTTATTGATTGACAATCTGTTTAATCTGCTCCATGTTTGACTCCAATAACATATATTCACATGGCTTGGATTGTACTGGTTCTTTGGGATTGTTTATGAAGACCTTAGTTTCCTATCTATGGACTAAGTTGAGCAATAATATGTTGTACCTATTTACACAACTTCCAGATCTTTGAAGACTCATCATTATCGTATATTGTGGCTTTGCTCCAACTTTGTAATATACATGGTCTTGTACCCGTATTATATGATGTACTCAAACTTTGTAAAGGAGCTAGTGTTCCAGTATATTGAACATAACATCCTCAGATATGAATTTATATATGACATTATTATGTATTTGTTTTAGGTACTACCTCTGCTCCATTGGATTTCTGAGTTCTCCAAAGATAATGATTATAATGTATTTCGGCCATCACTTCCCTCCGACCTCACACATTAGGGGGCATCTGTTATCAACCCAAATGGCACTTCTCCATCCGAGTGCCGACACTTCATATGTTGGTACACAAAAGGGAACTTATGGATTGAAGGTTGCCTAAACACTATAGATGGGAATGACATGAGATGCATTCACTATCCAACTAGCTTGCCATTTTACCTTTCTATATGTTGATTGTTGTACGCGACTATCTCCACAGCAACTCACGTACACACGCGACTATCTTCTTTGACAACCCGCGTACTATACGTTACTATTCTCATTGCAACCTGCATATAGATCTGTACGTGGGTTTCCCTTATAGAAAATCGCGTGTCATATAGGGGTTTCCAGTATCAATAGTCATGTACACATCCATTCAACATTAAAAATAATAAAACATGATTAATGGAGATTTGTTGAGCCCTAATCATTAACTATCTCAACTGTCTCAACCTCCTCAACCTTCGAAACCGCCCTATTTCCCAAAGTATAAATAGAGGCCTTGGGGAGGGCATTAATCAATCATACTTGGAGAGCAAAGTTATGCTGGTGGTATATCTTCAGAAATCTTTGGAGCAGCAGAACTCTGAATCCTTTGGTTGTAGAGGAGTCCTTGTTTCAGGCATTGGGTTGTACACTTATCTCATTCACTATTGTTAATAAAGAGAATTTTTCTTCCAACTTTGTGTTGAGTCTCTTTCATGTATCATGTTTGATGAATATTTTTTATTAAGCATTCTATATATTGTTCATCTAAATTGTCATATATACATGTATAAGATTCTACTTGGAGAATTTTCTCTTTGCAGGTGAAGGAGGTGCATCCCTGAAAGCTTTGGAGAGAAGCAGAGTGGGAGAAGAGAAATCTTGGATCAATCATCGTTAATCGGGTGAGTTCAACATTTCTTCCTATTCCTTTTCTATACTTTAAAGTTGATTGTCTGTAAGTTTTAGAAGTACGTTGGTAACCCCAGACCCTAGGTTATAAGGGTGTTTATTCCTGAACAACACCATCATTTTCGAAGAAGATAGCTTTCAATATACTTTCAACATTAGATACCAATTGAATTTTTTCTTAGATACCAATTGGAATTTTCTGGCTTTAACTCCCCCTGAGTATAAGATCCCTTCTAATTTTATTTTCAGGGTTTCCCTTTTTAAATCATGAGATACCTTTTTTATAAAAGGATCCCACGGTCATCACTACATCCTTCTTCATCACCTTCATCTTTATCGATGTATTCTTCTACATCACTAAGTATCTTTCCCTTATGATGAGTTTCATTTTTATCTATGACCTCATTATTCTCAACATCAACTACAAGCAATTCATTAATCATTGAAAGTTGTGTTTCTTTTGAAGCTTCTAATTCTTTCATCCACACCTTTTCAGGAGGTGTACTATTTACTTGTCCTTCACCATGCTCTATGTTGGTGTCTTGTTCCCTTATCATTCTTTGATTTTATCCCCTTCCTTTGTAGTCTTCCACCTCGTGACCAAACTTATGACAATAACCATGAAATTTTTCTTTATCCACAGGAGGTCTTTGGCCTCTCTATTTCCTAGCTGCCATGTTCTTCCACTGTCTCTAAAATTCTACTAGAGCATCACATTTCAATTTACAATTCCTAGCCAAGTGTCCAAAGTTATTAAATTTGTAACACTCTATATCAAACCTTTGGAGAGGTCCAAACTGGTTATGATTCCTTACCTTTGGATTTTTAATTTCATCCTTCTTGTACTCATGAACTTTTTCATAAGCCTTGTATTTCAGCGCTTTATGACCAAAATTATTATAGGAATAACAATGACCTAGAAATATTTTCTGATTTCTATTTATTACTTGTCTCTTGAGCTCCTCATGAGTTCTATCTTTGTCATGAAAAGATACAGCATATTCTTTTCCTTTTTAACAGGACTCTTTAGTGCTTCAGCATAGTTCTTTGTACTTCCTCTCTTATTAGTGAGTGGGAAACTCTCTCGCTTCTTTTCGTTAATGAACCCTAAACTAGATCTGTCACTCGATAATATTTGATTGTTCAGAATGTCATCCAGAATATTTAAGCTATTTTTAAACTTAGATTTGATGATTTTTTCATCAACCCCTACTCTAAGTCAAGCAATTTCTTTCTCAAGTTTTCCAGAATCTTGAATTCTTTTCCTAAGAAGAACTACTAGATATTCCTCACTCTTCTTGGCCTCTTGAAGTTGGTTTCTCAAATCAATAATAATGTGATTGGTCTCTTCTTGGTATTTAGACAGTTCTCTTTCAAAACTTTGTTTCTTTTCCTACTTCTTTCAATTTCATCTACAATAGCCATGTATTTAGCTTCTATGTCCACTTCGGATTCCTCATTTGAGTTTGTTGTTCCTAAAAAAAGGATTTCATTATCTTCACTCATCTCCTCATCTTCACTTTCTTACTTGGAATAAAAGTTCTTCCTTTTTTCTTTAAACTTCTTCTTACCCTTATGACATCAAGATTCTTCATGGTCACTCTCCTCTTGTTTTGGGTAGGAACACTTATGGGAAAAACATCCAATCCTTCCATAGTTAAAAATTTTCAAAGGAATTTTACCTTTGCGTTTCCCAGTGCCTTTATTAAGTCTCCTTACAAAGAGGGCTTCTTGATCATCTAGATTTTTTGATTGATTTTTGGAAGTGACTTTAAACGTTGCTTCTTTCTTCAAGTTTTTATCCTGTCCAGTTCTCATCTCATAAGTAGTGAGAATTCCATGCAACTAATCTATTGTCACTATTTTAAGGTCATCTCGTTCGTCTAGGGTGGAAACCTTTGAGTCATATCTCATTGGTAATGTTCTTAGTATCTTTCTTACCACTTATTTTTCTTTCAATTTTCCTCCAAGACCTCTAATAGCAGTAAACACCTCATCTACACGAAGATGGTATTCCCCAATATTCTCTTCTTCTCTCATTTTGAGGCTTTCAAATTAACCTTTATATGTCTGTATTTTGGATTCTTTAACCTTTTGATTCTCCTTCATAGATAATATTCAACTTATCCCATGCTTGTTTGGCAGAAGTGCATTGGATAACCTTTGTAAACACAGTGTTTTCTAATCCACTCAATATTGCATAAAGGCTTTAGAATTTCCTTCATATTGGCCTAGTTTTACTGTGTCTGTAGGGTACTGGTTTCCTATGTTATGTTGTTTTTCAGTTGCTGACCAAACCTTCCATCCCAGGGACATCACATGACACCTCATTCTTACATTGTAGTATGCATAATTTTCTCCTGTAAATAGTGGAGGTCTATTAGTGGCTAAGCCATCTTGTTGATCCATAGTGGTTATATAAATGATCTACCTTCTGGTGGTTAAACTATGCTAAAGGAACCCGCTCTGATACCAATTATTGGTTTATTGGTCAATACTAAGAGGGGGGGGGGGTGAATCAGTATTGTTATCTTTTTACTAATTTAACCACTTATTAAATCTATCATTAAATACACATAATAACAAGAATACACAGAACACAATTTTAACGTGGAAGCCCAATAGGGTAAACCACTACCAATACGTCCTATTACTACAAAATTGTTATTTACAAATAGTTTTGTCTACTACTACAGATAAGGATGGAATTACACCTTGTTTACCAATAACATGGAAGGAGGCCACGACCCCCTGGTTTATCAACTACGACTGAAAGGATGCTACAACACCCTATTTACCAATCCTATTTGGAAGGAGGATATGACCATGTGGTTTATTAGCTACAACTGAAAGGAGGAAACAACCCCCTATAGGCCTGTTTCTTGCCCTCCTGCTGCCTTGCCACCCTGATATGTTTCTCACGATTTATCTCCCATTGAATTCTATCACACCCACTGGTCTCTGATTTTGATCATGTAATTCAAACTGTAGAGACAACTTCCTTCTTACTTAGGCCACTGCTCAAATACTTCTCATTGTTTAATCTTCTTTCAGCAGTTGCATCTCGTCAAACTAAACAAAAACACCTTTCACTATTGCACCCTTTCAGATCTGAGGATCACACCTTCAAGAACGTCCTTTCACGTTCTTCCATTGATCCTTCACCTCAAAAATCATTTCTGCAGCTTGGAAACCAATTTTACACCTTTGTCCAATTTTTGCAGGTGCCTCTGCATTGCCAACCTTCTTTCCGTAGGATCAACTTCCTAATCCAATCAGATTCATTGACCTTATCACTAAGTCAATCTAGATCGTTGACCTAACCATCGATTCTAGCCTCAATATCATCTTTTCGCACCAATATTTCCTCATCAACAATTCCCCACCATTGATATTTGTCTTTCATTTTCCTTGCCGTTGATCTCCAGATTGCGGGATGTCAACTATTCACTTTTTCCTTTCTAAAAACTCATTTCCGCAAGATTCTTTCCACAAGATTCTTTCTACAATTTTCCTTCTGCATCATCGATCTATTTTAGCAAAACTAACTTTAGCCATCCCATCTTTCCATGTTGCAGGATGCGAGATGCGGAAACATAACATTTCGGATTTCTGCAAGATTCTTTTCGCAATTTTTCTTCCGCATCATCGATCTTTTATGGAGTTTTTCCTGAACGTCGATCTTGTGGATTGTTGGATGCAGAATCACACTTTCCTATTTTGGACTTCTGCAATTTTCTTCCAAAACTTTGTTTTCGCATTTTCCTGGACCGTTGATTTCCTTGCAGATTTACCCCTGACTGTCCAATCTTGATCTTTTGAAGAACTTTTGATTTTTCGCATATCTTTTGTAGGATGCTTCCTAACCGTCGGATCTTGTGCGATATTCTTCCTAATCATCCATTCTAGAACTAATGTGGATCTGCATTCTATATTTTGGATTATACAAAAATTGATCCTCAATCATTGAATCTCATGTAGCTAACTATTCCACCTCATCATCATGCCATGTCATCACTACCTTCGTCTATGCCACCTCATCGTCATGCTATTTTGTCTTTTCTTTAACTTATGCTGCGTTAATTCTATGTTAACTTTGCCATGGTATATTTTTCTTTCATAAGCAACTTTTCCATCACTACCTTAGTATTTCATCATCATTAGGACACCATCATCTTCCATGTCATCATATGTGTCATGCCACATCCTTAACTATGACATGTCATCACTACCTTAGTATTCCACTGAGTTTGTCCTACCATCATATCCACTGGTTATTCCTTTGTCATTCGTGAACACCTTTGACATCAATGACAACTATATACTCAAATCTACCAACATATTATTATCAAACGAATCCTTGACTTGAGATGCATGCCAATGAAGGATATGGGAGGGGCTAGGAAGGTGCATTCTATTCCAAGTGGATATAGAGAATGAATACCATTTAGTTGTGTCTTACCTCTACACAAGGCAAGTATGGAGGGAGATTAGGATGAGTGGGTTATGGAAAGGTACTTCAGTGGAAGAATGTATCAAGCACTGGTGCAACAATCTAGCACTAAAAAATTTTAGTGCAATGCCTCTAGTCATTTGTTGGCGTATATGGTTAGCTATGAACGCTAGCTTATTTGAAGGAGAAGAAATCCCCTCATTCCAATGCATATAGTCAATCTTAAGAATCCTATATAATTTCCACTATAATACCTATTAACCCAAAAAAACCCTCAATCAGCTCTACATGGCCTACACCACCCAAGGAAACCCATGTATGACCCTCATTTCACCCCTTTAGACCCCCACACCCTAAAAAAGGCTTAAGAATGAGCAAAAGGGCTTAAAAATCCCCAAAAGAGCCTAAGTAAGTTCTCCTAGGGTCTAAAGACTCCAAAAAGGGGCTAAAACCCCTAAAAGGAGCTAAGAACCCCAAAATGGGCTAAAGTTAGGGCGAAAGGGGCTAAAATCCCCAAAAAGGGGCTAAAGCCCAAACTAGGGGCTTAAAACCCTAAAAATCCCCAAAAAATCTATAAATAGAGGGGTGGGGGTCACCCTCAAATAAATCCTCCCTTGCATACTATTATGCTTCCCGCAGAGGCCTTGAGACCCTTTGTCTCTAAAGCCACCCACATCCCCCCTCTCATCCATTCATTCTCCCATTGAGCCATAGCTCCTCCATTGCCAAGAGAGAGAGAGAGGTGCTTCTTCTAGCGAGGGCATGGTGGCCCATTTCACCAAAGAGGAGGTATACTAGTGTTCTTTTCATGCATTTGATTTAGTGTTTTATAGTTTTTCCCAACTCATTCTTATTTGCAGGTTTATTTCTAACATGTTTTTGTAGGTAATCTATTTCTAATACTTGTTTGCAGGTTATTGGAGTGGAACCCTAACCTTGTTTGCAGAGGGGTTCTCTATTTGATTTTTTATTACTGTCCAGTCATATTCCTGCTTTTCTTTTCTGAATTTCCTTATAGGAACCTATCCTTTCATCCTATAGATGGAAGGAATCCATTCCTTCCCTGTAGCAAGGGAGAAATCCCTGCTACAGAACTGGCAATCACAGTGGGAGATCCCATAGGATCCCTGGGTCTGTTTTTTAAATTTTTCAAGTTTTAGTTTAAGTTTTTCCCTAGGTCAAATTTGTTGTTAAATCTAGTTTAAATCCTGTTTATTTTTAGTTTTTGTTACTGTCGAAGCCTCCACAAGGAAAATTCGAGTCTATTTGGCCACAGTACAGGTTACTATTAGCTGGATCTATCTCAGGATTAAAAAAAACCCCAATCCAGAGTAGGTCGCACTTATTGGGCCTAAATAGGGGACCAGATCACTCATTTAGGCCTCACAGGTGCGACCAGATCACCCTTTTCCCCCCGAAAGTGTGACTTCCTTCAGAAAGATAGACCGCTTATGTATGTGAAATTTGTGCGACCCCCTCGCCTGTTTCTAGAAAAATTTGGCAACCCCCTCACCACATTTGACCTGAAACGTGCGACCTGTCACTCAGAAGTTGATTTTTAATAACTAGGGACTGTCAGTGTGGCTCAGCCACCTCTGTCCATCCGAACTGTTGATTTTTGTTTCTGTTTTATTTTACTGCAGTTTCATTCACAGAACTAAGTGTAAGTTAAAAAAATTTAATGGGTTAATGAATCTAGCCTAACTAAAACTTACCTAAAATCAAGAATCTTGCTTACCCTTCCTCCTCTACCCAGTCATCACCCTTTGGGGTATTCTGGGATAAGACGAAGGGAACAAATCGTATAGTAATAGGCCCTTCACCCAATATTATTCAAAACCACTAAAAACAAGTGACTTGGAAGGTAGAGGGGGTAGAGAAGGAGGGCTTCTCATGGCGCTAAGCATCCTCTCTGTTGACCAACCTTGCATCTGGGAGGTGACCTGTGGATCTACATATGGGCTTAGTCCCATTGTGTTGAGAGCCTAGCACCTTCTCCTGGTTGAAGAAGAATATAGGTGTAAGGTAGTCACCTAGTTAGGTTATCATAATTCAGGGTAAAAAATGGTATCTATCTACAAAATTTCTGTTTGTTTACTGCTTTCAACCACAATATGATAAACTCTATGGAATATTCATAAACCATTTGTAGCCACCAAGCAACAAAAACACAGAAAGACATACACACCATACCACATAAATCAACCCAACTCAATTCATGACACTGAGAGAGCCACTAAAATTTATAAATTTACACTAAGTCAAAAATCTGCAGTCTTTGAGGACATAAGTCCCTAACTGCCTTAACTGTGGGAAGTACTTGGGATCAGCCTAGAAACTCATTGTGAGGAGTACCACGGGAACCCCAAAGTAGCTAGTAGCTGAGAGGAATTGTCAAGCGAAATGGGCAATGACCCCCACCGATTGAGTAGAACACCCGTGAGTAAAAATCCAAGCACTGTCTTCTAGAAGTCTTGGTGGCCGATGACCACCTATAGCCAATAAGAAGCCATTTGAAACTAGGGTCCAAAAAATCATTTCGACCAGTTTCATACACAAATCTAACATGATCCCTCACGCTATTCCTCATGCCTAAGAGGTGAAGCACCACAATTCAGGACATTGAACCGACATCGTCGAGACCATTCTTGATGACCTCTCACACCGTCAAAAGGCCACACATCCTCTGATTCAGATTCAGACCCATATCAGTCTGAACTAGACCTGCACACTACACCATCAAGCCCCATGGATGGTGCAAACCTGGATCCATTTTCAAGCATAGCCATAGCTAGTGGACCCATGTCCACACCACAAACTGTTACCAACAACCCTATAGGTGGCCCCATCATGGTCATGCAAACTATCATCAGTCAACTGCAACCACCCATAGTAACCACTCAATCTATCCCACCTACAACACATGCGGGCAGTGGCCCTTCCACCTACACTACCCCATTTGTCATACATGGGGGAAGTGGCCCTTCCACCCACACTGTCCCTGCCACCACACTTGGGGGCACTAGCCCATCTACAATGGCGCCACAAGTACCCCCAGCTATGTAGGTGCATTATGCACCTGCAAACCCCACCACCATTACTGCTCCATCTCACATTAAACTGGGGTCAAACCTGACCTTCATGGCTCATCTCAACTTACCTTATTTGGCTGAGTTGACAAACGAACCCATTCGCCATCAAACGTTTTGGCCTCCCATGTTAGCCAAACTGCCCTCAGATATTCCCAAGTTTGAAGGGAAGGCATGGGAGTGCCCCCAAAACCACATCATGACATTTCATCTATGGTGCTCATTAAACAACATCGTATATGATTCGATCAGGCTAAGACTGTTCCAACGCACCCTCACAGGTGTCACAGCCAAGTGGTACATTAAGCTACCACAAGCCAAGTACCCATATTTCAACTCCCTGGCTTTCATGTTCCTGCAATATTTCCAACTCCCTGTCAGATATGACGAAGGGGTGGAGATCTTGTTATCTTGCCGCCAAAGCACTACGACCCATATAACTGACCACATACATGATTGGCGACGACGCTGTAGTCTGTGTAAGATCCAAATCAATGACAATATCTTCCTAGATTGGTTCCTCAAGACCTTGCTCCCACCCATAGCAAAGGACGTCGCATCCGAATGTCCCCAATCTGAAGAAGAATCCATCTTGAAATCCCAGCAGTTTGATCTGATTTATGCATAGTCTGGGTACCTCTACAATGTCATTCTAGATGCTCCCCATGTGGGTACCCCATACTGGGATGCACCGGGGTATCCCATGCTGCACATGGCATCATAGGCTCGGTCTCCCAATAGCCGCAGCACCGTCTGACACCACCCGCAGTACCACCACAACCAAGTAACCGTTACTAGTGTTTCCTACCAAAACCAAACTCCGAACTATGCAAGAATGGTGTCCTAGTCCGGAGCCATGACTTCTTACGCACAACCCACGCCATTGTAGCAAGCTCGGGCCTTGGCATGGTAGGAACATCAATACGCGGGGAAAATTCCCACATTTGTGGCACCACCACCCACCAAAATCTACTATGCACCACCAGTGCAAGTGATTCAATCCCCTGCCCTTGCTCCACCCGCTCCGTTGGGACAGGTGTTTGCACAATTGAAACCGTCCCAACTAGCCAGCCCCCAATAACCAACAAGGGCAAGCCAGAAACAACCGACCTCCGAACCAAGGAAACAATCAACCACAGGGAGGTGGTCAACAACCAAATCCCCCCAACAAATCCGCGACAAATTGGCGAGCCCTAAATCCTCCACGAACAAATGCATCGAGACGCAACACCCTGTTGCGTACGAACCAACCATGCACACTTTGTGAGGTCTACGAGCACTACACATTCGAGTGTCCCTTCATGGGTCGTTCCAAGCAGGCCATTAGAAATGAGGTGCAACATGCCACCAACACAACGGACCAATCCCAACCCAACTCGGCACCACAAGGACCTCCTCCTATGGTGCTCCAAAACTCACTACTAGTCCGAGGGTTTGTAGCAATTGCACCCCATCCCCAACCTAATCCCAATGCTCCGGGGGCATCTCCCAGGATCAAAACAGGTGTCCACCACTTGCTAGCTATGATGATTGAAGAGGTCAACCTACAGACTAGATGAAATCAGTACGAAACCAACCATGCACACTTTGTGAGGTCTATGAGCACTACACATTCGAGTGTCCCTTCATGGGTCGTGCCAAGCAGGCCATTAGAAATGAGGTGCAACAAGCCACCAACACAACGGACCAAGCCCAACCCAACTCGGCACCACAAGGACCTCCTCCTATGGTGCTCCAAAACCCACTACTAGTCTGAGGGTTTGTAGCAATTGCACCCCCTCCCCAACCTAATCCCAATGCTCTGGGGGCACCTCCCAGGATCGAAACAGGTGTCCACCACTTGCTAGCTATGACAATTGAAGAGGTCAACCTACAGACTAGATGAAACCAGTACGGAACCAACACTGAACCCGTTGACACATCAGTGGCATATACTTCCAAATCGGTTAATGCACCTCTTCAGTTACCCCCTTTCTGCGGCCCCCCATACGTCGGGTTGCCAATAACGCCACGGCTAAAGCTGCTGTCAGCTACAACATTGTGGATGATTTTTCCCAAACACCAACCGCCATGTCCACTCTTTAGGTACTCAAAATGTGCCCAATGTAGTGGAAAGCCTTACTAGCCACCCTTGGGGCCATAGACCCCTTTGACTCCAAGTTTATCACATTCGACATGGAGAATGGAGAACCGCGCATGCCATCAACCATTGCCTTTCAAATCTCAGTGTCTATTCGAAATCTGGTTGTGCACTGGTGCATAGTGGACAAGGGGGCATCTACATGCATTATGTCTACCCTAGTTTGGCAGAAACTTGGATCCCCAATTCTGCAACCATCCTCCATAACTCTGTGGGATTATGATGGTCATCCCACCAAAGCCCAAGGAATCCTCCCCCATGTCCCCATCACATTAGTCGGGAAAACATTTTTGATTGACATAGAGGTTGTCAGCACTCAATTGGACTATAACCTTCTCCTAAGAAGAAGTTATATGTATGCCATGAGAGTTATCACATCAACTGTCTTTTGTCTCATGATGTTCCCCCACAAAGGGAAAATCGTGACGGTTGACCAATTGACTTATCACAATCTGCAAGGGCTAACGGCACCCGCCAATATTATCCCTACGATCAACACCATTTATTTGCAAGGGATAACCACACATGTGAATGTTATCCCTGCGATCAACACCATGGTTGACAACATACCAACCTCCCCATTGTTGAATGTGGGCCCTGGGTTGTTTTCCAATACCACCATGACGGCTCCTTTCCCCTTAGTGTCACCACCACAGACACCAAACGAGACTGCGGACTTGTGCATGCTCTCATCTAGCACTGGTACACCCAAACAACAATTGCAACTGCAACCACAACACCATATGTAGCCACAACATCAACAACAGCTACAACACTGTTCGCAACCATAGCATTATGCGCAGCTACAACCATAACCTCACCCCCACATACAACCATCAAGGAGTTATCTATGCTCCTCTTCAGTCCATACAATTCCCTTCCTTTTTCCCCCGCCTGGTGTCATGAGAAAGCTAGTAATGGACACCTTAAACTTCCCAAACTTACATTGGGAATTCCCATGTGGTATCTTGATCGATCAGCTCAACCACCAATGCCCCAAGTAGTCTTAACCCTTGTGCAACCCATTGCGGTTGAGTCTCATCCTTCACCCGGCCCACAAAAACCAACCACCACACCCGCACCCGCACCGCCCCACAAAAAGGGCCAAGGGAAAGAATGCAAAAGCCACCACAAAGCCTTGATAGACCCTACCTTGCATCGTCTGCAAAGAACAAGGCCATCCAACTCAGAACTTCCCTGAGATTCCAATGATTCGTGCGCATTTGGATGCCATGGATACAACCAAAAACCTCCCCATGGTTGAACTTCCAACCATGCCAATACTGAGAAACAAGGCATTGAGAACAAACCGTGCTTGCACCCTTTGCATATTGTATGGACACTATTCTCACCACTGCCAAGACTTATCCCAGTTTCGAATGGCTTTATCCAACCATTTTCAACATTCCCTTGAATCTGAGGTCACCCTGATCGAAGAAGTTCACCCCCCACCTCCTTATTCAAACACCATGTCCATTTACATGATGTCTAGTTCTACCGACCCTCTTGTCTCCACCATCACCGATGGTCCATTAGACCTGTCTCTTCCATTGTTTCACCAGTCACAACCGCAACCTCAGTTACTAGGGAAACAATGGGGTTCATTCCCACTCAACATGATCCTTTTCCTTTTTCTTTTTCTTTTCCTTTTCCTACCATCCGATATCATGAGCAAGTCTGTCTTGGCAACCTGCAATTTACAGGATTTCACACTGGGCGTTCCTATGTGGTACCTTGAACCACCTACCCTACTTCTGAGGTTTCAAGATGTGTTGACTCATGTCCAACCAATTGAGATGATGTTTCACCTACCTCCAGGTCTATCAAAGAATCCTCCCGTCTCTAGGCCTTCCTCTCTTCCTCCAACAGGGACTAGGGGCAAGGCCACCAAAGCCACAACCAATACCATTTACATGATCTCTAGCACCAGTTTCCCTTCCGTCTCATCGGCCGTGGAAGATCCACCTGATCTACCCCAGCACCACTTATGCGATGACGAAGAGATCTGTAAGACCACCTCTGGTTTTACCCCATTCCCTTTAAACCATAGTGTGGAATCGTTTCTTCCCACAAAAAACCAGATTCTGTCATCCCGCCTTGCCAATGACCTTCGTCTCGGCAAGGGGGCATACCTCTTCACTGACTCAGATGGTCGACTCTTGAAGAATCCGTGTAACGGGCTCTACCTCAAGAGAGTCTATGCCTGATAACACCACTTTGAGTCCCTTATAGCGTAGTTTTTTCCCTTTTTTGTTTTGCATTGTTTTTACCACAAATCAAAGACCCCCATTTAGGGGTAGCACCATTAGATACTAATCCAAAGTCACCCAAAACCTGTTCGAGACACCTCTCACACCTCCGGGCCCAAATTTCTATCTCTTGATGAGACCACCGTCTCATGTTTAACAAACAAATTTTGGGACCGCTTCTCGGGAGTCACCTCGATTTACGAGCCACAACATGGCGATGCAAGTGTCTATGAACCTGTACTTGCATCACTCTTTCCTACCTCTACTCATGCGGGTCTTCGGGCCACCGCCCATTAAGGAACATCATTTTTATTTTTGTAACATATAGTTGTCTACTTCATCCACCGCACCTTACACAAATCTCTAGACCTTTATCCAGAAAATGATTTATTTCTCTTGCACGTATTTGGCATATAACTGCCCTGGACTTGCACTCACATCACATGTTGTCAAGTCCGTCCACCGCAACTCACACATAGCTCTCCCAACCTCTGTCTGAGAGCCACCTTAGTTTGCATGCCTCTGCCACACTGACTTGCGAGCCTCTGCCGTGATCTATCCTGTGCATGTACTGGTATGTTTGAGAGCCATATGCTCTGTCCATACTGCGTGAATGACCTTTAGACCACTATCCACCATCCTGACATGGGGCATCATCTGTTCCACCGCAATTGGTTGACCATACTCAAGTTTCGTTTAAGCTCTTTTCTGACTCCTAAAAGCAATGAAAAGATGGCCAAGCACAGTTGCTTCCTTTCCCACTCGTTAAAGTATAGGAAATGGCGTCTACATCGTCATGTTTATCTCCTTTTGCGGACTATGTAGACCATTAAATGAAAAGGACCACCTTGGCATATTCAAGCCAAGACCGTTCCCCTCTGCATACTTTTATGATTTCTCATGCAGAGGGGTTGCACTTTACGAAAAATATCACCACGGGTTGTCGTTAAGCTCTTTTCTAGCCTTCTCATCAAGAAATAATTACCGAGGAAACTTGGTTTCATTCATGCTCGTAAAAGTATTTGAATGACTTTCCAGTCAGTATAGGTTTAACCTTTTTCAGCCTGATTGGACTACCAATGGTAAATAAGTCTCTCATCCCCTATAGGATGGGCAAGCTCTCCTATGTATACTTTTATCATTTTTTGGGCAAAGGAGACTACCAATGAAAAAGAGCCCCCACTGGAGTCTTCTTCATGCTTTCAGACTCTCTAAAATTGAAAGCACCATCGAGCATTTACTTTCTCAAGCTCGCCAAAAATCCACGAGATCGTACCACAATGGTGTTAATAGACACCACCCCACAGAAAATAGTTTGGAAGCATTCCCCCTTTGGGTCACCTTTGTTCAGAGTACTCTGCAATGTGTCTTCCTTGGATCCCATCAATATCAAAAGTGTTTACCTCCCCCAAGTATTTCCCATCTGCAGTGACATTCCCGGTATTACAACTATGATCCCATTCCCATGAGTCAATTTCATTTGCTTCCTGGTTCACCCTACCATCATAATCTGAACAAAGGAAGTTTGAGTCTACTACACTCCCCCTACCCCTGTTCAATTCTCCCCCCCCCATTTAGTGGGTCAGTCCGCAGATTGTCTCACATCTTTCTGTTATCTCCCTCGCACCTTTGGTCAAGGAAACACCATTACCTTGACCTGGGGCAGGTCTCCCTCTGTCGACGACAACACACATATTCTAGAGGATAGACCCAGAGGTCCCTGTATCTTGGTTTCATTAAACTCATTGATGAGTTCCTTGGCCCACTTGAGAGGAGTCCTTAGTGCCTCTCGAGATGGTTGTTTCTCACGTGCTCGACTCCAACTACATCATTGCACTGTTGAGATTCGTACAGGGTTTGGTCCATGCAGTATTTGGTCGAAGACCCCGGATGTCACTTGAATCTAGCACATTGATGAGTCTATTCGAGGGACCTAAACAAGTTATGTCCCTTGTGATTTTCGAGTCATGTTGGAGACAGTGTTCAGAAGCCCCAGCAGTGCTTCTATATAGATTTATGATTGATGCAGCATATTTCTACCACAGAGACTTTGACTTTCCATCAGTGAGTCCATACAACTATGTACCATTCCAGATCCAGCAGGCCATCAGTCATGAAGATATAACATTCCATGAGAATTCCATGGGTCCATGTAGCAAGTTCTTCATATTAGTATTATATTCATCCTCTCAATGAGGCAACCACTATGTATCATCAGTTTTATATGATCAGCTATTGTATTATAGATCATAGATCACATTATTATTTTTACATCGTTACGATCATGGGGATGCCGGCCTCGTCCATATACATGTCACAAATTATTTGTATCTCACCCATTGATGGGAACCATATTAATACAAAAACCAAAAGACACCATGCCCCAGCCCCGGAAGCACCACCTCTCCGTAGCAAATCCTATGATGTCCGTCAGCCATACGATGAGCTCCTACCCCCACACATCAGGGGGAAATCTATTAACCTGAAAAAACCCTCACTTCTCTCTACATGCCCTACACCACCCAAGGACACCCATGTACGACCCTCATTTCACCCCTTTAGACCCCCACACCCTCAAAAAGGATTAAGAATGAGCAAAAGGGCTTAAAAACCCCCAAAAGATCCTAAGTAAGTTCTCCTAGGGGATAAAGCCTCCAAAAAGGGGCTAAAACCCCTAAAAGGAGCTAAGAATCCCAAAAGGGGCTAAATTTAGGGTGGAAGGGGATAAAAGCCCAAAAAAGGGGTTAAAGCCCCAACCAGGGGCTTAAAAACCAAAAAAGCCCCCAAAAAGCTATAAATAGAGGGGTGGGGGTCACTCTCAAATAATTCCTCCCTTGCATACTATTATGCTTTCTGTGGATACCTTGAGACCCTTTGTCTCTCAAGCCACTCACATCCACACTCTCATCCATTCATTCTCCCATTGAGCCATAGCTCCTCCATTGCCAAGAGAGAGAGAGAGGTGCTTCTTCCATCCAGGGCATGGTGGCCCATTTCACCAAAGAGGAGGTATACCAGTGTTCTTTTCATGCATTTTCTTTAGTGTTTTATAGTTTTTCCTAACTCATTTTTGTTTGCAGGTTTATTTCTAACATGTTTTTGGAGGTATTCTATTTCTAATACTTGTTTGCAAGTTATTGGAATGGAACCCTAACCTTCTTTGCAGAGGGGTTCTCCATTTGATTTTTTATTACTGTCCAGTAATATTTCTGCTTTTCTTTTCTGCATTTCCATACAGGAACCTATCCTTCCATCCTATAGATGGAAGGAAGCCATTCTTTCCCTGTAGCAAGGGAGAAATCCCTGCTACAATACCCCTCGTAAAATTGAAAGTAATATTTATTAATATTTATTTTGAGATAAACTGATAAATAATGTAGAAGTAGTATTTTATGGATTTTTTTTATAAATGTTTGGATACAGAAGTTTGACAACCATGAAATTAATTGACAAAACCTAAGTTTATGTTTATAACTAAATGCTTAGCTACCTTTAAGAAGAGAAGTGGCCAGTATTAGGGGGAGTTAGTTACTAGATAATAAATTCCTAGGAAAGAAATGAGTGCATGGAGAAAAAGAGAAGATATCAAGATGAAAAGTCTAAAAACAAGAGCTATTAGAGAACACTAGAAACTGTAGGATATGATTAATTCATTACAAAGATCACATAGTTTCTAGAGAAAACTAAAGAGTGCTAGGATCTAGAACACATAACTAACAGTGAGCACTATAGAAGAGCGCTAGGTTCCGTGAGTAACAAATTCCTACTAATCGTCCGGTGGCGACTTAGAAAACAGAGGAAGTGAAAACATAAACTATGGTTCCATGAAAGGGGGTGGAATCCTTGTAGATTGAAATATATTCCTACTAATCATCCAGTGGCGACTTAGAAAACTGAGGAAGCGAAAACATAAACTATGGTTCCAAGCAAGGGGGTGGAATCCTTGTAGATTGAAATATATTTCGAGGTTCCTAAGGCTGGGTAGAGCGTGGTTTTCCAACTTCTAGTTCCAAAAGATATTCATATATGATCATCGTGAACCTAACTTAGTATATTTACTAAATTGACTATTTATATTATACGAATTCACTGTGTATGAACAATTTCTGTTAAAGAAAGGTAAATGTTTGTAGATGTATTCACCATTGGTATATATCATTTATATTGATGAATTGCTGATGAAAATATTGTACTCTTGAGTTACCTTTGTGTTGGGTAAAATATGCACTATCTAATTCAACACTTAATTGTCAAACCAGGAAGGTAGCTTGTGAGATGCAAACACTATATGTGCAGGATTGAAGGCTTGAACTAATCTAAGCTAACTAAAGATGAAAATGCGCTAACATGCAAATATATGATTTTAATCTACATGGATTACTTTCATAAGTCAAATGCAAGAATTTAATCTATCTATGAAAATAGGAAATTAACTAAGAACTTGAAAAGTAACTATAAATTCAAATCTAATCTAATGTTATATTAATCTATTCTATAAAGGCAGGAAACTGATTAATAACTGATATTCAAACTAGTCTAATGCTATGCTAAACAATTTTATGGAAGGGAATTGCATATATTAATCTAGAAAGCAGTTGCTAGGTCCGAAACTGATTTAACTAATGAGAGCAAAATTAACTACTTGCAACAAATTATCTGATCTATATTATAAATTGGAGACTATTCCATGTATGCATAAGTATGTGCCTATCTAAGAATGCAAGTGCAACTGATTTATGGAAAGCAATGAACTATTTAATTGCAAATTTGTAGAAAGCAAAGGGAGTAACTGTGGATTCATAGAAAGCAAAGCAAATATCATTCTAAAGACTAAGCATAAATAAATGCATTGCAAAATAGTAAACTAATCGAAGGAAACTAAACTTGGAGCTTTATAATCAAATATAAAACTAAGTACAAAACAATGACTGGAAATATATTCAATCTATAAGCAAACCTGAAACAAAAAAACAAAATACTTCTATTGTACCTCTTCAGCAAACTATACCATAAAATAAGGAATCTTAACCAATCGTAAGAAGATCATGCAACTGATTTACAACTTGAAAAGTAAACTTACACTAAACTAGGTTATGTGAACTTTTATCATCAAACTTTAAAATACTAAAAACCAATGCATCTTTAAAATCTAAATGAACCTATTAATGTTGAATTTGAAGTTGAGTATTAATATTTTATATCTACTAAAATGAAATAGCTTGAAGAAATGAAACTAACAAAGCAAAAGCATAAGACAATAAAATGATGGGTAATTGAAAATGAAAGAATGATTATGAACTGAAATGAGAACTAAAAATGGAATGCTGAAACTATTTCAGAAATGAGACAAACTGATATTCAACAAAGTCTATGACAACATTTTAAACAAGATTAAGCTAATCTAGGTTTTAGGCATGGAACAAATGAAAGTAAATCATAAACTACCTAAATCATGAACAAAAATAAAACCGTGCTACTTCTATTCAAATCAAAACTATTTCTCATTTAAACAGTAAAATATATGTTGAATATAAATAGATTTCCTCATCATTAAAACTAGAGTAATGAATCTATGTGTTAATATGAAATGGAACATGAGATGTTAAAGATGGATCTAGATATACAACATCATGGAATGCTGGAAAATTAACCTATACCCTAGCTAAGTATTTCTGCACAAACATAATACTATAAATTCTGGAAAATATTGAAATTTTGGAAAATTCTATATAAGTTTGAATTAAAGGATGAAAGATAGAGTGGAATGAAGTCTGAACAAATAATGCGAATAGAAGGCTGAGAGACAAACTTGCATTGTGTAGAATAGTGCACAGAATTTATATATTGAAATGATATAGAGTTGCAAAATTAAATATAAAGCAGCTGCAAGATTGTTTTGATAGAGCTGTAGAATTATTTGTATAGACTGCATAATCATATTGTAATCTGTAAAGGAGCAGGAATCTAAACCTACATCCCATATATTTTTCTAAGCATTCTGTAAGTTATAGTTTCCAGATTAGAGATGCACTCTTTGGCATCCAATATTGGTGCTTCCCTTGCCAGCAAAGACCAATCCAAAGACCCTTCCAAGGGAGACTGCAGCAAGAGAGGATGAGGAAGAAGAAACTTCCGAGGTAGAGGGGGCAGAAACAAAAGATCAGATCTGCAATGCAAGCGTTGCGGAAAGACTGGGCACACATCAGATCAGTGTTGGGCTTCATGGGACTCCATCAAAGACAAGCATAACCAGAAGAAAGATGACCAAGATACTAGTAAATATTCTGATTCTTGTATTGTTGCACATTGTAATCTTGGAATTAATGAAATGACTTCTCTTTCATCTTATAAAGATTGTTGGCTGCTTGATACTAGTGTAACATCACATATGACATTTAGAAAAGACTGTTTTGAAGAACTGAATGAAACAATAGATGGCATAGTTTACTTTGTAGATAAGTCAAGTATTAAACCAAAGGGAATGGGCACCATTCGACTAAAGATGCCTGGATTCCCTGATTTCTTGTTGAAAAACGTTCTCTATATTCCAGAGTTGCAGAGAAGCCTGCTATCTTTGGTGGAGATTCGACAGCAAGGCCATTCCATCCACATGTTTGATGGAATCGTTGAAATAAGAAAGTCCTCTAACAACCAAGTCATCATGATGGGATACGAAGATGGAAAGCTGTTGAAGCTCAAGGGTTCATCCGCAAGATTTCAGAACTATGCCTACCTCTCTCAGCATGGAGAAGGTAATATGTCATCTAGCTCATTGTGGCATGCAAGGTTTGGTCATCTAAATTATAACAGTCTTTGTTTTTTGAGAAAGAATGGTGTATTTGGCTTGCCCACCATTCCTAAAGAGAAGAATAAATGTGATGCATGTATTTTAGGGAAACATAGTAAGCTGCCATTCCATGAATCTAATTTCAGAGCAAGTAGGAAATTAGAACTAGTGCATTCTTATTTGTGTGGCCCAATGCCAACTCCTTCAGCAAATGGGAACAAGTATTTAATGACATTTGTTGATGACTACTCAAGAATGTGCTGGACATACTGTTTAAAGACAAAATCAAAAGCATTTCAAACATTCAAAGACTTTCATGCATTGATTGAAAAACAAGCAAAATAAAAAATTGGTACACTTCGTACTGATAATGGAAAAGAATACACTTCAAATGCTTTTGAAGCTTATCTTCGTCAACATGGAATTGCACATCAGACTACCATTCCCTACAATCCTCAACAAAATGGTGTAGCAAAGAGAATGAATAGAACCATAATGAATATGGTTCGCTCAATGATGTTTTTCAAGAATGTAAAACTAATGTTTTGGGGTGATGTGTTAGGGTACACAGGGTACTCCCAAAGGACCGAACACCAAGAATAGCCGCTTCACACAAACAGATCACAGATCAATACACCAATGTTTGTCACGTG
>LPNX011081449.1:0-66028 GCA_001517045.1 Pseudotsuga menziesii
GGAAGTACCCCTAATTGTCACCTAAAATCAGAGTTTTTCGTTTATTCTAGTATTATGTGGCATCTAAAGTGTCCTTAAAGGAGTCCATGATTGTGCATCAGCCTGCCTTTATTGGCATTGGTGGTTTCAGGGCCAATTTCTAAACCTTGCCTTGCATGTATTTCTAAATTGCATATATCATATTGTTGTATCATAGATATTGTTGTATTATAGTTATGTTGTAACATGTTGAAAATTTTCCTCTGTATATTAGTTTTTGTAAAATATTCCTTTTTGCACATTATAGATTAATTATGTACATTAGTTTGCTTTTATAGTTGATTTTTTCTTATGTATACATGTTACTGACAAACTCTAATTGCCTTGCAGGACCCAGAGATTCCAGAGTTCTCACATCCTCTCCTTTGAACAGAAGATCAGTTAGAGAATGTGTCCCTAGATGGAGCCAGAATGTTACCACCCAAGTTGTACTTAGTGGTTTTTTATCAAGTGAGCCTGGTGAACCGGATAGGGTTAACTTGTTCGGATTTCAAAACACCATTGGAAGTACTTCTGGGAAGTGCTTGTTGTATCATATCACATGTTCATGCCCCATGGGGGAATTGTAATAAATGTTCTAGCATGACAGTGTCTGTAAAAGACTCGGTCTCTTAGAATTTATTTGTCAATCTGATCAGACCAGGGTGTTTTTTCCCTTGGTTATTATTGGTTGTTTAACAAATGACTGATAATTTCTGAGTTTTTCACTCCATACCTCCAAAGTTGGGGTGGTCATCTTGGCATTTAGGCCTATTGAGGTTATTAGAGTCTATGTTTCAATGTATAAGCATGATATACATCATGGTCGAGTCATATGAACATGTCTAAGTCCCCCTAGGTGTTTTTCAATTTTTCAAATTTTTGGTTTTTCCAGTGTTTTTTATTAAAAATTTAATTTTTCCAAAACTTAGGCTATTTTTTAATAGTTTAATTGGAAAAATTGATTTTGTAATAAAAGTGGGCCAAATAATTGGTTTCAGTCATGTAGGTGCTCATTTTCAAGCTAAGAGCACCATGTAAACCCATGGACCCATTATTTCCTAAGTTTTGAGTGATTTTCCATCACTCAGGTCAGAAAGCCCCAAAAATCAATTATTGATTATTTTAATTAATAAATTGATGAATAATGGAGCAAATCCAAAATCATAAATCAGTGGATTCTCAGCTGATTTGATTGAAATCAGTCAGATCTGAAGCAGATTGACTGGATCTGACAAATACTTGATTGAAGGAGGTGATCAAACCAGATCCAGAGTTGATCTTCAACTGTCTTCATGGGGAATTGCGCCCTCTCTCTCTCCTCCACATGTGTGGACTCTCCTGGATGCTCTGTGGACTGATGTGTCGGTGTATGGGTTGATGTGTTAGCTCAATCAAGCCCCTGGTTGACAAGTAGGATCAGTTCAGCTTCAGTTCTGCATTGATGAACTCTCCATCAGCTGATTTCATCTGATTCCATGAGGAATTGCGCCCCCCTGGGCTAGATGTCTTGTATTTTGTATATATCCAGGCACAGCCTCCTCTTCCAAGCTGGTTAGAACTGGGATTGAGGTGTTGCAACTATTGTACTGTTTTTATTCTTCATTTGAAATAAAGAAAATCTTTGGAGGCAAGATGGTGTTGTGCCATTGCATGTGTGGATGATTATTGCCATTATTTTACTGAGGTAACCTATATCTGTGTCATTTTTACTAATTGCTTGTAGATCCATTGTTAATATTGATAATAAGATTATTATAATCTTGATAGGAAAGGTGCCTTTCAATAAGTTTATTGACCATATCTTTCCTTTGATGCATGTTTAGAGATCTAGATTCAGGATGTCCTATAAGCTTATATGCATGTTATCTTGAATCTCTGTGTATGTACTAATCGGATCTCACAAGTTTCTTGGCAAGTTCTTAGATTTCAGCTGAGCTGTAGGTTCCTACATTGGAGAGGATTCTGATCTAGCTTTTTTCTTCACTCTCTTCAAAACCTTCCAAAGGCATAGTCCCTCGACATTCCATCTGAAAGCTCCACTATTGATCTTCAATGAAACCAACATTTCTCTCCTCCTCTTCCTCCCTCAAAATCAACATTTTTACCCGGTTACTTTTTTCATAGATTTAATTTTTCTTAGATATATCATATTAAAAGTGATTCCAACATATATCTATCTTATCAAATCCCATAGTCTAGATCTTGCAGTAAAAAAAGTTTCATAAGCATTCTAGATCTAGCTTTAGGGAAATCGTCCTTTTTGCATGGAAATTTAAAGAAAACTTGTAGCTTGCATGCATTAGATTTCCATTTGCTGTTATATAAAAGATAAATTCAGAAATCAGTGAATATTTTTTTGGCTACACAAACAGCAAGCCAAGATCCCAAGGAAAGCTTGCTTTCCTTGGTTCCTTTTTCACCTGTTTAGCTAGTTTTAACTTCATCTTTTTTTAGTTAAGGTAGGCTGATCCAAAGGTACTCTTAAAGTGATTTTGGGCATATGTTATTCTAAAATTCTCACTATTTTTTATCAGGTGTAACATAAAATAAAGGAATCTTCTGTTTGGAAGTGTCCTCAGGAGCGTTCAAATCCCCCCAGGGGTCTCCCATTTGATTAAAACCTTTGATTTCCGCACCTTGTAAGCTCTCAATTTAAATACATATAAGAATAAAGAGGAATTATATCAGTTCTCTGATATTTTAACCACTGTTAATAAATTTATTTGTTGAATAGGCTCTTTCGAGCCCATTCCCCATCCCCCCTGGGGGGATTTGCGTCGGTGTCCTTTTTGTTGATTTTTGCTCATTTCTTTTCAAAATAGAATTGATCTAATATGTAGGGTAGTATAATTTATTTTCTTATTAATTTCATATTCCATACTTTATATTTCAAAGTAATATTAATACTTACCCCATGATTTCCCAATTGACCCGAAAGGGGAAAGAGATTCGTGGTAGGACTAATTAGAAAACTAGAGTCGTATATATGTTTGATTTTTGATCATTTATTTCTCAGCTCTTATAAAATTAACCCCTCCTCCATTCCTTGATTGAGATCCACTTGGATCGAAAGAGGTTCCTGGAGGGTTTTGTTTTAAACAAGAACACCCAATTTAAAACTTACTAAAATTGACAAGACTCCAGTGTGTATGCTTTGCACTTGGATTCGGTTCATCTGATAAATCAAGCTATATCAAAAGCACTTGAGTGACTAGTATAATTAGGACTCACTCTCCCAAATTAACAAACCAACAGGTGAAAATCCAACACGTAGATCAAACCATCACAGTGGAAAAATACCCAAAGGAAGCGGGAACTTCTGAAAAGTGACCTCAGTGAGCCGATCTCTGTCACACCCTAATGGGTGCGTTACGAACAATAGCCCCAGAGACTCCATTTCAGCCCACATATTCCTTGCGGGTAGCCATGAAGGTTTAGTTTTGGACATACTCCAAGTACTCTCCGGTATATCTGGAGTCCCCCCTTCGCCTAATTTTAATCAACTCATACTTCAAATTTAACTTAAAATGTACCAAGAGGCAATCGCAAAACTTTCACTCCAAGCACATGCAAGTATATTGATCTTATTGTTTGACACCATTCTAAGGCACTGGTTATTTTCTTGCTTTATATAAATATTGTGTCTCATCATTGTGTTGTCGTGTGTTCATTTTTGTATCTGGCCATCTTTGATTATCTATAGTTAAATCTCAATCTCCTAAATAACTCATTCAGTTTAAAATCACCACACTAAGTAATTATCCTTAGTAACTGAATAGGGTCTACCCCCCTTGGCTTCGTTAGGAGTTGAGCCTAAACGGAGGAGTCAAGAACAAGGTGACAGCCTTGACTCGAGACTTGCCCCCAAGGACACACCGAGTGGCTTGAAGATTTTTGCCACGTGACCTAGGTGTGTGAAAGGCAGCAACACTTTTTGGTGCCCTTGCTGGGGATAAATATTTTTATTCCTAAGTACGACTTAGCTTAACTTTTTTCTAAACAACTAAAAAGATAAAAACTTTTGATTAATCTAGTCTTTAAAAAACATAAAAATTAAAACTCGATCCATCTGGTGACTCCACTGTCTAACATCCCTTCAATAATTTCTACCCGAAGAAACTGTCGACAATTATTGAATCCTCTCCCTGATCCCAAAAGGTTTATTAGGGAAATATTGAATAGGAAGACTTCTCGTAGAAACCTTGAAGATTTTGGAGACCAATCCCTCTCAGATATCCATCACATATTTGTAGAGAGTCATACCTTCCAATCTCAAGAAATGATGGAATTTTACAAACCCCTTGACTTTTCTCAGATAGCAGGTGCTCCTCATGACATTTCGAATGATGCTATCAAGAAACTCCCCATATTTGAGGGAAATAATGCCACCACTGCCAAGACTCATCTCTAAAAGTTTGAAAAGCACTTGGTCAGCTACTGCAATAATGCTGCCTCTGACCATGAAGATGTCAAAATGAAGCTCTTTTCTTTATCCTTAGAGGATGATGCTGCGGAGTGGTATGGTGACCTTGGTGATGATTCATATAAAACTCTTAGTGAATTCCTAGAAGGATTTAAGAAGAAATGGGGGGAAAAGAAAGAACCAAGACATCTTCTTGCTGCCCTTCATAATATAAAGAAGATGGAAAATGAAACCATTGATGAATTTAATACTAAGTTCAGGCGTGTGGTTGCAGACCTCCCTAGAGAAATCAAGCTAAGGGATGCCTCCATCCTGATATCTTACATCGAAGATTTCACTGGTGATTTGAGGTACCAATTAAGGGACAAACATCCGACCGATCTAAAAACTGCTTAGGATTTGGCCAAGAAAATAGAAAAGAATATGCAATCTTCAGGAAAATCCAACATTCCAGGTTACACTAGGGGAAACACTTTGTACAACAAAGAGAAGGGAAAGGTCGTTGAATTAGAGGAAAAGGCAACCTCCAAAGACCCCATGGAAAATGTAACTAGCCTGTTTGAAAAAATGGTCACTAGTCAGAACCAACTCATGGCAAACCAATATGTACAATTGAATAATATTCAGAATAGAATAATCACACTGGAAAGAAATAATGGACCTAGGAAATTTCAGCCTAAATAGAATCAGGTGTATCAAAAGAAGGCTCCTCAACATGAACCTAGGATTCCAAACTAGTTAGACTCAACTAACCTGGTAGAAGAAATCATTCCATGGTGTAGACCTTGTGATCAATTCCACCCAGAAGACACTTGCTATATAGAAAACCAAGTTATAGAACATGGAATGGCGGAGGTCAGTAATCAAGAAACAACATCAGGTGAGTCTGATCATGTGTACATGGTTGGCCGAACCTATCCTTTATCAAACTAGCATTGGCAGCAGGCCATGGATTACGGTTTTGAGAAGGATCTCCTTTCTAACTTTTATGGTGTAGTGCCTTCTCTGGAAGCAATTAAGGAAATGAAGGAGGCCAGGTTCAAGTGAGCTATGTATCAAAGAAGAGAGAAGCCATCACTGTCTAAACAATACAAGCCAAAGGCAACCACTCCTCCCCTCCTAGATCCTCCTATTGTCCCTAAGTCAAATATTGATATGGGAGAATGGATAAGTAGTGCTAAGATTCATGTTTATGCAACTGATGTCCTTAAAATTCCTGGTCAAAAATAAAATTTGTTGAAAGCCTTAGAGGATAGTCAAAGTAAAGCTCATAATATTATAGAAGAGGATCCTCTTCCTAATAACAATGCTATATTTTAAGTTGAGCTTATTGAACCCATAGATATGCCTATAGTCCTCAATAGTGTTGATCCAAGAAGAGAAGACCACCCACCTTTTTATGTCTCCCTCTTAGTTGATAAACTTCTCCTTCATAACTGTATGTTAGATTCAGGTGCTTCATCAAATGTCATGACAAGAAAAGTAATGGAGCAGCTAAATCTAAGGGTCACTCGACCCTACCACAATGTTTGTGCCATGTATGCAAGAGAAGTTGAAGTGGTAGGGATAATATTAAATTTACAGGTTAAGTTGGCTAAGTATCCTGATATCGACATGTCAATGGATGTGGTGGTGATAGATGTTCTAGATAATTGGGGTATGTTGCTATCGAGAAAATGGGCCGCAACTCTTGGTGGGCACATTCAAATGGATTGGACATATGCTACTATACCTGCATCAGAGAACACTAGGGTGATTCTCCACAGAGAAAAGATGAGGAAATGACATGTAGAAAACCCTAAGAAGCCCGGAAATGAATTTTTTCATTTCAATAATAACTTTGGAAACTATGCTATTTTGTCAAATTTCATGGCCCCTATTAAGGAAAACATTAAAAATGAAAAAACTGATGAAGTTTGGCAAATGTACTTTGACGGGGCTTATTCCAAATCCAAAAAGGGTGCGGGCATCGTGATCATCTCTCCTTCAGATAAAATCTACAATTTTGTGTTCAGGTTAGAGTTTGAAGCATCAAACAATGTAGCCGAGTATGAGGCATTGATCCTAGGGTTAGAAACTGCTAAAGATATGGGGATAAAGATGTTGAACATAAAGGGTGATTCAGATCTAGTTTTCCTCTAGATTAAGAATCAGTATCAATGCAAAAATGACAGGCTAAGAAAGTATAGAAATTCCACATGGGACACTATGGAATGGTTTGATGCACTCAACATTCAAAAGGTCCATAGGGAAATGAATGGGTTAGCAGATAAATTGGGAGTAGCAGCATCCACCCTCCAGCCATCGGATGAAATGATTAATGGGAATGGAAATATGGAAATTAGTTTCAGACCTTCAATACCAGATAATATAGACCATTGGCAGGTGTTCAAAGATGATGAGCAACTCTTGAGATTCATCCACAATCTACAAGAGTTCGAAGGTTGCAAGATTAGTTATCAGCAGGAAGGTAAAGAGTATCAGCAGTGCGAGGATAATGAAAGGAATCACATCCTGAGTATCCCTATAGCTTTCGAGAATCTTTTCGATCAACAGGATCATCATAAAAAACAAAAACAAGAAATAAAAATTGGGAATTATATGGAAATAAACATAGGAACTGGCAAGGATCCCAAGTTAATAAAAATTAGAAAGGGTACTTTGGAAAAGGAAAGGAACAATTCGATCAACCTAATCAAAGAGTATAGAGATGCGTTGGCATTTAGTTATGATGAGCTTAAAGCCTATAGGGAGGATGTGTTTCAACACACTATTCCCCTCACAGAAGAACCTAAGGAGTTCAAACCTTTTCGACAAAAAATTAGGAAAATAAATCCTAAGTTGGCCCCCATTGTGCAGAAGGAACTTCAGAAGATGTTAGCGGCAGGGATTATAGCACCTATAAGACATTCATCTTGGTGCTCCAACTTAGTTGTTGTCAGAAAAAAGAATGGGTCAATTAGAATATGTATAGATTTTAGAAATTTGAATACATCATGCCTCAAAGATAATTACCCATTACCCGACAAGGAAACATTGCTTCAAAGAGTAACAGGATCAGGAATGATGTCCATGTTGGATGGATTTTCTGGTTATAACCAGGTGTTGGTAAATAAAGAGGATCAACACAAGACTACATTCACCACACCTTGGGATACCTATAAATTTCTAAGAATGCCTTTTGGCTTATTGAATGCGGGTGCCACCTTCCAAAGAGCCATGGATTTTGCCTTCAAAGAACTTATAGGAAAAATAATTGAAATATATCAGGATGACTTAACTGTTTTTTCAAAAGAAATAAAAGAAATATCTGACCACATAAGTCATCTTAGGCAAGTTTTTACAAGATGTCGGAAATATGGTATTTCCTTGAATCCCACCAAGTCAATCTTTGGATTTGATGAAGGAAAGTTGTTGGGGAACATCATTTCTAAAGATGGTGTCAAGGTTTATCCTGAGAGAGTTGAAGCTATTAAGAAAGTCCCCTTGCCTCAGAATCTAAAAGCTCTCCAGTCCTTCAATGGTCAAATCAATTTCATAAGAAGATTCATCCCAAATTTAGTACAATTAATGAAACCTCTACAAAAGCTTTTAAAGAAAGATGCTAAGTTTGAGTGGACGGATGAAGGGAAAGTTGCATTCAAGTCCATCAAAAATGCCATATCCATGTTTTCGGTCTTGACTAGTCCATATTATTCCAAAGAATTCCAGATATTTTCCTTTGCCTCAGAAGACACCATTGCTGGTATTTTACTTCAAAAGAATAAGGAGGGACAAGACCAACCCATAGCCTTTATGAGTAGAGCCTTACAAAATTCAGAATTGAAGTATACCACAATGGAGAAATAGGCCTATGCTCTTGTCAAGTCCCTTAAACATTTCAGAACTTATATAGGCTACTCCAAAATCATTGGATATGTACCCCATGCAGCTATCAAAGATATCATGTCTCAGCAGGATTGTCTAGGAGTCAGGGTTAAGTGGGTTTCAAAGATTCAAGAATATGATTTGGAGATAAAACCTACTAAATTAATTAAGGTACAAGGTCTTGCAAAGATGTTGACCTAGGGAAATGAAAAGGCTTTAGGAATAATCTGCCAGAGCAGCAGTTCAGAGCAAAGTGTGTCAGAGGAGCTTCAGAGATTTGAACAGCACCCCTGGTACACTGACATCATATTTTTCCTCCGCAACCTTACATGCCCCGATCACTTACTTGGCCATAAAATAAGGGCATTAAGGTTAAAGGAAACTAAGTATTATTTGACCAAAGATGGTTTGGGTTGGAGAAAACCCAATGGTTTAATAGTTAGATTTGTCGATGAACCTGAGTCCAAGAAACTCATGGTTGAGTTCCATTCAGGATTTTTTGGTGGAAATTTTGCAGCAAAAACAATTGTCCACAAAATCCTTAGAGCAGGCTGCTATTGGCCAAACTTATTTTTCAGATGTGCACAAGGCTATCAGATTTTTCCCCCAGTGTCAGTTATTCACCGGAAAGCAACAAATGAGAGCCTTGCCTCTAAATCCAATAGTAGTCCAAGCCCCTTTTCAGTAGTGGGGGCTTGACTTCATCGATAAGTTCAAGGATAACTCGAGCAATGGTTACTCTTGGATTCTTATCGCCACAGATTATTTTACCAAGTGGGTAGAGGCAATACCCACCAACAAGGAAACTGATGCTGTAGTCATGTATTTCTTAGAAGATAAGATTATCACAAGATTCGGTGTGCCAGCTAGAATAATCACGGATAATGGACCATGCTTTGTCTCTTCCGAGATGCAATCTTTCTATTTAAAGTACGGAATTATCCTATCTCACTCATCTAATTACTATCCCCAAGGAAATGGTCTAGCAGAATCAAGTAACAAGAACTTAATGACCATAATCAAAAAAATTGTGGGCAACAATAAGAAGGCTTGGGATAGCAAGATCAAATTAGCATTATGGGCTGACAGGATCACTAAGAAAAGTTCAACCAGGAGGATCCCTATCGAACTAGTCTATGGCCTTGATGTCACCTTACCAGTCTATCTAAAGCTTCCAGTTTACAAGCTTCTCCAGACCTTCAGCTCAGATCAAGAGGCCATCCGAAATAGAATAAACCAGTTGATCGAGCTAGATGAGAGAATAAGAAACTCTCTTGACCATAGCATCAGAAATTCAGACAAGGTCAAGAGAGCCTTTGATAAGTATACCCAGCCAGGGTCCTTCGAAGTAGGTTACACGGTTCTATGTTGGGACAAACGACAGGAAAAACCTGGGAAACATGGAAAGCTCGACAGCTTGTGGTTGGGACTGTACATCATCGATGAAATAGCAGGAATGAAATCCTTCTATATAAATGACTTGGAAGGAGAAAGATTGAGCTTGCCAGTGAATGGTTTCCTCCTCAAGTTGTTTTTCACCGAGACAGTTTGATGCCTTTATTGGCATCGGTGGTTTCAGGGCCAATTTCTAAACCTTGCCTTGCATGTATTTCTAAATTGCATATATCATATTGTTGTATCATAGATATTGTTGTATTATAGTTATGTTGTAACATGTTGAAAGTTTTCCTCTGTATATTAGTTTTTGTAAAATATTCCTTTTTGCACATTATAGATTAATTATGTACATTAGTTTGCTTTTATAGTTGATTTTTTCTTATGTATACATGTTACTGATAAACTCTAATTGCCTTGCAGGACCCAGAGATTCCAAAGTTCTCACATCCTCTCCTTTGAACAGAAGATCAGTCAGAGAATGTGTCCCTAGATGGAGCCAGAATGTTACCACCCAAGTTGTACTTAGTGGTTTTTTATCAAGTGAGCCTGGTGAACCAGACAGGGTTAACTTGTTTGGACTTCAAAATACCTTTGGACGTACTTCTGGGAAGTGCTTGTTGTATCATATCACATGTTCATACCCCATGGGGGAATTGTAATAAATGTTCTAGCATGATAGTGTCTGTAAAACAATCGGTCTCCTAGACTTTATTTGTCAATCCAATCATACCAGGGTGTTTTTTCCCTTGGTTATTATTGGTTGTTGAACAAATGACTGATAATTTATGAGTTTTTCACTCCATACCTCCAAAGTTGGGGTGGTCGGCTTGGCATTTAGGCCTATTGAGGTTATTAGAGTCTATGTGTCAATGTATAAGCATTCTAGACATCATGGTCGAGTCATATGAACATGTCTAAGTCCCTCTAGGTGTTTTTCAATTTTTCAATTTTTTAATTTTTCAGTGTTTTTTATTCAAAATTTAATTTTTCCAAAACTTAGGCTATTTTTTAATAGTTTAATTGGAAAAATTGATTTTGTAATAAAAGTGGGCCAAATAATTGGTTTCAGTCATGTAGGTGCTCATTTTCAAGCTAAGAGCACCATGTAAACCCATGGACCCACTATTTCCTAATATTTGAGTGATTTTCCATCACTCAGGTCATAAAGCCCCAAAAATCAATTATTGATTATTTTAATTAATAAATTGATGAATAATGGAGTAAATCCAAAATCATAAATCAGTGGATTCTCAACCGAGTTGATTGAAATCAGTCAGATCTGAAGCAGATTGATTGGATCTGACAAATCCTTGACTGAAGGAGGTAATCAAATCAGATCCAGAGTTGATCTTCAACTGTCTTCATGGGGAATTATGCCCTCTCTCTCTCCTCCACACGTGTGGAATCTCCTGGATGCTCTGTGGACTGATGTGTCAGTGTATGGGTTGATGTGTCAGCTCAATCAAGCTCCCGATTGACAAGTAGGCTCAGTTCAGCTTCAGTTCTGCATTGATGAACTCTCCATCAGCTGATTTCATCTGATTCCATGAGGAATTGCGCCCCCCTAGGCTGGATGTCTTCTATTTTGTATATATCTAGGCACAGCCTCCTCTTCCAAGCTAGTTAGAACTGGGATTGAGGTGCTGCTGCTATTGTACTATTTTTATTCTTCATTTGAAATAAAGAAAATATTTGGAGGCAAGACGGTGTTGTGCCATTGCATGTGTGGATGATTATTGCCATTATTTTACTGAGGTAACCTGTATCTGTGTCATTTTTACTAATTGCTTGTAGATCCATTGTTAAGATTGATAATAAGCTTATTATAATCTTGATAGGAAAGGTGCTTTTCAATAAGTTTATTGACCATCTCTTTCCTTTGATGCATGTCTAGAGATCTAGATTCAGCGTGTCCTATAAGCTTATATGCATGTTATCTTAAATCTCTGTGTATGTACTAATTGGATCTCACAAGTTTCTTGGAAAGTTATTTGATTTCAGCTGAGCTGCAGGTTCCTACATCGGAGAGGATTCTGATCTATCTTGTTCATTCACTCTCTTCCAAACCTTCTGAAGGCATAGTCCCTCGACATTCCACCTGAAATCTCTATTGTGGATCTTCAAGGAAACAAACATTTCTCTCCTCCTCTTCCTCCCTCAAAATCAAAATTTTTACCCAATTACTTTGTTCATAGCTTTGATTTTGCTTAGATATATCATATTAAAATTAATTCCAACATATATCTATATTCTCAAATCCCATAGTCTAGATCTTGCAGTTAAAAAAGTTTCATAAGCATTCTAGATCTAGCTTTAGGGAAATCGTCCTTTTTGCATGGAAATTTAAAGAAAACTTGTAGCTTGCATGCATTAGATTTCCATTTTCTGTTATAAAAGATAAATCCAGAAATCAGTGTATATTTTATTGGCTGCACAAACAGCAAGCCAAGATCCCAAGGAAATCTTGCTTTCCTTGGTTCCTTTTTCACCTGTTTAGCTAGTTTTAACTTCATCTTTTTTGAGTTAAGGTAGGCTGATCCAAAGGTACTCTTAAAGTGATTTTGGGCATATTTTATTCTAATATGCTCGCTGTTTTTTATCAGGTGTAACAGAAAATAAAGGAAGCTGATGTTCGGAAGTGTCCTCAGGAGCGTTCAAATCCCCCTAGGGGTCTCCCATTTGATTAAAACCTTTGATTTTCGCACCTTGTAAGCTCTTGATTTCAATCCATATAATAATCAAGAGGAATTATATCATTTCTTTGATAATTTAACCACTTTTAATAAAATTATTTGTTGAATAGGCTCTTTCAAGCCCATTCCCCATCCCCCCTGGGGGTATTTGCATCGGTGTCCTTTTTGTTGCTTTTTGCTCATTTATTTTCAAACTAGAATTGATCTAATATTTAGGGTAGTATAATTTATTTTATTATTAATTTCATATTCCATACTTTATATTTCAAATTAATCTTAATACTTACCCCACGATTTCCCGATTGACCGGAAAGGGGAAAGAGATTCGTGGTAGGACTAATTAGAAAACTAGAGTCGTATATCTATTTTATTTTTGATCATTTGTTTCTCAGATATTATAAAATTAACCCTTGCTCGATTCCCTGATTGAGATCCACTTGGATCGAAAGCGGTTCCTGGAGGGTTTTCTTTTAAACAAGAACACCCAGTTTAAAACTTACTAAAATTGACAAGACTCCAGTGTGTATGCTTTGCAATTGGCTGCGGTTCGTCCTATCAGTCATGCTGTATCAAAAGCACTTGAGTGACTAGTATAATTAGGACTCACTCTCCCAAATTAACAAACCAACAGGTGAAAATCCAACACCTAGATCGAACCATCACAGTTGCAAAATACCCAAAGGAAGTGGGAACTTCTGAAAAGTGACCTCGGGGCGCTGATCTCTGTCACACCCTAACGAGTGCATTATGAAAAATATCCCCAGAGACTCCATTTCATCCCACATATTCCTGGTGGGTAGCCGTGAAGGTTTATTTTTGGACATACTCCAAGTACTCTCGGGTATATCTGGAGTCCCCCCTTCGCCTAATTTTAATCAACTCACACTTCAAATTTAACTTAAAACATACCAAGAGGAAATCGTAAAAATTTCACTCCAAGCACATGCAAGTATATTGATCTTATTGTTTGACTCCATTCTAAGGCACTGGTTATTTTCTTGCTTTCTATAAATATTGTGTCTCAGCATTGTGCTTTCATTTGTTCATTTTTGTATCTTGCCATCTTTGATTATCTATAGTTAAATCTCAAACTCCTAAATAACTCATTCAGTTTAACATCACCACACTAAGTAATTATACTTAGTAACTTAATAGGGTCTACCCCCCTTGGATTCATTAGGATTTGAACCTAAACAGAGGATTCAAGAACAAGGTGATAGCCTTGACTCAAGACTTGCCCCCAAGGACACGCCGAGTGGCTTGAATATTTTTGCCACGTGACCTAGGTGTGTGAAAGGTGGCAACACAACCCAGGGCTCAAATTCAATGGTGGGGAGGCTGGTGTGTTTTCAACCATGATGTTAGTTGCAGGGATGATGGTAGCCTGTATAGTCACCCCTTGCGGCTCAATGGTGGTGATGGTAGGGATAACATTAGCAGGCGTTGTTAACCCTTTCGGATCGTGGTAGGTGAGCTGGTCAACCTTCATAATTTTCCCTTCATGGGGGAACATCATGAGGCGAAAGACAATTGCCACGACAGCCCACATATCATACATGTAACTCCTTTCGAGGAGGAAGTTGTAGTCCAGTTGAGCATTGATGACTTCGATGTCAATCAAGACTATCTTCCTAGCTAACGTGATGGGGACATGGGGGAGGATTCCTTAGGCTTTAGTGGGATGTCCATCATAAGCCTGCAGAGTCGTGGAGGATAGTTGCAGAATTGGTGATCCAAGATTCTGCCAAACGAATGTAGACATGATGCATGTGGATGCCCCCTCATCCACTATGCATCGGTGCACAACCAAGTTCCGTATGGACACCGGGATTTGGAAGGCGATAGTGGAGGGCATGCGCGGCTCTCTGTTCTCTGTGTCAAATGTGATTAACTTGGAGTCAGAGGGGTCTATTCCCCCTAGAGTGGCTAGTAATGCTTTCCACTACGTTGGGCATGTTTTAGGTACCTCAAGAGTGGACATGGCGGTTGGATTTTGGGCCAAATCATCCACAATGCTATAGCTAACTGCAGCTCTAGCTGTGGCATTATTGGCAATTCTATGTATGGGGGGACACGGGAACAGGGGAAATTGGAGAGGTAGGTTGGTTGTCTTAGACATGGATGATGCTAATGGATCACTAGGTTCGGTGGTGGTACCATACTGATTTTGTCTAGTCTGTAAGTTGACCTCTTCAGTGGTCATGGCTAGCACGTGGTGAACACTTGTTTCGGCCATGGATGGTGCCCCCGGAGCATTGGGATTGGCCTAGGGAGGGGGAGTGGTTGCCACTAATCCTTGGACTAGTAGTGGGTTTTGAAGCACCATTGGAGGAGGTCCTTAAGGTGCCTAGTTGGGTTGGGCTTGATTGGGAGCATTGGCATCCTGTTGGGCCTTCAGTATGGCCTCTTTTTCAGATTGGGGACGTTCAGATGCGATGTCCTTTGTGATGGGTGGGAGCAAAGTCTTAAGTAACCAATCCAAGAAGATCCTGTCATCTAGTTGGATTTTGCATAAGCTACGGTGTCGCTGCCACTCATGGATATGATCAGTTATGTGAGTGGTGGTGCTTTAGCGACAGGATAATAGGATCTCCACCCTCTCATCATATCTGACAGGGAGTTGGAAATATTGTAGGAACATGAAGGCTAGGGATTTGAAGTCGGGGTACTTGGCTTGTGGCAGCTCAATGTACCATTTGGCCGCAACACCTATAAGGGTGTGTTGGAATAGCCTCAACTTGATGGAGTCATCTACAATGCTATTGGATGAGCACCATAGATGGAATGTCATTATGTGATTTTGGGGACATTCCACAGCTTTGCCTTCAAACTTTGGGACGTCTGATGGCATCTTAGTTGGCATGGGTGGCTAGAAATCTTGGTGGTGGATGGGATCATTTGTTAATCTAGCTAAGTTAGGCAAGTTCAAATGAGCCATGAAGGGAATATTTGACCCTAAGTTGATGTGGGATGGGGCTACAATGGGGATGGGGTTTGCAGGTGCATAATGCATCTGCATGGTTGGAGGTGCTTGTGGTGGCACCATGGTGGATGGGCCAATGCCCCCAAGTGCTGTGTGGGGGGTGATATTGGTGGCGTGGGAATTTCCCCCATGTATGACAGTAGGGGCAATGTAGGTGGACAGTGCACTGCCCCCCTATATGGCAGGAGGGACAGTGTGTGTGGAGGGGGAACTGCCCCCATGTGTTACCACTGGGCTAGCTTGGCTAGTCACTATGGGTGGTGGCAATTGGCTAATGATAGTTTGCATGACTATGCTTGGACCACTTGCTAAGTTGTGGGTGACAAGTTGTGATGTGGACATGGGTCCACTTGCTAAGGTTAGGCCAAAAAATGGGTTCAGGTTTGCACTAGCCATGGGGCTTGATGGTGCGGTGTGGAGGTCTGGTTCAAACTGATATGGGTCTAAATCAGAATCAGAGGCTATGTGTCCCTTTGACGGTGTGGGGCATTGTTGAGAGTGGCTTCGACGGTGCCGATCAAGTGTTCCAAATGGTGGTGGTTTTCCTCTTAGGCATAAGGAAGATTGTGGAGGATCAATTGTGTTCGCTTTTGTGTATGAAACTGGTTGGTATGAGATTTGGACCCTGGTTTTAGTGGATTCCTATTGGCTGAATGTGGTCTCTTGGCCACCAATACTACCAGAAGACAGGGCTTGGCTTGTGCCTCATAGGTGCTTCTACTCAATCGGAAGGGGTTGTTGCCCGTTTCACTTGGCAATTCTTCTTAGGGGCCAACTACTTTGGGGTTCCTGTGGTACTCCTCACAATGAGTTTCTAGGCAAAGCCCAAGTACTTCCCACAATTGAAGCAGTCAGGGACTTATGTCCTCAAAGACTGCAGAATTGATTGAACTTAGTGTAAATTTGGTAAATTTTAAGGCTTACTCAACATCATGAACTGAGTTGGGTTAATTATTTGGTATGGTGTGTTGGTTTTCTTGTTTGTTCTGATACTTGGTTGTTTGCAATATGGTTTATGAATTCATGGTAGAGTTCATATCATGGTTTTGTATGCAAACATAAACAGAAATTTGTAAGGAAGTATAGTGATTAACCCTGGATTGTTGGCCTAAATAAATGTCTACCTCTCAGTGATATTCTTCTTCAACCAAGAGAAGGTGCTAGGCTCTCAACACAATGGGACTAAGCCCATCCGTAGATCCTCAAGTCACCTCCCAGGTGCTAGGTTGGTCAACAGGGAGGACACTTAGCATCGTGAGAAGCCCTCCTTCTCTACCCCCTCTACTTTCTAGGTCACCCAGTTTTAGTGGTTTGGGAAAAATACCATGGAGTTCCTATATCTATACGAGCTTACCCTTCATCATATCCCAGAATACCCCAGAGGGTGATGACTGGGTGGAGGAGGAAGGGGGTAGCAAGATGGTTATTTTTAAGTTACTTTTAGTTAGAATATTTCATTTTATTAAGCCTTAATGATTGATTTAGCATATACACATTGTTCATGGATTGATTTGTAAAAAATAAAAACTGGAATTGAAAAAGACCTGTAATGGTGGACAGAGGTGGCTGGGCCGCACTAACAGTCCTCTGAAACTGAAAACTACTATCAATGAAACTTAAATAAAACTTTTGTGTGACAAGATGCACATTTCTGACCAAATCCAGTGAGGGGGGTGTGAGAGTTTTCCAAAAATGAGTGAGGGGGTCACACAGAATGCGAAAAGAGCCACAATCTGAGCTTGTGGGATGATGTTGTGCTTGTTTAAGGATTAAGTGCACCCTAGGTGCACCTGTTTTCTCATTAAGAGCGCCCCAGTCTCACCTTTTCCCCCGATAAGAGTTCCTTGCTTCGAAAAATGGTTTTTTGGTGATGCAGGGTCAGATTTGGCCGACAGTAACTGGTACTGGGGTCAGTCTGACTCGGCTTGGCCCAGTAGAGGCTTTGGCACTAACTAAAATAGGAAATAAAGCAGATTTAAAACATATTTAACATAAAATTTCTGAAAACTAGGGTAAAATTGAAAAAACTTGAAAACTTGAAATTTTTGGACCAGGGATCCTGTGGGATCGACCTGGTATGGTTTCCAAGGCTGTAGCAAGGATTTCTCCTCACTACAGGAGCATAAATGGCTCCCTTGTGCCTATAGGGCACAAGGGTAGGTTCCTACTCTTTGAAAACAGGAAAAACGGAAAGGAAACTAGCATAAACAAAACTGCAAACTAAACTAAGCTAGAGTAAGAAAATGGCTACAACTATAAATTAGATCTAAGAGCTAATAACATAAAAGAAAGAGGGAGATGAAGCCCTTGTGAACCCATCTACAAAAAATGGGTTAGGGTTCTGCCTCCTTGAAACCTGCAAGCAACCTGAGCTACTACAATGGAAAACTTGCAAACAATGTCAACAAATAGAACCCGCAAGTAAAAATATTAGTTAGAAAGCAAAACAAGTAAACAAACATTAAAAGAAATTATACCTCACTTAGGTGGAAATGGGCCACCATGCCCTATCTCATGGGAGAACCTCTCTCTTGGTTGGGAAGCAATGGCTTGATGAGATGGAGATGGAGGAGAGGGAGAGTGGGTGGTTTGAGAGGCAAAGGTCTCAAAGCATCCATAGGGAGCATAACAATAGGCAAGTGAGGAGTGTTTTGAGAGTGACCCCCACCCTCCTTTTATAGTTTTTCCAAGGGATTTTAGGGTTTTAAGCCCTTGGTCAGAGCTTTAGCCCCTTCTACCCTAACTTTAGCCCCTTTTAGGGTTTTATCCCCTTTTTGAGGGCTTTATCTCCTAGAGGTCTATTTTGGGCTCCTTTTTGGGGTTTTTAGCCCGTTTCTTCATCCTTGGGTTCTTTTGGAGGTGTGGGGGTCAAATGGAAGGTCTTATGGAGTGAAATGAGTGTTGTAAGATGGTGTCCTTGGGTGGTGTAGGCCATTGAGAGCTATGTGGGGGATTTTTGTGTTAACAGTGGTCATTATGTACAACCATGTATTTTTTGATGTTGTGGGTGACTTCACATTAAATTGTGATATTTTGTTCATTGCAGGTGATGTTCATGATAAGGATACCTATGCTTATATGTTTTTCTTGTAATGATGTGGTGATATGTGATGCTCATGATGATGTGAAAACATGTTATGTGATGCTTATGATGATGCTCCAATATGTGATACTTATGATGCGTGTGATGTGATACTTGTGATGTGATGCTACGAGATGTAATGCTCATGATGATTTGATGAGATGTGATGCTTGTGATGTTGCTATGAGATGTGACGATGTGATGATGAATCGATGAGATATGATGCTTGTGATGTTGCGATGAGATGTTATGATGCAATGAAGATCAAATGATATGTTATGCTCATGATTTTGCAATGAGATGTGATTCTCGTGATGATGCAATGGGATGTGATTTTCATGATGATGCGATGATATGTGATGCTTGTGATGATGTGATGAGATGTGACACTCATGATGATGTGATGATATGTGATGCTGATGCAACAAGATGTGATGTGATTCTTCGATAAAATGATTGTGATGTGATGATCAAGATGTGATGTTCTATGATAGCAATATCCCATGGATAATGATTATGTTGATATAGCTGTCAAAACTTCCTATGATGTATAGACTTACCAGTTAGTTGTACAGATGTATTATTGTGTTATAAAATACCTTCCTTGTTAATAGGGAGTGTTTAAGAAATGTAATTGCGAAAGATATTATATTTTGTATTATTATTGTTATTACCCCTTTCAGAGAAGTTGTTCCTCTTATTAGGGATGTCATTGATGTAATTGGTCATGTAGAGTATTAAGGGAAAACCTTCGTTGTAACTTGGGTCAGTCGTACCCACAAAAGTATTATTAAAATGTATTTTTGAGTTCCCCTAGGAAATTCTACCATGATTGGGAAGTTAGATCGTCCCATTTTGGTTATTATACTTCTCCACTGATTAGTATAAATATGATAGGCGACTCCCTCATTTGGACAAGTAGAACATCAACATAACTCAAAAGTTGTGCTAGAGAGAGAAAGAGTAGTCCATCTATGAGAGAAGAATCAATCTAGTATTATTATTGGGGTCTTATAAGTATTATTCTTTGGTTCTTACATTATATTTTGTTAAATTATATATCTAGGGATTTTTGCTGGGTTCTCTTCCCCATGAGGGTTTCCTAGGATAAATCTCTATCTTCTTTTGTGTGGTTGTGCTTTCCTTTCTTTCAGTGATCCTTTTGTATATGGTTATGATATAATGATGCTAAATATGTTTATATATTGTATAACCATTGAAATCTTATCAATCATCAATACCCATACTTTTCCCCCCAATAATAATCAAGGTTCTAACAACCATACTTTGTGCTCAAAACATTTGAATGGTTCTTTTATCCCCATTAAGAACGTAAATATATTCTGTAAATTTGGATTGCATTATGGTTTGAGATCTTGTCCAAGTCCCTTAGTTCCCAAAAAGTTTCATTCATGGTATCATTCTTGAGTTTTATCTCTTGACAATGGTTAAGGTCTTAAGACTCATCATGAGTACCGAAAACCTCCAAATGGAACCAATATCTTGATTCATAATGAAGTATCCCCTATGAAAGTATCTCAATGTTTGATTCATGTCCCTTAGTACCTAGAATATTGCTTTAGAGACTGAAGAGCAAGTTTCATCCCTTTATGATGGTATTAACCCTTATACTAACCTTGGTTTCTCAAAACCTCTTAGTGGTACATATATATTTAGTTAGAGACCAAAGATATAAGTAGTGTGTTGGTTTAATGTAGGAAAAATGGAAAGGATACATGTTTATTATATTAAACTGTAGAAACCTTGACAAATATTACTAATTCTTAGAATGTTAATCATAAAATGTTAATTCAAATTTTAAAATATATTGTATAGTTTTTATAAAATTTTGGGATCTCTTAGAGAATATTACCTATGTCATATAGATTTTTTGGATGAATCATTTAAATATTTTGGAAATTGGTGATTTGTTGTTTAGAAAAAAAACATGGAAAACTATCCCATGGATGAAATTTAGCACTTAAATTTTCCCCAGTTTGATTCTTTCTCATCATCATTAATCCATTAAACCTTACATCAATCCATAACTCATATATTTCCTCCCTCAACCATCATCTAAGGACTTGTGGCACATACCTTATGCTCAAAACCTTCTCATGGCACTTCTATACTCACTTCAACACCAACAATCCTAAAAATATTAAAAACCATTCATGGTGATCAAAATATCTTGGTGGGATAGAAATCCCCAATAGGATGCCAAATATCTACTAAAGTTCATGTATGGGGTCTTGAGACACTATTAAAGGAATTTTAATCATCAAGGTTTCTTTAGGGCATAAGGAATCAGTTTCCTCCATTAACTATAGAAAATCCCTATGAACCATGAATGGCACTCAAAACCTCTTAATGACACTCTTATTGTCACGTAGAGGAAAAATATCCCCTATGTTACAACTGATTTTACCACACTTGGTTGATCACATGTTTATGGCATTCCCTATCCCTCTGCAGACTCTTCAAACCCCATGGACTAATATTATACTTTGATGTTTCCAAGTTCATCCCTAAAAAACACATGTTCATTGTTGTACGTGACTTGTAAACCCATACTCACGTGTATATGCAGATTTTGACCTTAAATCCACATACATCAGGATGTGTACATAAATCCAAATATTTTTGGAGTTTTCCTTCATGTGTGTCTGAACCACTTGATTCTTGGCCTTCCATATGCCTCAATATTGCTTGGATTTAATCCTCCATTACCCCTTTGGAGTGATATATAAGTAACTCCTTTGATACATTGAAGAGGAGGAATTGAAGAGCAATGAAACTATAGTCTGTTGTTTCCATAGCGTGCATATACTTGAGTTTGCATCCCTTTGTCCCTTTGGAGCAAATTTTGTTCTTCCCAAGATTTCCTTTGCCTATGAGCTTGCTATCGAGGGATGGAGGATTGAGGTGGTGGAGGCCCATGTGGATGACTTGGGTTCTCTGGTTCACATATGTGCCAATAGAGGTTGTCACTTGTGTAATCTCTGACTTGATTAATAGAAATATATTTTCATGTCCAATAATGTGCATTTAAATGAATATTAAATCCATGGATGTGTTTAATTGCTTATACATTGTTGATTATATATTCTAGAGTATATCTAATGCCATATTATATAGCATGCTTGTCTTGTTTGTTGTTGTTAAGAAAAAATTGCTAACACAAGCGGGATTGGAAAAAGCTCAACGAGGATCTACTTCAATCGTCCGGAATAAGGTATGATTCGAGATCCTTTAGTGTGAGATGTTTGGTTTCTATTGCATATTGGGAAGGGATTGATTTCTTCTGTTTAATTGTCTGTTGTGGTACACCCCAAGCCCAAGGAATTTTCTCTCTGTAATAGAATTGGTGACCATACTAGGGAGGTCCCTAGTTGTTTCTCTTTGGGGGATTTTAGCATTCAATGTACTTGAATTGATATGATTTCTCTATTTTTGTGTTGGGCCTGGGGGCATGTTTTCCTAGTAGGGTCCTAAAGGAGTAAATTGTCTCAACTTGTCTATTTGCCTAATTTTTCTTCCTTTTTCTTCCTGTACACAGGTTTAGCTTTCACAGTCGCGTGTACATGCGGGTTTTCCTGGAATAGTCAGGTATGCCTTGATTTTTAGCTTTATTGGGAGGATTAAGTGTTGCTGGGTGAGTTTGGATGATTCTTGAGTCTTCTTGGATGCTTCTGGACTCTGTATACACCCCAGTTTTTGACCAGAGACTTCTTTTAGTTTGATTTTTGAAAATGTTCTTGTCATTCATTTTCTACTTTTTTGTTTTGAGATTAGTGCATTAGGTATCTTTTACCTTGGTTATTTGCTTGGATATTTTTTATGAGTGGTTGTAAATTCTGAGGGTTTTAGAGTCATATTTTTGCTTTTATATGTCATTTAATTCAAAAATACAAAAATATTTTTCTTTGTGCATAGTTATGCATTGCTTGCATTTTGCATTAGAATGGTACTTGCATTAGGTTTGATTGGTGAATTATAGTCATATTTTCATATAGGAATGATTTCATATACATTTGATTGAAAAGTATTTCACTTCACGTAGTCGCATACCCTATCTTTCATTCTACACAGTGCATTTGCATTGATTGTTAGGTGTGCATTTTACTTCTTGTTGCTTCATAACTTCATGAGTTGCATGTCCATTTACCCTTTAAGTAATACAACCAATTAAAACCAACGCATAGTAAAATGAATTACACTCTTTTATTTTCTAAGGTGCATCAACAAGATTAGGTTTTAGGGTCTTGGAATAGTTCATTGTAAGTTAATTCTCCAAGACCACTAAACAAAACAATTAGGTGTCTGTCCAGGTGAGAGTGTGAAACCCTTGGTGTAATTAGTGTTTCTCAGGATGCTCCTCTTACACAGAAGTTAAGAATGAGTTAGTGCATGCAATTGTGACTGGGATGACCCTTGGTTACTTTCTGTGAGCACCGGAGATATTTCAAGGATTGTATTCATATCTGGGGCCCTTTGAGGTATTGGTTGGTGCACCCCTGGGGTACCAATTGTGCTTTCAGGCTTCGGGATTTTCTACCTTTCCCATACAGTCAATCTCGCTTATCATTGTCTACCTAAGCATTGGTTATATTGAGTGACCTTAGTTTCCTTACCTAGGCTATCGAGGGGGTATTTGCAAAGGTTATTCTGTAGGTGTCCTAGCCAGGTACGGTCCCGACAACACAGTCGCTATATGCATTGAAGCTGAGGACCACTATAATTGGTTATGAACCTTCACTTATTTTGTATGCGAATATCAAGCCTCTCCTAGTTGAGACATACCTTCTTCATTTGGGAGCTCACATATCCTACCCTTATTTTTCTTGTGATTTGTCCTTAAATTTTTTAGGTGTATGCTCTATGCATGCTAGTTTTCTTAGGGTTACATATCTAGATTGAGTATTTTATTTTTATTGAGTCATTTTGGATTTGGGTGCAGCACCTCACTATTCTCATCGTTCAGCAGGTCTTCCACCTTCCATGTCTCTCCTCCTTTAGGGGAGAGAACTAGACAGTCCGAGAAGACTACTTCTCACTTTGATTCACACACCATGGGAGATCATGAGGAAGAGATTCTAGAGATTTCCTCTCCATCTAACGAGGTTGGGGAGGGTGATCCTACTAGCACATATGATCCGTCCCATGAGAATCCTTCATGATTTGCTTATGATCCCTCATTCACGGGTCGCTGCTATTGGATTTTGGGTGACGAGACTCACTATGAACCCAAAAGCACTAGTAATGTTAGATATGGCATGCCTGATATCCCTGAGTTTGATTCGGTATATCATGTAAAATTGGAAGTTGACCTTGACACTACACCTAGGGGCACTTCCATTCCTTTCTAGGAGGAGAGTTTTTGGGGCGCTAGTCAGATTGCACCTTCCATCCCTGTGGGGGAGGCATCTTCAAATTCCCATCCTAGGCCTAGCATTAGTAACCCTATTTGGATACCAAAACTGAGACATGTGAACATTGGGAATGCCACTTACATTCCTTCACATGTTCCATCGTATTTGACACCAATACCTTCAAATGCCTTTTTAACGACCCATCCTCCCCCTAATCCACGTGGGACTTCTAGCCATAATACTGCTACTAGTCATGTTCATCCTAATCCTATTCACACCATAGTATCGCAAGGCCATGTGCCTCCTTCCATGTCAATAGGAGATGTACCTTCACATGGGGCATCTCATGGAACATCTCGTGGATTGTATTATGGACCAAACTATGGAGCTTCACATATAACTTCTTATGGACCATATTACAAAAAAAACTATCAATCATATGGGTATATGTATCAACAACCCACTTACTCTCCTAATTATGGCTTTGTAGCACCTCACAATAAGGGTACTCCGCATTACAATGCTTCCATGCATACCTTCATGGGTCAAATGGGAGGAGGTTATTATTCCACTGGATAAGGCCACGGTATCTATAGAAATCAAGCCTATCAAAACAAGTCCTATGAGGGAGCATGGAATCGACAGGATCAACCTAGGCTCCCTTTCCTTGTGACCTTGAACTTACCTAATTTGTTGAGATTGATGAATGATCCTGTGTCTCATAATCAAGCATGGCTAGAAGTCCCTATCAAGCCTCCTTTGAACATTCCCATGTTTTAAGGTAAGGATGGTGAAGATCACGGTGAGCATGTCACCAGCTTCCACCTTTGGTTCTCTTCCAATTCCTTACACGACAATTCCATCCATTTGAGGCTATTTCAATGCACCCTCACGGGCTCTACAATGAAATGTTATATAGAGTTACTCGGGGGTGCTTATGCTACGTTTAATGACCTTTCCATGACTTTTCTTAATCATTTCTAGCTACCTGTATGTTACGACGTCGGTACCGAACTCTTGTCGACCTTTCGGCAAGACAAATCCACACATATTTCAGATCATATTCAAGAGTGGTGTAGATGGAACTAATTAATTAAAGACTTTATACCACTAGAGTTTCTTCTAGAGTGGTTCCTCAAGTCATTATTACCTTACATCGTGAAGGATGTTTCTACATCCGGTGTTCAAAATGAGGACCAAGCTATATTTAGGGAACAAGGGTTGGATTTGATTTATGCTCAATCTGGACTCTTGTATGAGATTATCCCAGATGATCCAAGATCCAATTTCGACCTGTTGAAGCCCCAACTATGTATGTGGCTGATTAGGGTGTTTAAGGCTTGCAACACATGAAGAAAACCCAGCTAAAGGCTTCAAAAAATCCCACGCAGGTATTGTTCTATCTGTGAGCTGTTTGGGATGGTAATCTCCCATGGATACTTTTGTAGCCTCCACTGGCTTATGGATGGATTTGATCCATAGTGGATCTATTTTCCAGAATGGAAAAAAAATAGTTGAGAAAATAAAAGGGAAACTAAAACTTAACTAGGAAGAAGAACCTAATATGAATCTAAACTACTTCGAAAAGGTGTTGAATAATTGACAGGCGATCTTGAGCTGTGTAAAGAACAGACAATTCATCATATTGACATAAATGTAAATAGAATGATACTGTACTTACTGAGATTACAAATTGTTTAATGAAAATAAAATAACAATAAATCAGAATTAAACCATTCAAGATAACCTGTAGGTGCTCAAGTTAGTTGAAAACCCAACTTATAAGCTATGAAACTCTTACTGCTGAAACATTTGCAGAAATAGATAACAAAACAGTTCATAAAAGAAATTTCATGAAGTTTTATCGATGTATTAATGATTAACAGAGATATATCAGAGTTAAATAAACACATTAACCAATTGCAAATGAACCATAGTACTATCTGATCATTTGGAATAAGAAAACTAAAACCATGTCAAAGAAATTTGATAGATCAAGTACAAGAGATAAGAATTGCAGCACTGTATTATATTCAAAATTCTCTATAACAAATTACATAAAAGATATTTAGCAAAAGATGAAGTGTTTTTCGAACCCTTGTATCAGTCTCCATTCCAAAATTTAAAAATTCCAAGAGCCCTTAATACATTGGAGATCATTTACTTAAATAATTATTACAAACAATAGAATTCCCCCTAAAGGGGATCCAAAAACTAAACAAGGCTACTATCCTAGGAAATATTTCCAAACTCTCCAAATTCGTAACAAATCCTCAATATCAGGATAAGTGGCTGATTCTATGACTAATCGGGCATTACATTTATAATCCTCAATCTCATTCTTAGCCAACTTATGCCAAACTCAGATGTAGACATGAATATTTCTTTGTACTGCAAATAGGTGTTTGATTAATTGCTCCATGTCGTGTATACTGATGTGGTCCATTTCCTTGATTTTCTCCTCCTGGTCAACCCTTCGTCTCTCAACTTTATCGACCATCAGTATAGGTGGACATTCCTTCTCAATAAGCACCATGGTAGGAAAGGATAACTGAGCCATGATATTATCAAATGCATACCATATTCCGCCACAGATATCATGCGCCTTCTTTATAGCTTCAGCTACTATACCATCCAGGTCTTCCCAAGCTCTTGAAATAGTTCTGGCTCTTTTAGACTGAAAAGTGGTAAGAAGAGTGATATTATCAAGCCTCTCCTTCATGTACCTCTGCCAATCAGTTACTTCATCATAAGCTTTTGAGGCCGGCTGTATTTTCTCAATTAAATCTTCCAAGACTACAAACATCTTGTCAAACACTATGTGAGTCTCAAATATATAATCTAGAGTGTTAAATAGTTCACATACCAAATCAAAGTGTTCCCTGTTAGTTCTGATAGAAATTTATTTAAACTCTTCTTGAGAAAATTTGGAAAATGAAGATGAAGTTGCACTTGCAGTTGCATCTTCATTTTTCCCTTCTAACACTGCAACCTTTTGAACCAGGGTGTCATTATTATTCTTTTTCTTTTGTAGCTCTTCCCTAAGAGTAGCATTATTCACTTGAAGTTCATCCGGCATAGCCTCACATTGTTTCTTGAGCTGCTCTAGTGTTTCTTTCAAACTAACAATTTATGCATTTTGTTTATCAAACTCCTAGGTTAAAGAATTAACAACATCCAGATTTGCACCTGTGAAAGCTCCTAGAATAGAAGCTGCATCTGTAGCATAATATTGTGGGTCACATGATTACAAATTCCATAAAACTTTATTCACCATTGACATATCCATATCATTCTTATCTCTACCCCTCTTCTTTCCTCGTCTTACCATTGATTTAGCAACTTTGCTATATCTATATTCACCTAGGGATACCACAAAGTATTCATTGAACTCATCTATGACTTCATCAATAGGGGGTATGCTAATTCCTGTGGAAATCAAAGATGAATTTTAAGTTGTGGTTTGAGTAGGTATATCCATAGTGATATGAGAAGTCGAAGGGGAGGAAGTAACATTTTGGGAAAGAGTGACTTCAGGAGCGGAATAAATGTTATCAACAGAAGCTTCCACGGCAAGAATTTGCATAGAAGTAGCCTTAATAAATGATGATGGTGACATTATTAAAAAAAATTCAGATATAGGAGATGAAACTGAGCTAATTGAAGGAATATGTAGAAGGGTTTTAAAAACTAGAGGGACAACAGATGAAGGGATATGCATATCCATAGAAGCTAGTGTAATTGATTCGGGTAATATGGTGGATTTTTCATAGAGCTCAGTCATAAAAGGACTCACAATAGAACCATCAAAAAATGATGATAAAGCCATTATTGATGAAAGAAGGATTGCAGAAAAAGAGGTAATAGTGTGACAAATAGGTTGAGATTGAGGAAGAGGGGATAATACATTATCATTGCTACCATTAGTGAGATATTTGAAATCATTACCACTCTCAATAGAAATAGGCACAGGATAAATTCTTCCCTCCTCTTCCTCTGAATTAGGAAGATCAATAGTAGGAACAGAACTAGAAATCTATGTCTTGTTTAAAGAATTGTCCTCAACCTGGGTTTGTTCAGGTAGAGTCTTTTCAATGACATTGGTTACCACCTGGGAAATTTCAGGTGACTGAGATGTTGCAACTTCTTCTGTATCTAAGGCTGAATTCATTCTATTCATCTTTTGCTTTATTTTCTCTAAAGTGTGCAAATAATCCTTAACTTGCTGTTCCATAGATGTCTGGGGAATTTCTCCCATGGGAGCTTTCCCTTTATCCAAGCCCGAGCTGGTTTCCATAGATGTAGTTTTGGATGCCAAAGATTATTTTGTTGTAGCTTGAGCTTCTCTGTCTTCCTTGAATTTTTCAATCCTTTCCAAGATGTCCAACTCCATCGACCTATAATGCTTTACCCTGTCCCTGATCTCCTTCTGATACTGCAGGATATGGATTTTCTCTTCTTTTCTCTTAACCCTTGCTAGGACTTCAGAAAATGTATCTACTCCCTAATAAATGAAATCATCTGGAGTTTCCTCATGAACATAACCTATTTTGAAATGATTTTGCCTCAGGTTTTAATCAACAATCGCTTTAGGATCGTGCTGTCTTTTGATTGAAAAACCAAGATTAAGTGACATGATGTGGTCGCTCAGCTCCAATGCTCAAGTAGAAGTGGGTACACTCAAGGATCCAAGGGTAATGGGAAACTTGGGCCAAACTTTCCTCTTTGGTGTAGGACATTTCTTGTAGATCCCTTTTGTAACTATTTGAAATGAGAGCTCTTATAGGACCAACCTGTCTGGTACAACCTTAGGAAACATGTGAGCTACATTGTTGCCATAAAACCTAATATAGGTGAAATATTCACCAACATACCAGTCCCCCATAGTGGCTATGATATATTTTGCTTTCGGTGAGAACGCAGGCGCTTCTTTGTTGAAAATCAGAAAATATACCTTGCCAAGGAAACTTTCACATATATCATAGAATCTAGTCACATAGTTTCCATCCCAGAGCTCGGAATGATAGATATGTACAGCTGGGGCCAGTAATTCCCAACTCCATCCCAAATTAGGGTAATGAAAATCAACACAGAATATTTCCACAATGAAGGTGGTAAGATAAAAATTGGGCTTTTTCTTAGCAGTGGCTTTCTGGAACTCCTGGATGGAGTTTTTAAGTTCCAATGATAGAATTGAGTCCTAATCGAAAGATTCACCTGTAGTAATAATGTGATGAGCAATGGGAGCCCATTCCTCTTTAAATAAAGAATAGTTGGGAAGGTCATAAATCCTGCACAATATCGCTGCCAATAGGGAGTAAGGCTCTTTAAAGCACTCGACAGGGTATAATTCGTCTTTCCTCTTGGAAAATTTATGGGGTTAAGTCATCCAGGATTTGAGCATCTGGTCGAAATTGAATTTGGATTTGGCAGTGTTAATGAAATTTGCATCTATGAGCTTGGTATAAGGTTTAAGAGCATAAATCTTGACAAAGGTTTCTTAGTGAAAGTTGGCTAGATGAGAACTGGTACTGGTATTGAAAGAATGATCTTTCACATTGGCATGGTCTATGATCCATCACACAACATCGTTATAAGGTAGGATAATTCGTCTAGAAGGAATCATATGTAGACGAGAGTCTCTAATTCTCTCATAAATAGTTTGGTCACCCTGGAAATCTGAGGGGTCATTGTTATAAAAAATTGAGTAAACCTGTGACCAATCTAGATGGTAAGTTTTAGTCACTCGGCTGCTCGTATCAGAAAAGACACAAAATTTCGGGTCTTTGGTGAACATGTCATCTTGAAGGTTTTTACTCCTGGTAAATTTGGGGGTTTTGGATGTCTCTACGTGTTGATTTGAATATTTATACCAGAAATTAAAACTGAATTATGCAGTAAGCACAATAAACATTTTGAATTGTAAGAGAGTAACCTAATCACCAACCTAAAACTGTAATAATCACTGTCAGAATCGCGTGGTAAATTATGGAGGTAAAAATCACACAGTAAAGTGAATTACAACAGTTAAAATAGTGAAAAATTGTAAATCTAATCTATCATATTTATAATTCCCAAGAAATAATACATACTGTCATATGAGAGTAAAAAGAAAAAGAACAGTTAGGATCAGTTTGGCAGGATGTAGAATCAAAAACAAAATCACAAGTTTTATTAACTATTAACCATTCCACAACTTGTGGGATGCAGAGTGTAGAATAGCAAAATAGAAAAAGAAATTATTCAATTGGCTCCACATTCCATATCTTGTAGGATGTGGGATGCGGAAATACACAAAACAAAATGCGAACAAATGATAACCCCACAACCAATATTCCGCAAGTTGCGGGATGTGGGATGTAGGTTCACTAAAGTAAAACAAACATAAGCAATCTCCCACATCCGTAGTTGCAGGATGCAGGATGCGGTTTTGGAAAATGAAACATCAAAAATAAAGGTTTCCCACATTCTGCAACTTGTGGGTTGCAAGATGCAAGACATTAAAACAATCCAAACAAACTCAATCATTCTGCATTCAAAACAAAGAAATCAAGCATGGTTTTTTGGAAATTTGGTTAAGTCAAGGAATCCCAAAAATAAAAAAATATGTATGAAACTTTTAAAGATTACGAAGAGTCTTACCAAGTAATATTCATATGTATAATTGGGCTCTCGTGTCAAAATGCCATGGGATATGTTGTACCTACAATAAATGGCAACTATTTGGAAGAACCAGTTATCTCTACAACACAATAATCCTTCCCAATCAAACTGTCAGTGGAAAAATGATTAAATCACACAAAAAAAAATGTTAACATAAGAATGTAACCAACTAGAAGTTTAAAATTATTGATGCAATCCCATCCATGGTCATTTAAAAAAAATAATGCAACTCTGATTCAAATGTCATTGGAAGATAGGGTCACCTGAACTAAGGCTGACATAGGCATGTAGTTTGAAGGTGAACCTAAAATCAGACCTTTACCACTTTGGTTTTCACACAGGGCCTATTAAACTATCATTCATTCTTTCCCCTCTTATATANATATCACTCCATTAGACCCCCACACCCTCAAAATGGCTTAAGGATGAAGAAAAGATCTTAAAAACCCAAAAAAGGAGCCTAAAATACTCTCCTAGGAGCTAAAGCCCCCCAAAAGGGGCTAAAACCAGAAAAGGAGCTAAAATTAGGGCAGAAAGGGGCTAAAATACCAAAAAAGGGGATAAAGCCCTGACCAAGGGCTTAAAACCCTAAAACCCCAAAAAAATATATATAAAAGGAGGGTGGGGGGTCACTCGCAAAACACTTTTCCCTTGCATACTGTTATGCTGCCCGTGGATGCCTCAAGACCCTTTTTCTCTCAAGCCACCCACACTCCCTCTCCTCCATCTCCATTGAGCCATATCTTCCCCATCCAAGAGAGGTGCTTCCACAAGCTAGGGCATGGTGGCCCATTTCCACCCAAAGAGAAGGTATAACTGTGTTTTTCTTGTCTTGTTTATTTACTTAGTAGTTTCTTTGCTTTCTAACCCGTGATTTCATTTGCAGGTTTTTTTCCTAACATTGTTTTGCAGGTATTTTAGTTTATATAGCTTAGTATTTGTTTGTAGGTTATTGGAAGCGGAACCCTAACCTTTGTTTGCAGAGGGGTTCACCATTGTTTTTCTTACTGTTCTTTTGCTTTCTTTACATTTCATTTTTCCTTTCAGTATTTCCACACATAGGAACCTACCCTTCTGTCCTATAGACAGAAGGGAGACATTCCTGCCCTTGTAGTAAGGATAAATCCCTGCTACAGAACTAGCGACCATACCAGGTTGATCCCACAGAGTTCCTGGTCCAAATTTTTAAATTTCAAGTTTTTTAATTTTTTGCCCTAGTTTTCAAAAATTTCATGTCAAATTCAATTTAGATCTAGTTTATTTTCAATTATCAGTACTGCTGAAGCCTCTGCTAGGCAAATTTGAGTTATTTTGGCCATAGTACAGATTATTGTCGGCTAGATCTGACTCTGGATCACAAAAAACCCCAAATTGAGGGCAGGTCGCTCTTATCGGTCCTAAACAGGGGTTGAGGGTGCACTTAATGGCCAAACAGGTGCACCCAGGGTGCACTTAATCCCCCGATAAGTGTGACTTCACTCAGAAACATAGACCGCGACTGTCTGTGAATTCTATGCAACCCCCTTGCCTGTTTCTGAAAAAATCTTGTGGCCCCCTCGCCATATTTGCTCAGGAATGTGTGGTCTATCAAACAGAGTTTAAATTTCAGTTTTTTAGGGACTATTAGTGCATATTAGCCACCTCTTTCCAGCACTATAAGTCAATTTCAGTTTTTGTTTTAATTTCCTATAATTGCATCAACAAACAATGTGTAAATTCCAAATTTTAAATGGATTAATCAAATGAATGTAGCTTAACTAAAATCAACCTAAAACTAGCTGTCTTGCTTACCCTTCCTCCTACCAGTCATCACCCTCTGGGGTGTTCTGGGATACGACGAAGGGAAAGATCGTATAGATCTAGGCCCTTCATTGAAAATTCTTCCAAACCATTAAAATCGAATGACCTGGAAGGTAGAGGGGGTACATAAGGAGGGATTCTCATGGCACTAAGTGTCCTCCCTGTTGACCAACCTTGCATCTGAGAGGTGACCTGTGGATCTATGAATGAGCTTAGTCCCATTGTGTTGAGAACCCATAACCTTCTCTTGGTTGAAGAGAAATATCAGTGTGAGGTAGTCATCTAGTTAGGCCATCCACATTCAGGGTTAAAAACTATATTGGTTTACAATTTTTTATTATTCAATGCTTGCATACACAGCCACAATATGATGAATTCATAAACCATTTATAGCTACCAAATACCAGAAAGACAAACAAACAAATACACCATACCAAGTAATTAACCCAACTCAGTTCATGACATTGAGAGAGCCTTAAAAATTTATCAATTTACACTAAGGTTAATCAAATCTCCAGTCTTTGAGGACATAAGTCCCTGACTGCTTCAACTGTGGGAATTACTTGTGCTCTACCCATAAAATCATTATGAGGAGTACCACAGGAACCCAAAAGTAGCTGGCTGCTGAGAGGAATTGCCAAGAGAAACGGGCAATGACCCCTTCCGATTGAGTAGAAGCACCTGTAACAAAAAATCCAAGCGCTGTCTTTTGGTAGTCTTGCTAGTTGAGTGACCACCTAAAGATATTAGGAAGCTATTGAAACTGGGGTCCAAACATCATTCCCACCAGTTTCATACATAAAATCTAACACAATTGATCCTCCATGCTCTTCCTCACACCTAAGAGGCAAACCACCACCATTTGAAACACTCAACCGACACCGTCAAAATCATTCTCAGTGATATCCCACACCATCAGAAGGCCACATAGCCTTTGATTCTGATTTAGACTCGTATCAATCTAAACTAGACCTCCATACTGCACCATCAATCCCCATGGCTGGTGCCAACCCAGATCCATTTTCTCGCATAACCTTAGCAAGTGGACCCATGTCCACACCAACCTAGCAAGTGGCCCAAGCACAGTCATGAAAACTATCATCAGTCAGCTTCCACCACCTATAGTGACCAACTAAGCTGGCCCACTTGTAGCACATAGGGGCAGTGGCCCTTCCACACACACTGCCCCTCCAACCACACAGGGGGGCAGTGGACCATCCACTTACATTGCCCCTACTGTCATACATGGGGGTAATGTCCTCACCACTCATACTATCCCCCCCATAACACTTGGGGGAATTGGCCCATCCGCAATGGTTCCACCGCAAGTACCCCCAACTGTGTAGATGCATTATGCACCTGCAAACCCCACCACCATCGCAGCCCCATCCCACATCAACCTGGGGTAAAATTTTCCTTTCGTGGCTATTCTTAACTTGCCTAATTTGGCTCAATTAACAAATGACCTCATCCACCACCAACCTTTTTGGCCTCCCATGCCAACCAAGTTTCCATCAGACATTCCCAAGTTTGAAGGCAAAGCAGGGGAATGTCCCCAAAACCACATAATGAAATTTCATCTATGGTGCTCATCAAACAACATTGTAGACAATTCCATTAGGATGAGGCTATTCCAATGCACCCTTATAGGTGTTGCAGCCAAATGGTACATTGAGCTACCGTAGGCCAAATACCCGGACTTCAACTCCCTAGCCTTCATGTTCCTATAGTATTTCCAACTCCCCGTCAGATATGACGAGGGGGTGGAGATCCTTCTATCCTGTCGCCAAAGAACTGCCACTCATATAACCAACCACATCCATGAGTGGTGGCGACGTCGCAACTTATGCAAAATCCAACTTGATGACCGGATCTTCTTGGATTGGTTCCTTAAGACCTTGCTCCCACCCATAGCAAACGACATCGCATCCGAACGTCCCCAATCCAAAGAAGAGGCCATACTGAAAGCCCAATAGTTTGACCTGATCTACACTTAGTCTGGATACCTATACACCGTCATTCCAGACACTCCCCGCCCAAGTACCTCATACCATGATGCACCGGGGGAATCCCATGCTACAGATGGCATCATAGGATCGATCTCGCAACAGCCATAACACTGACCAACACTAGCTGCAGTTCCATTACAACCAAGAAATACTGCTAGTGTTTCTTACCAGAACCAAGCTCTGGACTACGCAAGAATGATTTCCCAGTCTGGAGCAACAACTTCCTATGCACAACCTGCGCCACTGCAGCAGACTCAGACCATGGCTTGGCCAACACAACAGTATGTGGGTAAAATTCCCACGCTTGTGGCACCACCACCCCCACAAATATACTATGCACCACCAGTGCAACTAGTTTAATCCCCCTCCCCTGCTCCACCCGCTCCATTGGGACAAGTGTTTGCACAACAAAACTGTCCCAACCAGCCTGCCCCCAACAATCAACAAGGGCAAGCTCAAAATAACCGGCCCCATAACTAAGGCAATAACCAACTGCAAGGAGGCCATCAACAATCGAACCCTTCCAATAATGCCACAGAAAATCGGCCAGCCCAAAACCCCCCACGACAAAATGTACCAGGATGCAACGCCTCGTTGTGCATTTACCAACTGTGCACACTCTGTGATGTTTATGGGAGCTACACATTCAAGTGTCCCCTTATGGGTTGAGCTAAGCAGGACATTCAAAACAAGGCCCAACGGGCTGCCAATGCTGCAAATCAAGCCCAACCTAACTCGGCACCACAAGGACCTTCCCCCATGGTGCTTCAAAACCCTCTACCAGTCCAAGGATTGGTGGCAACCGCACCCCCTCCCCAATCCAATCCAAACGCTCTGGGGGCACCTCCCACAGCTAAAACAGGTGTTCATCACCTACTAGCCATGACGACTGAAGAGGTCAACTTACAAACTATATGGAATTAGTAAAAAGCCAACACTGAACCTGCTGACTCATCAGCAACATCCATGTCTAAGATAGTCAACCTACCTCTTCAGTTACCCCCATTCCCACGCCCCCCCATATGTAGAGTTGCCAATAATGCCACAGCTAGAGATACAATTAGCTATAGCATTGTGGATGATTTGGCCCAAATGCCAACCGCCATGTCATCTCTTGAGGTACTTAAAACGTGCCCAATGCATCAAAAAACCTTACTAGAAGCCCTTGGGGTAGTAGACCCCTCTGACTCTAAGTTGATCAAATTCGACAGGGAGAATGGAGAACCATGCATGCCATCGACCATCACCTTTCAAATCTTGCTGTCCATCTAGAATTTGGTTGTGCACTGGTGCATAGTGGATAAGGGGGCATCCATGTGCATTATGTCTACCTTGGTTTGGTAGAAACTTGGATCACCAATTCTGCAACCATCCTCCACAACTCTACAAGCTTATGATGGACATCCCACTAAATCCCAAGGAATCCTCCCCCACTTTCCCATCACATTAGCTGGGAAGATAGTGTTGATCGACATAGAGGTCATCAATTCTCAATTGGACTATAACCTTCTCCTCAGGAGAAGTTATATGTATGCCATGCAAGCTGTCGTATCAACTGTCTTCTATCTCATTGATGTTCCCCCATGAAGAGAATATCGTGATGGTTGATCAACTCACTTATCATGATCCACAAGGGTTAACAACACTTGCCAACGTTATCCCTACCATCACCACCATTGAGCCACAAGGGGCGACCACACACGCTAATGTCGTCCCTGCAACCAACACTATGGTTGAAAACACACTAGCCTCCCCATTGTTTAATGCGGGCCCTGGGTTGTTTATCGATCCCACCATGACGGCTCCTTTCCCATTAGTGTCACCACCACCAACAAAAAATGAAATTGCAGACTTGTGCATGGTCTCATCCAGCATCGCTGCACCCAAACAACAACCATAGCCGTATCCCCAACCACAACCACAACATCATCTGTAGCTACAACAACAACAGAAGCCACAACATCACTCACAGAAGTAGCATTACGTGCAGCCACAACCACAACCGTATCCCCACATGCAACTAGTTGGGAGTTATCTAGGCTCATCTCCAGTCCATACGACTCCCTTCATCTTTCCCCCACCTAGTGTCATGAGCAAACCAGTAATGGCCACCTTAAGCCTACCCAACTTTACATTGGGAATTTCAGTGTGGTATCTTGATCCACCAGCTCAACCAGCAATGCCCCAAGTTGTTTTAACCCTGGTGCAACCCATCATGGTTGAGTCTCACCCTCCACCCGGTCTGCACAAGCTAATCGCTGCACCTACACCTGCACCACCCCAACCCAAAAGGGCTAGGGAAAATAATTCCAAAGCCACTACAGAGCCATGACAAGTCCCACCTTATGTTGTCTATGAGAAACAGGGCCATCCAACTCAGAATTGCCCTGAAATACCAGTGATCTATGTGCATCTAGATGCCATGGATACAAACAAAAACATCCTCAAGGTTGAACTCCCAACCATGCCAATATTCAGGAACAAGGCATTGAGAACAAACCATGTTTGTGCCTTTTGCGGCTTTTATGGCCATTAATCCCACCATTTCCAAGACTTTCCCATATTTTGAATGGCTCTCGCTAACCTCCATCAATATTCCCTTGAGTCTGAGATCACCTTGATCGAAGAAGTTCACCCACCACCTCCTTCTTCAGAGACCATGTCCATTTACATGATGTCCAGTTCCACTGACCCGCTCATCTCCATATCTAATGACAATCCATCAAACCTATCGTTTCATTGCTTCAGCAATGATGAGGAGATACTTGAAGCTCTGACCACCCCGGAATACCCATGGGACGACGTGCACCATTGCTCGTTCTTCCTCCCTTAAGAACTTGTGTCGTAGTCTGACCAATTTTCTATGGAGACCAAATATTTCATCCATGGGAAGGTCGACTGGTTGAAGAAACCCATCCCAACACCTGATGCCTTCGAAGAAAGGAATATAGTGAACATTTCACCAACCATTAAAATTGACATCTCAACCAATCTGAGATTGTTGAAGAAATCATGTTGGGGGCATCTTGCTCCCCGGAAGAGGTCGATGCCTACAAAGCTCTCTTCTAAGAATTCCATGACATATTCACTTGGTCTTACACCGAGATGCCTAACCTAGATCCATCCATCGTGGAAATCCAATTCGACACATGGCTTGATGTGGCTCCCGTACACCAAAAGCAATAGCCTATTCACCCATCCAAAGTGCCCGTGGTCAAAGCTAAGATAGAGAAGCTGCGCGCAACCGACTTCATTTATCCCATTACATACAACATTTGGGTTTCTAATCCTATTCCCATGAACAAAAAATAGGGCACCATTCACATTTGCATAGACTTCCATGACCTCAATGGGGCATGTCCCAAAGACAACTTCCCCACGCCATTCATTGATCAGATCATCAATGCATGCGCCGGACATGAGGCCTTTTCCTTCATGGACGGTTTTTCTGGATATAACCAAATCCAAATTTGGAAAGAAGATCGTTATAAGATGACATTCACAACCCCATGGGGCACATTCATGTATCAAGTCATGCCCTTTTGCCTAAAAAGTGCTGGAGCCACCTTCCAGCGTTCCATGACATATTGTTTCCACGACCTAATTCACATCATCTTGGTTTACCTAGATGACCTTACCGTGCGATCACCAAAACAAGCACAACATATAGACAACTTGCGGCAAGTATTTTTACATTGCTGCAAGTACAACATCCACCTAACCCCCTCAAGTGCATTTTTTGTGTCCTAACAGGCCATCTACTTGGGTTCATTGTATCCCATAAAGGGATAATGGTAGAACCCCTCAAATTTCAAGCTATACTTGATCTTCCTCCCCCAAAAACTCAACACCAACTACAAGTCTAAAAGGCAAGGCCAACTTCCTTCGCCACTTTATGCTAGAGTATGCACAAAATCTTATAGATTCATCCACCTACTCTACACAAAGATCCCCTTTGTTTGGGATCAACAAGCACAAGAATCATTTGACGCACTCAAGCAAGCCCTGGCTTCTACACCATCACTCTCAGCACCAGATTTCACTCGAGACTTCATCCTCTATGTGTCGGCCTCGAAAAATTCCATCACTGGAGTCTTGGTCCAAGAAGATTATGCTCTCCATGAGCATGTGATTTACTACATCATTCAGAAGCTAACAGGACCCCCACTACGATATTCACCCGAGGAGAAATTAGCCCTCACCATCGTCTTCTTTGCTCAGAAATTGCACCACTACATCATTGCAAACCATACTCGTGTAGTGGTTGATTCAAACCCAATGTGGTACCTCTTAAGCCATCGCATTGTACAAGGTCAAGAATCTAAGTGGGTAGTCATCCTCCAAGAGTTCGACCTAGATTTTGTGTCTCCAAAAAGCACAAAGGCACTCACATTGACCATGCTCATGACCAATATACCCCCATTAACCGTGTCATCCACCACCAAGAATGATCTCCCTGATGATTTCCTATTCGTCATCATCCATGGCCGACCCATGGTATGGGGGCATCCTTCTCTATTTACGAGCACAGAAGTTCACAGCCCACTTAAACCGTGAGGATAGGCGATGCATCTGACATCAAGCCATTCGCCACTTATTTATTGGAGATTTTCTATATCGTCGAGGCATTGATACCATCCTATGTCGTTGCCTCACCCGTGACGAGGCCGAAACCATCCTCAATGACTGTCATAATGGAGCTTGCGGTGGCAACCTTTCAGTCTTGGAAACCACCTAGAATATTCTTCACACTAACTACTATGGCCCTCTATCTTCGCCGATTGCATAGAGGGAGTTAAGCATTGCTACAACTATCATGTCTTTGCCCCAAAGGAAAGAAACCCCCCCGCACCGTTACACCCCGTGGTCACAGTCGGGCCCTTCTACAAATGGGCACTTGACTTCATGACAATCACCCCCATTTTGGCTAATGGTCATAAATACATCATTATGGCAATCGATTACTTCACCAAGTGGGCTGAGGCCATTCCCACATTTGATTGCAAAGTTAAAACCACAGCGCTCTTCTTCTTTAACCATGTTATTACATGATTTGGTGTTCCTAAACAACTCGTCTCAGACCATGGAGCACACTTTCAAGATGTTGTATGGGTTGAACTATCAACCACGTTGAAGTTTGAACACCAATACTCATCATCCTACTACCCCCAGGGAAACGGCCAAGTTGAAGTAGTCAACAAAATCATCAAAACAATGCTCCAAAGGATGGTGGGAAGCCATAAAACCAACTAGAATCACATGCTATTCTCCACCCTATGGGATTATCGCACATCCACAAAAAATGCAACCGGTTTCACCCCTTTCCGCCTAGTACATGGCGTTGAATCAGTGCTCCCTATAGAGTGCCAAATCCCATCTCTCCACCTCACAATGGAACTCCTTCCTGATACTTCACCTTTAGAAGAGCAACTCATCCAACTTGAGCAAACCATAGAAGACCGTCGAGCTACTCTCCAAGCCATTGAAGCAACAAAAACATGGTCAAAGGTCCACTATGACTCCCATCTCCACCCTCGCACCTTCAACAAAGGAGACATGGTTCTAGTCTATGACCAACCCAACGATAAGTTTGGCAAAGGGAAGTTTGAGTCAATATGGTATGGCCCATATGTCATCCATTATTTCCTTGGAAAAGGGGCATACACCCTTATTGACTCTGATGGACATCTCTTGGAGAACCCTCGCAACAGGCTCTACCTTAAGAAATTTTATGCTTAACTTCACCAATGAGTCGCTTCATTTTCTTTTCTTGTTTTTCAATGTTTTTTTTTAGCAAAAATCAGGGGCAGCACCATCAAATACTAATACAAAGTCACCTAGAACCAGTTCGAGACACCTCTCACACCTCCGGGCTCAAATTTTCATTTCTTTATGAGACCATTGTCTCATGTTTAATAAATCAATTTCGGGACCATTTCCCACCAGTCACCTTGATTTACGAGCCATGACATGACGATGCAAGTGTCCACAGACCTATACTTGTATCACACTTCCCAACCACTACTCATGTGAGTTTCAGGCCACCGCCTGTTAAGGAATGCTATTTTTTACTTTTATTTTGTCTTTTAACACATAGTTGTGTTTTCTATTCACCGCACCTTACGCAGACCTCTGGACCACTATCCACAAAATGATTTCTTTTTCTTGCATGTATTTGGCATATAAGTGCCCCTGGACTTGCCCTCACATCACATGTAGTCAAGTCCATTCACTGCAACACACACACATGCTCTCCTGACCTCTATCCGAGAGCCACCCCAGTTTACGTGCCTCTACTACACCAACTCACGAGCCTCTGCTGCGATCTATCCCGTGCATGTATTGGTATGTTTGAGAGCCTTCTGATCCATCCATACTATGTGGATGACCTTTGGACCTCTTTCCACTATTCTAACATGGGGCACCTCCTATGCCACTGCAATAGGTTGACCAATTTGGATTTTGTTTAAGCTCTTTTCTGACTCCTTAAAACAATGAAAAGATTGCCGAGCGCAGCTACTTCCCTTCCCACTCATTAAAGTATAGGAAAGGATGTCTACATCGTCTCATTTACCTCCTTTTACAGATCATGTAGACCATTAAATGAAAAGGACCTTCTTGGCACACTCAAGCTAAGATCGTTCCCCTCTACATACGTTTATGCTTTCTCGGGCAGAGGGGCCGCACTTTACAAAAAAGCTCACCAAGGGTTGTCGTTAAGCTCTTTTCCATCCTTCTCAACAAGAAAATATCACCGAGAAAACTTGGTTTCATTCATGCTCATAAAAGTATTTGAATGACCATCTAGTCAGTATAGGTTTAACCTTTTTTGTCTTGATTGGACTACCAACGGTAAAGAAGTCTCTCATCCCCAATAGGATGGGCGAGCTCTCCTATGTATACTTTTATCCTTTTTCGAGTAGAGGAGACTACCAACAAAAAAGAGCCCCCACTGGAGTCTTCTTCGTGCTTTCATACTCTCTAAAAATTGAAAGCACCATCGAGCATTTACCTTTTCACGCTCACCAAAATCCACGAGATCATACCATAACAGTGTCCCTAGACACCACCCCACAGAAAATAGTTTGGTAGCATTCCTACATTGGGTTGCCTTTGTTCAGATTACTCTGTAATGTGTCTTCCTTGGATCCCATCAATATAAAAAATGCATACCTCCTCCAAGTATTTCCCATCTACAGCGACATCCCCAGCATTACAGCTATGATCCCATTCCCATGAGTCAGTTTCATTTGCTACCCGGTCTGCCCTGTCATCATACTCTGAACAAAGGAAGTTTGAGTCTACCAAAGTCCCCCTATCCCTGTTAAAATCTTCCCCTTCCCTCCCCCCCCCCATTCAGTGAGTCAGTCTGCATATTGCTTCACACCTTTCAGTTATTTCCCTCATGCTCTTGGTCAAGGAACATCATTGCCTTGACTAGGGGCAGGCCTCCCTCTGTCGACACCAACACACATATTCCAGAGGATAGACCTAGAGTTCCCTATATATTGGTTTCATTAACCTCATTGATGAGTTCCTTGGACCACTTGAGAGGAGTCCTTAGTGCCTCCTTGGATGGTTGTTTCTCACGTGCTCGACTCCAACTACATCATCGCACCATTGAGATTCGTACAGGGTTTGGTCTGCACAATATTTGGTCGAAGACCCCAGATGTCACCTGACTCTAGCACATTGATGAGTCTACTCGAGGGACCTAAATAGGTTATGTCCTTATGATTTTTGAGTTGCATTGGAGACAGTGTTCAGAATCCCCATCAGTGCTTCGATATACCTTTATGACTGATGCAGCATACTTGTACCACAGAGACTCTGACTCTCAATCAGTGATTCCATCGAACTATGTACCATTCCAGATCCAGCAGACCACCAGTCATGAAGATATATAATTCCATGACAATGCCATGGGTCCAATGTACCAGATCAGCATTGTATTCATCCTCACATGGAGGCAATCGTGATTGCAACATCAGTTTTATATGATCGGCTCTTGTATTTTAGAGCATAGATCAAATTATTCTTTTGACATTTTCATGAGCATGGGGATGCCTGCCTCATCCATATACATGTCACACATTATTTGTATCTCACACATTGATGGGAACCATATTAATACAAAAACCAAAATCCACCATGCCCTAGCCCCGAAAGCACCACCTCTATGCATCAAATCCTATGATGTTCATTGGCCATATGTTGAGCTCCTACCCTCACACATCAGGGGGGAATCTGTTAACCCAAAAAATCCCCCACTCAGCTCTCCATGGCCTACACCACCCAAGGACACCATCTCACGACCCTCATATCAATCCATTAGACCCCCATACCCTCAAAATAGCTTAAGGATGAAGAAAAGGGCTTAAAAACCCCAAAAAGGAGCCTAAAATACTCTCCTAGGAGCTAAATCTCCCAAAAAGGGGCTAAAACCCTAGAAGGAGCTAAAATTAGGGCGGAAGGGGCTAAAGCCCTTACCAAGGGCTTAAAACCCTAAAACCCCAAAACAAATCTAGAAAAGGAGGGTGGGGGGTCACTCTCAAAACACTTCTCCCTTGCATACTATTATGCTGCTTGTGGATGCCTTGAGACCCTTTGTCTCTCAAAGTCACCCACACTCCCTCTCCTCCATCTGCATTGAGCCATAGCTCCCCCATCCAAGAGAGGTGCTTCCACAAGCTAGGGCATGGTGGCCCATTTCCACCCAAAGAGAAGGTATAATTGTGTTTTTCTTGTCTTGTTTATTTACTTAGTAGTTTCTTTTCTTTCTAACCCATGATTTCATTTGCAGGTTTGTTTCCTAACATTGTTTTGCAAGTATTTCAGTTTACTGTAGCTAAGTATTTGTTTGTAGGTTATTGGAATCGGAACCCTAACCTTTGTTTGCAGAGGGGTTCATGATTTTTTTACTTACTGTTCTTTTGCTTTCTTTACATTCCATTTTTCCTTTCAATCTTTCCACACACAAGAACCTGCCCTTCTATCCTATAGATAGAAGGGAGCCATTCCTTCCCCTGTAGCAAGGAGAAACCCCTGCTACAAGGACCACTGCTCCATGTTTTGGTGATCAGTGCCATTCACAAACCTGACCTTGAGACTGAACAAGCCAGCTCGGTAAGGAGACCTCTTGTCTTCCAACTATATGGACAAAAGCAGCTATCATGGCTTGGTGTCCATATGTAGGAAGCATTACTCATTGATGCTCTATAGATCATGAATGAGTAGACCTGTGATAGGATCTCCCATCTTCCAGAGAACTGGAAGCCATATCCCCACATCAAATGGCAAAGATGTCATTTCACTGAGAACATATGAACCTAATAAGCTGGCTCATGATGAGACCCCTCATCTTGTAATTCACATGATAAGAATATATGGTTGTTGCTGAATCCAATAGAGTAATACTGACCAGGCTATAAAGATATACCACAATGCCCTAATGAGACCTTAGACAGGGTGAGCCTTTTCTTCCACAACTATCATCATCAGAGTACAGCATGTCAAATGTGTTAACCTAGATGAGAGGGCATTAATACAAAATTCTGTAAATATGGTTATCATTCAAATATGACAAATCCTTATATGAGTTAGAAAATATAGGGACTGATAGATCTGTTTCAGTTGAGAGTATTGAATACTGAGAAAATTAGTTGCTCATTACTGGCAAGTGTGTAGATATTACCAAAAGTTACCAAAATCAAGGAATCATTCAAAAATAATAGGAAAATAACACACCAAACCCATATACAGGGTTGAATCAACCTTTCTCAAACAAAGTACTTCTTGAGAAGAAAAACATTCACTAGGAAGGTGTCAACGACTCCTTCCAGCATTTGTAGCTGAACTGTACTAGGACCAATATTTTTTCTAACAATGAATGGTCCTAGCAAAAGTCGTTGAAACTTGGTGTAATCTTTTTTGTCCTTATGTTGTTTGTCCCATTGTAACACTAAATCTCCCACTGAGAAATCTTTGTATGATGAATATCTCTCATCAAACCACTTCTTAACCAACTATTGATGTTGGTAGAATTTATTCTTGGCTTTTTCTCTATCATCTTCTAGTTTGAGTAGAGAATCAACCCTCTGATGTAATGGGGAAGAGTCATTCTCTTGGATGGATTGGGACAATTTCAATGAAGGAATGGTGAGATTAGCTAGTAAGACAAATTCCTTGCCATAAATAAGGAAATAAGGGGAGTTACCAAGGGCTGCCTTTGGAGTGATTCGATCTTCCCAAAGAGCATAGTAAATTTGGGTGTGCCAGTCTTTATGATGAGAAGCCATTGTCTTATTAAGGATGCTTATCAAGTTTTTTTTTGAGGATTCCACAAGTCCATTGCCCTGGGGATAGTAATTAACAAAAAAATTAAGATTTATCCCCTTTTCAAGGACATATCTAGTCAATTCAATGGACTGGAAATAGGAGGAATTATCAAAAAGAAGATACTAGGGGGTGCCAAACCTAGTGATTATCTGATTTTCTAGGAAAGAAATTACCTAGCCTGTGTTACACAGTTTTAAAGCGACTGCTTCTACCCACCTTGTGAAATAGTCAGTGGTTGTTAAAATGTATTTGTGTTTTAATGAGGATACGGGGTTGATGGGTCCAACAAAATCCAATCCCCATTTCTGAAATGGGAATTGGACTATTACTGGCTACAAGGGGTAAACAGGTTTCTTAACTTTTCCAGCGCACTTCTGGAAAGGCTCATACTTTCTGCAAATGAATGGGAATATCTGAACAGGGTCGACCAATAGTATCCTACCATGATAATTTTATGAGTTGTGGTATCACCTGAAAAGTGTCCTCCTATAGGTCCTGCATGAAATTGAAACATAAAATCATCAGTCTGATCCTTTTCTAGGCATCTGAGAAACACCCCATCATAATTATTTTTAAACAAAACATCATTAATAAGCTGATAAGGGAATGATTTCAGCCTTAATTATCTATGTCTTATGGGATCTAGAGTTTCAAGAGAAAACCCATTATGTATAAATAATCTGATGTGATCATACCATTCAGATGCCACGGTTTCAAGTGCATTAACAAAACCTGTAGGAGTAGCTTCTTCCGGTTCCCAAATGACTTGCTGATTTTTAGGGTTGTTTGACTAGGCAATGAGCTGACACAAACCTTATACTCTGATGATCTTCACGTGCTTAATCTCTAGATCATATTCTTGAAGAGCGGTCATCCAGTGAGCTCTCTTTTCTCCCAACTCCTTCTAGATGAGGACATTGTGAATTGCCGCATAAGGGACAATCACCTTAGTCCTTGACTTCAAAAGATAAGGCCTCTAATGTTTTACTGATTTATATACTGTGTAGTCCTGTTTGTCAACCTGGGAGTAATTGAGTTCAGCCCCTTTGAATGTCAAATCATGAATGAAATGGGGATTTCGGTGTCTTCGTGATTTTTCTGCATGAGGACAGTAGCATAAGAAAGTTAGTTGCAAATGTATACAATATAAAATATTTACTGAAATCTAGGGACATGAAAGCAAGTGCTTCTGCTATAGTTTTCTGAATTTCAATAAATGCATTTTTTTGTTCTTCAGACTACTTAAATGGTACATCTTTTTTGACCAAAAACTGCAGGGGTTTAATTACTTGATCAAAATTAGCAACACATATTCAAACAAAATTAATCTTACCCAAAAATGATTGCATTACCTTATGAGAGTTAGGAAGGCCGATCTTGGAGATTTCTTCGACTAGTTCAGGATCAATAATCATACCTTCTTTTGAAACTACGAAACCCAACAAATTACCTTATGTTACGGTGAAGATGGAATTCTTGGGATTAAGGGAGATGCCAAATTTCCTGCACCTTTCGAATACCTATTTTAGCATAGACAAATGATCCTGTCATTTTTTAGAGTAAATGGTAACATCATCAAGGTACACAACAACATAATTGTGGATCAAACCCCTGAAAGCTATGTTTATAGCTCTTTGGAATGTGGCTCATACATTTATTAGTCCAAACTTCATTCATCTATATGTGAATGTTCCCCAAGGGGTCCTGAAAGCATTTTTCAGTCGATCGTCAGGTGCAACCAAGACTTAGTTGTAACCAAAAAAACCATCTAGCAGAGAAAAAATCTCTGATTCGGCTACCTTCTGTAGGATCTGCTCCATTGGAGGAACATGATAGTTATCTTTTTCAAAGGCTCGGTTTAGGTTCCTAAAGTCTACGCAGAGTTTGATTTCCCCATTCTTTTAATGAATAGGGACCAATTTAGCTATCCACTATGTATGTCGGCTGGGAAATATGATCCTATCCAAGAGCAATTTGTCTAGTTCTTTCTTGACAGAAGTCTCTAGACTGGGGTGCATTTTCCTCAATTTATGCTGATAGGGTTTTACATCAGGTTTCATGGGGATGTTATGATGCATGATTATAGTATACTGATTTCATCATATGTCCAAGGAAAAATGTCTTTATATTCCCTACAGAGTTTGATAAAAATTCTTCTTTCGTCATGGGAACAGTGTATTCCAAGATTGATAAATCAAGGTTCGTGCTCTATTCCTAAGTTAACAGGGGTGTAATTCAAGGTTGAGCTTCGGGTCTTGCAATTGATGGTTTGTCTGAATTTATCTTGTAAATCATAGAACTTCTCCAGACTGATGACAGACTTTGGGATGATGTTGGAAGGATCAGATAGAGACTTCTCGTGATCGGCTTCATCAATGGCCATACCCTCGAAGGTATTTTGAGCTGATAGGAAGTCAAGTATTTGATGATCATCATCAAACACCTTTCAATTTGTGACATTGTCTATTATAGAGGGTCTACACATCAATTCAATGGAGGAGGTTTGCGGAGAAAAGCCTTTGGGAGGGATCAGTCTAGATGCAGTCTTGGATAGCAGATCTGCAACAAAGTTCTGGGATCTAGGAACGGATCTAATATTAAATGTTGAGAAGGAATTAGTCATGTCTCTAATTAATCTTTGATAATTAACTAGTTGGGGGGATAGACAATGTATCTGATTCCATACCTATTTCACAATGATTTCAAAGTCTCCCACACTTTCAATTGCTTTAGCTCCCATATCGATAGATTTCCTAAGTCCTTGGACTAAAGCCTCATACTCAACCATGTTATTGGTACATGCAAATTCCAACCTGCATGCAATCATGGTTTTTATCCCTTTAGGATCAATAAGTACACATCCTGCGCCTAGTCCTTCCTTTGACTTGGAGCCATAAAAAAAACAAGGTCCAGACTATAGGATCAATTCTGAAATTGGTATTTACATTATTACATTATCAACAATAGTGCAAGAGAAAGGAACAGAGTAAGATGAGTTACCTGAGAATGTTTCTGCTCATTCTCTATTGCTGATATATTAGCAGGTAAGTCTCCAAAGAAAGTATCAAATGTGAAATGTTCAATTTTATTGTTAAAGAAGGAGACAGATTTGTTGGAACCATTGAGATCAATTACAGTTTGTTTCATGAAAGGTTCTCTATCAACTTTGAGCTTATTAGGCTTCCTGTTAAGAGGCAACCACAAGTGAGACCAATCAGTAGCAAAGTAGCCTTTCAGTTTCTTTGACTAATCCTGAATCAGCCACATACCATAGGTCTCTGGAATATCCACAACCATAATATGGATTGTTTGATGAATCCGAGGATCTGCAGAGAGTCTAAGAAGAACATTTCTTAGCCCCCCTACCACTTTAACCTTGGATCTACTTAACTACACAATCTAAATAGGACATTTTTCATAGGTGGCATTAAGATTCTTACACACAGAAAAGGGGCATAACATTGGATGAAGCACCTGAGTCTACCATACAATTATGCACATTTCTGTGAAAGATATCAATGGTAAATAAAAAGGGAGGAGTACCTTTGCTTCCAGGCTTACGATTGCTTTGAGGGGAAGTGGACTCAATGTTATTATTCTGAGCTTCTCGGGGATGCTTTATAATCATGCTTTTCAGTAAGGAATCCCGTATGGAAGGGATTTTGAGAAGATCAAATAACAATATGTTTGCTTTGACTCTCTTAATGTCCTCAACCAAGTTGTATTCTGGCTCAAGAATGAGGGTGTCCTTCTGCACTTGAGCTTTACCTTTTCTAGGGGTCTATGCTATAGGCATTGCTTCCTATGGAGGTGGCCTTTTAGACCTGGTATTATTTGTGTGATGGATATTAAAAATCGTATTGGGTTATTCTTCTTCTTCTTATTTTGAAAAGAAGCTCATGGAGCTGACCCGCTAGTCATCTTCCTCTTCCTCTTGGGGAGGTTGTGATTCTTGAATGGACTAATATTTAGAGGTTTCTAGGGTGTCTGGTGTTCCTGAATCTAAGGCTTTCAAGATAGAGAATATCTCTTCTGAGGTGAACCCCTCACTAGGATTTGGAGGTGGTAGATTCTGAGGAGGTTGATTTGGCCTCCTAAAATGTGGCTTATTGAATCCTCTATTGTTTGATTGATTTTTGTTGCTTGTATTCTCAATATCTACCATCTCGTTAGACATCCTTTGAAGGAGATTCTTCACTTCACTCATATTGAATGGATCTTGGCTGTTAGCTGCAGGTTTAAGGGAACTATCACTTTTCCTACGTGAGGTAGATGCTTGCTCAGATGCAATATCAGAGTTGTATTTGAGACATAACATGTCTCTTTCGACTTGTATGGATTTGAAGAAAACATATTGCAAGGATTATTTACTGGCCCTTTTGACCCACATGGCTATTTGGGTTGGGAGACCCTTAATATAGTAAGCTACCAATTATTCCTCAACAGGAAGTATTGTATTCAGGATCCTAGTCTTTAAATATGAAAAACGGTGATTGTAATATTTGACTCTTTCTTTACCCTTAGTTTTCATGGAAGAAATCTCTATGACTAATTCCTCAAGGGTTTTTTCATCCCCAAACTTTTGAGTGAAGAGTTCGGAAAACACATCCCATGACGAGATGGAGCTGGCTTCTAAGGCAAAGTACTAGGTAGAATATTTTCCCTCAAATGTGTAATGGAATAGTCTGCAAACCACATCTTCATGGATAACGTTTCTAAGTCTAATGGCTTGCATGAAGGATTTTATGTGGCCTTCCACAAGAATATTATCATCTGGATTAAATTTCGGAAGCCACTTCTCGAGGTTTTTAGGGAATCTGTGTTGATCGCCTAAAACAGATATGGCATCCCCATCTAACCATGGCCTGTTATGTCGTTCGTTGGCCATCAAGATAGAATCTGCTGAGGAGTCTAAAGATTTAGAATCTGATGATTCATCAGATGAGGATGAAGAAGAGGGACGATATGGGGGTGGCCCTCCCGCTCGGATGTTATGTCGAGGAGTCGATGACTCTGGAAACAAGGAACCTAGGTCTAACATAGATTGGATGGCTCACTGAAAAGGTCATGATGTATTTCAGTGTTTTGATCACCTGGTCTTGGACTTTCTTGATTACTGAGTTGAGTCAAATCATGAGTAGGATGATATTCAACAAATTTTCTTTTAAACTCAGGAACGTTGTGGGAATTAGCCTTCAACAGTTGTTTGACTATGATGGACCCTAGGATTGGCGATACGAGAACATATCTGTCTAACGGGGTAGCCTGTTCTTGTCTAGGGGTAACTGGAACAGTGTTTGAAACTTGAACTACTTGTTCCTGTGAAGTAGACGTGCTAGCGCAACTATGAGTAATGATAGGACCTCTTTCTGGAGGAGGTGTATGATTATTTCATTTAGGAATGATGTGTTGGCCCTTCTTCTAGTGCCATTTTTTGAAGCCGCAACTATGTAGGTGGCTGATTAGGGTGTTTAAGGATTACAACACATGAAGAAAACCCAGCCAAAGGCTTCAAACAATCCCATGCATGTATTGTTCTATCCTCAAGCTGTTTGGGATGGTAATCTCCCATAGATACTTTTGTAGCCTCCGCTGGCTTATGGATGGATTTGATCTAGAGTGGATCTGTTTTCTAGAATGGTAAACAAAGACTTGAGAAAAGAAAAGGGAAACTAAAACCTAACTAGGAAGAATAACCTAATCTAAATCTAAACTACTTCAAAAAGATGTTGAATAATTGGCAGGTAGTCTTGATTTGTGTAAAGAATAGACAATTCATTATATTGACAGAAATGTAAATCGAATGAGACTGTACTTACTAATATTACAAATTGTTTAATGAAAATAAAATAACAATAAATAAAAAATAAACCATTCAAGATAACCTGCAGGTGCTCAAGTTAGTTTAAAAACCAACTTATAAGCTATGAAACTCTTACTGCTGAAACATTTGCAGAAATAGATAAAAAAATAGTTCATAAAAGAAATCTCATGAATTTTTATCGATGTATTAATAATTAACAGAGATAAATCAGAGTTAAATAAACACATTAACCAATTGTAAATGAGCCACAGTACTATCTGATCATTTGGAATAAGAAAACTAAAACCATGTCAAATAAATTTGATAGATCAAGTACAAGAGATAAGAATTGCAACATTGTATTATATTCAGAATTCTCTATAAAAAATTGCATAAAAACCTTTAGCAAAAGCCGAAGTGTTGTTCGACCCCTTATATCAGTCTCCCTTCCAAAAGTCAAAAGTACAAGAGCCCTTAATACATTTGAGATCATTTACTTAAATAATTATTACAAACAATAGAATTCCCCTTGAAGGGGATCCAAAAACTAAATAAGGCTAATATCCTAGGAAATATTTCCAGACTCTCCAAATTCGTAACAGATCCTTGATATCAGGATAAGTGGCTGATTCTATGCCTAATTGGGAATTACATTTATAATCCTCGATCTCATTCTTAGACAACTTATGCTAAACTCGGATGTAGACATGAATCTTTCTTTGTAGTGAAAATGGGTGTTTGATTAACTGCTCCATGTCATGTATACTGGTGTGGTCCAGTTCCTTGATTTTCTCCTCCTGGTCATCCCTTCATCTATCAACTTGCTTGATCATTAGTCTAGGTGGACATTCCTTCTCAATAAGCGCCATGGTAGGAAATGATAAATCAGCCATGATATTTCAACTGCATACCATCTTCTGCCACAGATAGCCTGAGCCTTGTTTATAGCTTTAGCTACTATATCATCTAGGTCTTCCCAAGATCTCATAATAGTTCTAGCTCTTTTAAACTGAAAAGTTGTAAGAAGAGTGATATTATCAAGCCTCTCTGTCATGTACCTCTTCCAATTAGTTACTTCATCATAAGATTTTGAGGCCTGCTGTCTTTTCTCAATTAAATATTCCAGGACTACAGACATCTTGTCAAACACCGTGTGAGTCTCAAATATATCAGCTAGAGTGTTAAACAATTCACATACCAAATCAAATTGTTCCTTGTTAGTTCTGATAGAAATTTCTTTAAACTCTTCTTGAGAAAATTTGGAAAATGAGGATGAAGCTGCACTTGCGGTTACATCTTCATTTTTCCCTTCTAACACTGCAACCTTTTGAACTAGGGTGTCATTATTATTCATTTCCTTTTACAGCTCTTCTCCAAGAGTAGAATTATTCATTTGAAGTTCATCCTGCATAGCCTCATGTTGTTTCTTGAGCTGCTCTATTGTTTCTTTCAAACTGACAATTTCTGCCTTTTTTTATCAAACTCCTTGCTTAAAGAATTAACAACATCTAGATTTGCACCTGTGAAAGATCCTAGAATAGAATATGCATATGTGATGGAAGAGAGTCTCTAATTCTCTCATAAATAGTTTGGTCACCCTAGAAATCTGAGAGGTCATTGATATCAAAAATTGAGAAAAACCGGGACCAATCTAGATGGTAATTTTCAGTCACTTGGCTGCTCGTATCAGAAAAGACACCAAATTTCAGGTCTTTGGTGAACATGTCCTTCTAAAGGTTTTTACTCCTGGTAAATCTAGGGGTTTTGGATGTCACCATGTTCTGATTTGAATATTTATACCAGAAAATAAAACTGAATTATGCAGTAAGCACAGTAAAAAATTTGGATTGCAAGAGAGCAACCTGATAACCAACCTGAAATTGTAATAATCATTGTTGGAATTGCGTGGTAAATTATGGAGGTAAAAATCACACAGTAGAGCGAGTTAGAGCAATTAAAATAGTGAAAAATCATAAATCTAAACTATCATATTTATAATTCCCTAGAAATAATACAGACTGTTAGATGAGAGTAAAAAGAAAGAACGGTTAGGATCAGTTTGGCGGGATGCAGAATCAAAAACAAAATTTCAAGTTTTATTAATCATTCCACAACCCACATTCCACAACTTGCAGGATGTGGAGTGCGGAATAGAAAAATAGAAAAATAGATTATTCAATCGGATCCACATTCCACTTACGGCATCTTGTGGGATGTGTGATGCGGAAATATGCAAACCAAAACATGAACAAATGATAACCCCACAACCCGCATTCCGTAAGTTTTGGGATGTGGGTTGACTAAAGTAAAACACACATAAAAACTCTCCCGCATCCCCAGTTGCAGGATGCGGGATGCGGGACCTTAAAACAATCCAAACAAACTCAATCATTTTTCATTCAAAACAAAGAAATCAAGCATGGTTTTTTGGAAATTTGGTTAAGTCAAGGAATCCCAAAAATAAAAAAATATTTATGAAACCATTAAATATTACGAAGAGTCTTACCAAGTAATCTTCGTATGTATAATTGGGCTCCCATGTCAAAATGTCATGGGAAATGTTGTACCTACAACATGACCCCAAGATTAAACTTGGGCCACATGCCGATTGTATTGTTGGCTCCACAAGTACCAACCCTACAGAATCAATTACGAAACAAGTGATCTAGTTATTGATTAACCAGTCTATGTCATGACAAGCCACAACTTCATTTCAACCTACCCAACCATCGAGTGTGCTTTCAGTGAAAATGTCGAACCTGAAAGGTAACCAACATCCTAGACGGAATAGAAAGAAAGGCAAAAATAATCGTAAGGGTGGGAATAAAAATGAAAATGGTAATAATAATGACAAGAACATGAATAATGATGGGGGGGACAAGAAGCCTAAACGTAAGGTGAAGTTCTTTGTAATTTGTGTAAGGATGATCACCTCAATCACTTGTGCCCTCGTATGGAGGACGCCTCGAATTTCATAGAACATGGCCCTGCTGTGTTTACTAATCCTTTACCTAATAATCAAAATATGAACTCGAAGACCATTGATCCTGGTTGTACATCTGGTGGAACTCAAAACCCGCCAGAGGCCTCTAGTGGTCACAATTGCATCAACATGGTGAGATATACCAAAGTTGTGACACATGCAAAAGATTATGGTTCATCACAACCATACCTTGGGAAAGAACCTGATCCACCCAAGAGCTCTTTGTGAATTGAAAAACCTATGGATAAATTTGAATCTCCGCCTCACATTCCTAAGGGAGTCTTGAAGTGCTCAGTGAAAAATCCTAATGCCCGAGCCACCAAGAACTATTCAGTTCTCAAGGATTTGGGCCAGACTCCTTGTGCAATTTTTGCATTAGAGGTGCTTCAGACTTGTCCTCTGTAGAGAAAGGCCTTGTTGTCTACTCTTGGGGTTAGTGATGATAGCTCTTCTTCCATAATCAAATTTGAAACTATGGGAGTATAACCTCGCTTGCCTTACTATGTGTCTCTTTTGATTCATATGGATTGTCTCAACAACACCATCATGCATACTGTCATTGATGAAGGTGTTGCTGCTTCCGTAATGTATTTGTCTTGTTGGAAGGGTTTAGGTTCTCCCATGTTGTCTCAATCTTCCAACATGTTGAATTATTTTGATGGACGATTTTTTCGGCCACACGATATACTTCCTTCTCTAGAGGTCGAATTGGGAGGGAAGACTGTCGTGATCAAGGTCGAGGTGGTTTATGCACCCCTTAACTACAATATTTTCCTAGGTAGGAATTGGATATACAATATGAAAGTTGTAGCCTCTTCCCTCTTTCGAGTGGTTTTATTTCCATTTAATGGGAATATCATTACTATTGATCAAAAGTATTTCCATAATTCGAGTGTAAACGCATCATCGGGATCTTCTATCATGATTATCAATCATTCTTAGCCAAAAACGAAGAATGTGGGTGTGGGTATGTATTCTTCTCTTATGCCAAACCTTTAATTTTCTTACACCCATTCATAATGATTAGGTATAGTCTTTGTGGGTTTTCATGATCGATGAATTCAGTACCCTTTCACACTACCTATATGGAGGATCCTTGGATTCTTCCTTCACCAAGTACTTCGAGTATGCCTGTCTAGAAAGATGTGTTGATTCCTACAACAACAATGGCATATCAAGCGAATCTTGATCGTGTTGTAGATCCTAGTCCTTACTCTTCAAGGATGGATGAGGAGGACCCTTATGTGCTTCCTGCATGGGTAGTAGAGTCATCTCACTCTCATGACTGCCTTGATGATTTTTTTCTGCCAGATGAAGCTATTCTTGAGTCCATGTCTGGGATTGAACAACCTTGGGAAGAGTTGCACCATAGATCATATTTCCTTCCTAAGCTTGATCATTTAGATTGTGATGAATTTAGGGTGATTCAATGCGAGAAGGTTTGTATCCCCATGGTCCAATTAAGTTCTCCTGGTTAGATGGCTGAAGGGAACATGGCTAACCTGTCACCAACAATTCCTATCAACATTTCTCATGATCCTGGTAAGATTGAGAATGTCTACGTTGGGGAATATTGTTCACCCAATGAGATTAAAGAGTATACCAAGCTATTTAAGGAGTTTCGTGATATTTTCGCTTGGTCATACAAAGAGATTCTAGGTATAGACCCTCATATTATCGAACACAAAATCAAGACTTATCCGGATACGAAACCGGTTCAACAATGTTTGCGTGTTGTGAATCCTAGAAAAGCACCTTCCATTAAAGCAGAGATAGAAAAACTACTCAAAGCTAGTTTTATCTTTCCCATTCCCTTGACAGAGTGGGTTTCAAATCATGTTCCGGTGGATAAGAAGAAGGGAACGATCCGAATGTGCACTGATTTCCATGATTTAAATTGTGCATGTCCTAAAGAGATTTTCCCTACACCATTTTTTGATCAGATTTTGGATGAGTGTGCGGGAAGTGAGGTATTTTATTTTATGGATGGATTTTCTAGTTATAATGAGATAAAAATTAAGCCTGAGCATCAACACAAGACCGCATTTATTTTTCCTTGGGGAACTTTTGCATATCTGAAAATGCCTTTCAGCCTTAAAAATGTCGAAGCTACGTTTTAGTGGGTCATGACCTTGATTTTTCACGATATTAAAAATACTATCGAAGTATATTTGGATGATCTCACTGATCACTCTCATTTGAGAGTGCGTCATCCTTACCATTTTCTATTAGTATTCGAAAGACACCTTCATTATAAAGTGTGTTTAAATCCTCATAAGTGAATCTTTTGCGTGAAAGTGGGTCATTTACTAGGATTCATCGTATCTAGGGGGGTATTAGAGTTGATACTTTAAAGGTTAAGGAAATACTTCAATTGTCTTCCCTGCGTAACATTTGACACCTTCAGTGTTTACAAAGTATGGAGAACTTCTTACGAAGGTTCGTGGTCAATTTTTCCAACTTGACTAAACACTTCATGGATTTGTTGAAAAAGGACACCCCATTTTACTAGGATGAGAAAGCCCAGGATTCTTTCAATGCTCTTAAGAAATCCTTAGCAATGACCCCCATGCTTAGTCCACCAAACTATAGCTATGACTTTTTAATTTATGTGGCTGCGTCTTAGGAGACTATTGGTATGGTATTGGTTCAAGAGGATGAGGAGCTCCATGAGCATGCCATATATTATTTGAGATAAAACCTTATTGATGCAAAACTTTGTTATTCCCATGTGGAGAAGCTAGCCTTAGCCACCGTTCATGCAGTTCAGTGTTTGAGACATTACATTCTCCTTCGCCAAACTTTTGTTGTAGCTCACATCAATCCATTTTATTTTCTCCTCACCAGAGGGATGATTGGGGGAAAATATAATAAATGGATTGTGATTTTGCAAGAGTTTGATCTCGAATTTGTTTCGGTGAAATGGAAGAAATCATTAATATTTGCTGAGCTCATATCAGATTGCCCAAATTTGGATGAGGAGGAGGTTTATCAGGATTATTTTGTTGATGAACATATATTCCTCATCTCAACTGCTTCCATTTGGTATGGAGATATTATCATGTATTTGCAAACATTGAAGGTCCCTAGTCACCTCTCACAAGATGAGCAGTGATGACTACATCATGTAGCAAAGAACTACCTCATAGTGGATGATACTTTGTACTATCGTGGGGTGGATTCCATTTTACATAATTGTTTAACTCATGATGAGGCTAAGGTCATGCTTAATGATTGCCATGGAGGGGCATGTGGTGGTCATTTATTTGGAATTTCTACAGCCCAAAAAATTACTGAGAACGACCTATTTTTAGCCATTTATCTTTAAATATTGCATTAATGTGGTCAAGAAGTGCCACCTTTTCCAGGTGTTTACATGTAATATGTGCTCGCATCCAGGCCCTTTGCATCCTATTGTCACCTCCAGTCCCTTCACCAAGTGGGGGCTTGATTTTATGGATTTCAAACCAGCTTTGGCTAGGGGGCACCATCATATTATTATCATTGTTGATTACTTCATGAAATGAGCATAGGCTATTCCCATAGTTAAATCCGAAGGTGAGACAGCCACGTATTTTGTATTCAACCAGATTATCACCCAGTTTGGCATTCCGAGAGAGCTTGTCATTGACTATGGCAAGCACTTTCAAAACAAAATGATTGAAGAGTTGGCTTCCAACTTAGTATATAAGAAAGAGCACTCCTCTTCTTATTACCCTCAAGCGAATGGACAGGTTGAAGCAATGAACAAGTCACTTAAGTATATTCTCCAACGAACCATCACACAGAGCAAGAATAATTGGAATATCATGTTGTATCCTGCTTTGTGGGCCTATAGAACTGCGGTTAAGACTACCACTGGTTTTTCTCCTTATTATCTTGTGCATAGGGTGGAGTTAGTATTATCAGTTGAATGTGAAATCCCTTATCTAAAGCTAGATATGGAGCTTTTACTGGACACTTCCACATTGGAAGAATGTTTGGTCAACTTAGAGCAGCTTGATGAGCAGTACCGATATGCCTTAGTGGCTCTTGAGGTTAATAAGCGACACGTTAAGGTCCAGTATGATAAGTCTGTCCGTCTGAGGAAGTTTAGTGAAGGTGACTTGGTCCTTTTGTGGGTTCAAGATAAGGAACCCTTGGGGGAAGGAAAGTTTAATCCCATGTGGGATGGTCCTTACATGGTTAAACATGTCTTAGAGAAAGGTTCCTATGAGCTAGTTGATTATGAAGGGACAGCGTTGGTGGAGCCTAGGAATGGGCTCTATCTCAAAAATACTATGCATGATCTTCATCCAGGGCTGATTTTTGTATATTATTGTACAGTTTTGCATTGCATAGTGAGGTTTTATTATGGTGATTGGGTTTGTTGATTAGATTTTGTTTGTTATGGCAGATGTCGATGGATTCTTCTATTTACATAGGATTCACTGATGGTGCTATCTGCCAAACTCAAAACTCATCCTCGGCTGCTTGGGTGATATATAATCCTATGGGTCAAGTATTGTCTTCAGGAGGCATATGCTTACGACCTTTGTCAAACAATGTTGCTGAATATAGTGCCATTATTTAGTTATTCCGTGATTCCATTTCACATGGTGTTCTTTCTGTTGAGGTACGTCTTGATTCACAGTTAGTGGTTTCACAACTTAATGGCTTGCATCATATTAGGGATCTGACATTATTATGAATATTATTGCATGTTAGATTGTTAGAACGACCATTTAAGAGTATAACATACATTCATGTTCCAAGAAATTTTAATCAAGTTGTTGATTCATATGCTAAATATGTGTTAGATTGGCATTTGTTTCACAGACCATAAGCATATGACAAACACATTTTACACATGTAAATAGAATAATAATCGATCATCATAAATATTTTTCATTAAGTTCAAAAAATGTGATTTCATAATACATAATTGTCATATACAAAATTGGGGCTTCTGAGCCACCAAAAAATACTACACGGTCACACAAAAAATATACACCCAGGTCTCTAATCCTATGGTGGAGAAGGGTACTAATCATGATAGCACACCATGGCTCTAGCTAGCCAGCGGAACAATTGAACCCATGCTCATGGTACTCCAACCACCTGGCACTGCATGGCATCAAGAAAGCCCTCGACTTGCACCATGGGTACCCTATGCGTCAATCGAACAAAGTTCATGTGAATGTTTTGGAGCGTGCGCTCCACATTTGCACCTATGACATCATGACCTCTTCCCCTCTATCGATGACGAGGAAATTCATCTAGCTGTCATGGTCCTACATTTGCATATACATAATAGAGTGTCACTATGTGTTATCACACCAAAAATATGTATTTTGATTCCATATATAAAAAAACACAAAAAAATTAAATAATTCAAAAATTAAAAGTCGGTTTGGGATTCGTTACCTATGTTTCCATAAGCCACTCCTGGTGGTATGAGAATATCTAGGTCTCCGTAGAAGTCTATCCCTACATAGGGGTAGTCATTTATGGTGATGATCTATGTCCACCACCATGGAAATAAATTTGTTGGGTAGGGGTTAGCCACCCTTCCACCTCCCAGTCTACACATGAAATTAGCCCAGTGTTACTGAGCTGGATCCCAGATTCCATGTGGAGCAATGTCTACTCTAGGGATTAGCCTTGGCAGCCGCTCAAAGAAGAATGTGCTCAGTATGCTTCCAAACCCAAAATTATGCACCCTTCCCATCTTGCAATCACTGAGCTACTGTTTCATGTTGCTCAGTAGTGTAGTACTCCAGTCATATACTGTAAGCTGCATACACTCTACCACATAGAACATCATAGGTCGTGAGGCCTGGTGGAGTGATGCCAAACCTACAATCCTACCTAATGCTTAGAGTATGGCTTTCAGCCCTAGAATCTGAATCGATTTTGTCTAGATTTGACTCCCAACCTTCTCTATAATGGGAAGGCAGTACACAACTATGTAGTCATCTATAGTCAGCTCGAATCTTGGCCCACAAGATCAGAGGTTCACCACCTCCCATTGGCGGGACAATTTTGTGATGAAATATATGTCCTCAACCTCAATGCTGAGTTACATCCCATCTATCTGAAAATTTTCAGACTCTGGATCCCAGTAATCTACTAGTAGCTAGAGTAGTCTTGGATTTTCCCTTAAACTTCCAAGACACCAAAACTTGTATAAACCACATGCCCGTAATTCTTGTTGATCCATGAGTTAAGCTTGCAAATATTCCTCAACATCACCATGCTATCTCTCTCCAGTCTAGTACCATCCTGCACAAAAAGAACAAATTTTGATTATTATTTGCTCACAAAATCCTTATCCGCGGCCCTATACGCGACTATTTTCAAAACGGCTGCGTATGTATGTGAGTTTTGGGGTATTTTCCATGTATGACGATCCCTATACATAGAAAAATTCCCAATTTTCGCGTGGGCCAAAACGCCCAAGTTGGGATGGCTTAAAAAAATAAATTGACCATGAAAATTTAAAAAATTTGCATGAAAATGAAAGAGAGGGGAAAGGGAATTTACCTGGATCAAATGTGGAGGGATTCCACCGGATGATACTCCCAGAATTTCATTCTGAAGTTCTAAGCTCAAATGCATTGTGGTGGGTAAAAATTCAAAATGGTATGAAATTTTTTTATTTTTCACTATTTTATAGAAATTTTTTGAAATTTTAACCCACTTTCTATAGTTTTTTACTGTTTCTAACCGTTTTTGGACTATTTGAACTAATATGATGTTGTAGAAGCCCATTTTGAGTGAATTTTGACCATTTATTCAACTCGTTTGTTACTATTGCATGTATTATGTCTAAACTGGTATATAGGTTAGGTTTTTACATCTGCTTGCATTTTGCATGCCCTTATGACCATTTCATCTTAACCTTAGGTGCGAACCCATTCCATCTTGTCATGGAACTTTCTTGTTTCTTTTATATGTGACATTATGTGAATGGTAGAGCTTTCCCATATATGGGTACCCTAGTTAGATCCTATATTTCATTTGGTGCCCATGCCGACATTTCTCTTTTAGGGTGTGGGAGTCCTTTGTATAGTGTCTCCATGACTTTGAGAAAGAGCTTCATACTCCTCTTGAAATTTATGTTGGTTGTTCCCCTAGGACTCCCTTGTATATGTCAAGTTGTAATTGCATTATCATGAGTTTTGCTTTCTTTATTGATCCTTACACAGGCTTCCCTGACTTTGATTATAGACCATATAGCCTAAGATTATCTCATGTCTATCCAAGAAGATCCTTTTTCACATATCTTTTGTAGCTTGATTCCCCATTTTTTACCGGGAGAGGACTTTCCCCCAAGTGTCGTTATCCTGCACATGTTTCCTTTCATTGAGCATAGGTATGTTCTGCTGCTTGGAACTAGTTTGTTTGTTCCCTAACACTCATCTCCTTGTAGATTTGTAACTATAAATCACTTTTATTCCTTTTCAAGATTTTCAAAATATCTGAAAAAGTCCAAAAAAAAAATCAGAAAACCAGACAGGAAAAGATGTTATCTTTGGTAGTAGTTGAGTCGTTTCGCCTTCAAACAGAGCACTGTATATCACATCCATTGGTTGGGTTATTAGTTTGAATTTAGGAGATTTATTTGTTTCTCTGATTTTATCTTCACTAACTGGTTAAGCTTCCAGTCCCTATGGAGCCTCTGTTGATGCCTCCTGTGTCGCAAAGATGTCCAAGTTTTGCATATCGGGTCTATGCTTCCACATTCAGTCACCATTTTCCTTTATTCTCTTGTTCGAAGGAATTTGAATCCTGAGTCAGCCATTCCTTAGTTGTATTAAATTTGCATGTCGGCCATTCCATAGTTGTCTTGAATTTGCATGTCGGCCATTCTCGGTACTATTACTGGTTCGTGCACATCTTGTTCGAGTTATTCCACATTATACATCATTTTTGAGTACCTCGTGTTGGTTTATGGGGGATTCCTTAATGCCTTCCTTCCAACGAATTCCATCCCATTAACTTTATATCATTTATGCTGGGATAGGATTCTAGAGTCAGTTGAGTTCCTTGAGACTTACAGTCATTAGTGGTAGGTTCTCTCACCATCAACAGTTTTTGGAATACATCAATGTCCCCTGATCGATGGATTCTTCCAAGTGTTCGACCTCAACACATTTATTCACACTTGTTAGATTGCACTCTAGTACCTTGATTCCCATTTTCATTATCGGTGAGTGATCTTGCATCTATTCATGGTATAAATTAATGACTGGTAATCAAACGATGGACTACTATGTTTGACCTTGACACCTATATTCACATAGTAGGACATGTACTCATAGCAGTTTGTGTACAATACTTTCCATCTTGGTGGCATTCCACATATACTACCTCCTCGATTGTGCCAGTGTTCATGAGATTTCAGCTCTCGTTACTTGATTCCAGTATATTTCATATATCTTCAGCCATTATGGAGATAATGATCCATTGTATATATTCAACTTCTATGGAGATATTGATCCATTGTATATCTTCATCATGGAGATTTTGTCTATTATGTACTGTACATGGCGATGAACACACATGTCACATTTTGTATATCATGTATCTGGACTGCTAGATGTACTTGCAGTCATATGCAGATATTGATTATTGTACTATACTAATTGATGGCTGGTTCTTCCACCTGGTTCTTCATCACTCCACTTCTGGGATGGATTTTATAATCATATTTTGGCCATCAGGTTACCCCTCTGACCTCACACATTAGGGGGCATCTGTTATAGCTGATTTTACCACACTTGGTTGATCACATGTTTATGGCTTTTTTTTTTCCCTATGTAGACTCTTTAGACCCCGTGGACTAATAGTATACTTTGATGTTTCCAATTTCATCACTAAAAAACACCTGTTTATTGTTGTACATAACTTTTAAACCCAAACTCACGTGTATATGCAGCTTTTGACCTTAAACCTGCATACATAGGGATGTGTACATAAATCCAAATATTTTTGGAGTTTTCCTTCATATGTGTCCTAACCACTTGACTCTTGACATTCTATATGCCTCGAGACCACTCGTATTTGACTCTCCATTACCCCTTTGGAGTGCTATATAAGGAACCCCTTGGATACATTGAAGAGGAGGAATTGAAGAGCAACAAAACTATAGTCCATTGTTTCCATAACTTGCATATACTCGAGTTTGCATACCTTTATCCCCTTTGAGCACTTTGTTTTCTTCCCAATATTTCCTTTTCTTGTGAGATTGCTATAGAGAGATGGAGGGTTGAGGTGGTGGAGGCTAAGGTGGATGAATCAGTTTCTCTGGTTCATAGATGTGCTGACAGAGGTTGTCACTTGCGTAATCTCTGATTTAATTAATAGAAATATCTTTTCCTTTCCAATAATGTGCATTTAAATGAATATTGAATCCATGGATGTGTTTAATTGATTATACATTGTTGATTATATATGCTAGAGTAGATCTAACACCATATTATATAGCATACTTGTCTTGTTTGCTATCTTTGAGAGCAAATTGCTAACACAAGAGGGATTGGAAAAATCTCAATCTATCTCTAATCCATAAAACCCCAATCCTCATCCATTCATCCCTACCACCCCTTTATTTCTCTCCCTATGTGCAACCCCCATTCCTCACCTCCTTCCTCTATTGCCAACTCTCTCTCTCTCTTTCTCTCTCTACTCCTAACTTATCTACCTGCCTTTATACATCACCTCTCTCTCTCTCTCTCTCACACACACACACTACTCAAAAGAATCCCTCTCCTTAACTATACCCACCTTATCTATAAGTATCTTAATACTTTATAATATTGTATCCTTCTTGATCCATATCTCTTCCTCTACCTTGATCCCCCCCGCTCATTTCCCCTACCCTTGATAACCCACCTATCATCTCTCTCTCTCTCTCTTTCTCTCTCTCTATGAAGCCTATATTCCTCCAACTACCCATAACTCCCACCCCCCTCTCTTCCCTAATCCCTAACACCCCCATCTTTATCTCTCATCCCCCTACTCCTAACCTTACAAATAACCCCCTCACTCTCTCTCTCTCCCATCCTCCCTTAACCATTACTAACACTCATTCTCTCTCTCCCATACTCCTCCACCTTCCCCTAACCCTTACCATTTTATCCCTCCCTCAACCCACTATCCCCCAACATTTCTATATACCTCTCTACCACTAACCCCACTCTATCTCTCCTACTCCTACCACAAACTGATTCCCTCTCTCTCTCTCTATCTATACCTCTCTTATTCCCCATGAACCTTATGCCCCCTCTCTCCTTGTCTCTTATAGACCCTCCCACCACTGACCAGCATCCGATCTCTCTCTCTCTCTCTCTCTCTCTATTTATCTATCTCTATCTCTCTACCTTATACCTACTTAAACCACTAAGCATGTTTATCTCTCTATATTTCTCTAAGAACCCACTAGCCCCCACCCTCTCTCTCTCCCTCTATACCACTAACACCACTTTGATTCTCACTCTCTCTCTCTCCTAATCCTATAACTAACCATTGCCCATATCTCTCCCTCTCTCTCCCTCTATCCAATTCCCCCTAACCCTTACAACCCCTCTCCCTTTATCTCTTATAATTCCACCCATGAATAAACACCCTATGATCTCTCTCTCTCTCTCTCTCTCTCTCTCTCTCTCTCTCTCTCTCTCTCACTACAATATACCTTCTTAAACCCCTAACCCCATTGAACTCTATACATTTCTCTACCCCACATCCCAACCTCCCTAATACCCCTAATCATTACTTGTCTCTCTATATTTATCTTTCTCCTCTGTCTCTATCTCTCTCCATACCCTCTTCTAAATAACTTCCCTTCTCCTTATAAAACCCCTATACTCATAGATACATAAATATTTATCTAGAGAAACCCTCTCCTTCTCTCCCATATCCCCCTTCTTCCCCCTACCGATAGTTACCCCCCTAGCTCTCTATTACTATATCCATATTTCTCTCAACCCCCTACTACTCCACCTACCCCTACCCCCCATCCCCCTCTCTCTCTCCCCATACTCCTTAACACTCCCCCATTGTCTTTCTCTCTCTCTCTTTCACACACACACCCACCATCATACTCTGACCCCTACAACTAGCCTCCCTCCTCCCCCTAACCCTTACGAACATGTAGTGAGAATTTATCCTCACTACAGGGGTAGAAATGGCTCCCTTGTACCTATAGGGCACAAGGGTAGGTTTCTACCCTTAGAAAACAGTAAAAAACAGAAGTAAAAATGACTGAAACAGAGCTGCGAATTAAACCTAAGCTACTCTAAGCAAATGGCTACAATAGTAAACTAAATCTATTAGCTAATGACAGAAAAATAAAAGAGAGGAGATTATGGAGCTTTGTTGAACCCCTCTACACATAGTGGGTTAGGGTTCTGCCTCCAAAACCTGCAAAAGAAACCTATACTACCATGGGGGAAAACCTGCAAACAATTGTTAATGGAAAAACCTACAAATGACAATATGAGTTAGAAACAAAATAAGCAAATGAACATAAACATAAATGAGATTGTACCTCACTTAGGTGGAAATGGTCCACCATGCCCTAGCTCATGGGGGCACCTCTCTTTTGGTTGGGAAGCAATGGCTTGGAGAAATGGAGAGGGAGGAGAGGGAGAGTGGGTGGTTTGAGAGCAAGATGTCCCAAAGCATCCATGGGCAACATAACAATATGCAAATGAGGAGTGTTTTGAGAGTGACCCCCCCCCCCTCCTTATATAGTTTTTCCAAGGGGTTTTATCGTTTTAAGCCTTTGGTCAAGGCTTTAGCCCCTTTTTTGGGCCTTTAGCCCCTTTTCCCCAAACTTTATCCCCTTTCAGGGTTTTAGCCCCTTTTGAGGGCTTTAGCTCCTGGGGGTCTATTTTGGGATCTTTTTTGGGGTTTTTAGCCCTTTTCTTCATCCTTGGGCTCTTTTGGAGGTGTGGGGGTCAAATGGAAGGTCATGGAAGGTCTTATGGAGTGAAATGAGTGGTTTGAGATGGTGTCCTTGGGTGGTGTAGGCCATGGAGAGATGTGTGGGGATTTTTTTGTTAACAGATTGCCCCCTCATGTGTGAGGGTAGGAGCTCAATGTATGGTCGACATACATCATAGGATTTGCTGTCGAGAGGTGGTACTTCCGTGGCTGGGGCATGGTGGCTTTTGGTTTTGTATTAATTTTTTTCCCATCAATGGGTGAAATACAATAAATGTGTGACATGTATATGGATGAGGAAGGCATTCCCGTGCTCATGACAATGTCAAAAGAATCATTTGATCTATGCTCTAAAATACAAGAGCTGATCATATACAACTGATGTTACAATGCTGGTTTCCTCTATGTGAGGCTGAATACAATACTGATCTGGTACATTGGACCCATGGAATTCTCATGGAATGCTATATCTTGATGACCGATGGTCTACTGGATCTGGTACATAGCTATGTAGACTCACTGATTGAAAGTCAGAGTCTCTGCGGTAGAAGTATGTTGGTTCAATCATACATTAGAGGAATTTTGGGGTCTAAAATGGGCCTCCTAAGGAAAATAATAAAATAATAGTTAAAATAATAAAATAATGGTTAAAATAATAAAAT
>LPNX011081449.1:66185-83943 GCA_001517045.1 Pseudotsuga menziesii
TATATCGAAGCATTGCTAGGGCTTCTGAACACTGTCTGCAATGAAACCCGGAAATCACAAGGGACATAACCTATTTAGGTCTCTCGAGTGGACTCACTAATGTGTTAGAGTCGGGTGACATCTGGGTTCTTCAACCAAGTATTGTGCGGAACAAACAATGTACGAATCTCAATGGTGCGATGATGGAGTTGAAGTCGAGCACATGAGAAACAACCATCCCAAGAGGCGCTAAGGACTCTTATCAAGTGGTCCAAGGAACTCATCAATGATGTTAATGAAACCAAGGTATAGGGATATCTAGGTCTATCCTTGGGAATATGTGTGTTGGCATTGACAGAGGGAGACTTTCCCCTAGCCAAGGCAACGATGTTTCCTTGACCAGGAGCGCGATGGATAACCGAAAGGTGTGAAGCAATCTGCGAACTGGCTCACTGANCAAGGGAGTGGGATCATAGCTGTAATACCGGGAATGTCGCTGCAGATGGGAAATACTTGAGGGAGGTGGACACTTTTGATACTGATTGGATCCAAGGAAGACACATTGCATAGTACTCTGAACAAAGGCAACCCAATGTGGGGATGCTACCAAACTATTTTCTATGGGGTGGTGTCTAGGGACACTATTGTGGTACGATCTCATGGATTTTTGGCGAGCTGAAGAAGGTAAATGCTCAATGGTGCTTTCAATTTTAGAGAGTCTGAAAGCACGAAGGAGACTCCAGTGGGGGATATTTTTCGTTGGTAGTATATTATGCTTGAAAACAGATAAAACTATACATAGGAGAGCTTTCCCATCCTAGAGGGGATGAGAGACTTCTTTACCGTTGGTAGTCCAATCAAACTGGAAAAGGTTAAACCTATACTGACTAGACGGTCATTCAAATACTTTTACGAGCATGAATGAAACCAAGTTTGCTTGGTGATATTTTCTTATTGAGATGGCTAGAAAAGAGCTTATCGGCAACTAGTGGAGATATTTTTCGTAAAGTGTGGCCCCTTTACCTGAGAAAGCACAAAAGTATGCAGAGGGGAATGGCCTTGGCTTGAGTCTTCCAAGGAGGTCCTTTTCATGAAATGGTCTACATGGTCCACAAAAGGAGATAAACGAGATGATGTAGACACCCTTTCCTATGCTTTAGCGAGCGGGAAAGGAAGTGGCTGTGCTCGACGATCTTTTCATTGTTTTAAGGAGTCAGAAAAGATCTTAAACGAAACTTCAAAGTGGTCAACCGCTGGTGGCACATGCAGTGCCCCATGTCGGGACAATGGATAGAGGTCCAAAGGTCATCCACGCAGTATGGATGGAGCAGAAGGCTCTCAAACATACCACTACATGTGTGGGATAGATCATGGAAGAGGCCTGCAAGATGGTATGGTAGAGGAACACAAACCGAGGTGGCTCTCGGACAGAGGTCAGGAGAGCATGTGTGTGTGTTGTAGTGGACGGAATTGACTACATGTGATGTAAGTACCAATACGAAGGCACTTATATGCCAAATACATGCAAGAAAAGAAATTGTTTTGTGGACAGTGGTCTAGAGGTCTGTGTAAGGTGTGGTAAAAAGAAAATACAATCTATGTGTTAAAAACAAAATAAAGTAAAAGCTAAAATTACAGTCCTTGACAGGTGGCGGCTCGAGGACGCTTCTATGCCAAATACATGGAAGAAAAATAAAGGTGTTCATGGATGATGGTCCAAATATTTCCGTGTAAGGTGCAGTGGGAAAGACAATTATAAATACAAAAAGTAAAATTATAGTACAATCCTTAATGGGTGATGGCTCGATCGCTCGCATGAGTTGCGACAGGGCAGTGTGATACGAGTACCGGTCTGTAGACACTCGCATCATCATGTCATGGCTCGTGAATCAAGGTGACTTGTGGGAAATGGTCCTGAATTTGAATGTTTAAACATGATACACTGGTCTCATAACTAAATAGAGGGTGGAATTCTAAAACCAGTCGCGTGAACGGTGTCTCAAACGGAGTCTGTATGGTCCTGTTATGTCGATCGGAAGAAATTAGGTCAAATGGGGCCTATAAAAGGGGAGGTTCCACATGGTGAAGTGTCATTGTCACTGTTCATTATGGAGTTGGAGAGGTGGGACCTAATTCTTCATTTGCTGATTTCTCTTGATCCGATTGAAGGTTTTGCAAGCCGTGAATTACAGGTAAAAGATATCACTGAACCTCTTCATTTTGATGTATTTTTGACTGAATTTGACCACCTAGAGGCCCCCCATGAGCTGTTTGGGGTTTCATGTGCACCAATTCGCTCATTTCAAAGGGAAAGGTGCACCCTGGGCACACCTATTGGGCCATTATGAGCACCCTAGGTGCTCCTTTTGCTCAGTTAAGTGCGCCCTGGCCTCCTTTGGGTGGTTTTTTGATAGTAGGGAGGTCTGACATCAAGGTTTTTGCTTTGTGCAGGATGGTGGAGATCAAATGGAGGGAGAGAGATTGCAAGCTAGTCAGGGATGCATCATTGTGAGACGGGGGTGTTAGAGATACATTGGCCCATTGTGGGTTACTAAAGTTCATGTGGATTCCACTTATGCAGAGCTTGGGTTTGCTGATGCAAACCTTGATTAGTTTTTGGGATATTACTGAGGAGGTGTTCCTCTTCCAGGGCCAGCATATTGAGATTAAGATGGAGGATGTGTACTTCATTACTGGGCTCCCAATACTAGGAGTAGTTGGTGACTTGGCCCTTGTACTATCTCAGGGGGATACATTAGAGGATTTATGAGAGCGGCACTACTACGCTATGGCATATGTGCGTGGTTCTTACATTCTGATGTATGACATCAAGGAGTTTTCCACATAGGCAGTGGGGACTTTGCTACAGTGCATCTTGGGTTCCACGAGGAGCCACAAGATTTCTGGTGGTCAGCTACAGTTGGTCAAGCGTGCCATTGGTGGCACATATTATGCATGGGGCCAGATGTACTTACAGGTTGTTCGACGTCAGCTGAATAGGTTGAATATTGGTAGCATTGCTTTTTTCTTTGGCTCCTTTCTATGTGATTTCTTCTTTGAGAAAGTACCTACACTTTGTCCTCATTGGGCTGTGGAGGATAGTGGTCCACGGGAGCCGAGGATGTATAGGTGGTGCTAGATGATGATTCGTGAGGGTGGTGGTAGAGTGGGTCGTTTCTTCATGGAGGAGTTGTTGGAGTAGTGGCTCCAGCTACCTATGGTGATCGAGGAGTACCCGTACATGGGTATGGACTTCTAGGGAGATCTAGAGATGCCTCAACCTCCTGGTCAGGCTTGGGGACCAGCTGGTATGTATGCTTGATGTTTTTATGTTCATCTTTGTGCATAGTATAGTTGAGCTGGTTAGTGATTTTCATATTGATGTATGTGGACTAATGGTTTCCTTGTTTGTGTGTGCAGATGTTGGTCCTTTCCCACCACCTAGGAATCAGAGGTGGGTTGTTGCTGTATCTCCTACGGCAGCCCCTTCTGGGAAATATCGCAGGTGGTAGTGGGATATGGATGGACTGGTACTGTACATGGAGGAGGTGGCTACTAGAGTGTCAGATGTTTGTTGGCAGCATATGAACACTAAATTTATTGCTGCTGTTCATAATCTTCCTTCTGAGCTGACGGGCGTGATGAGGAAGATGGCAGTGGCATGCAAGCATTTTCTCCGGACGATGAGAGGTGGTGTTCTTGCATTGGATTTGTCTTCTTCAGAAGACGATGAGTCTGAGTCAGACAATGGGTCTGAATTAGACTAGTGGCCTTGTGGGGCTATTCCTGGTGCGTTGGTGCACTTAGGGGTTTTTTGTGTTTCTTATGTATATCCTGTTGAGAAAGCATATGTGGCTTCTCATTTTGTATTGGACATGTTGTTTGACATGCGACTTATGGATTTATATCTATATATATTTTTGATGCACGTGGATGCACTTTTATGGTTTTATTATGTGAGTCTTTTTATTATGTTGTGGAATGAAAATTCCTATGTGATGTATTATTACACTATGTGTGTATTTTTAGACATGATTATGCTTTTTGTTATGGTTGTATGTTTCCTATATGCTGTTGTGGATGTGCCAATTTAGTATATCATTAGCCATTTGATCTGCAACACTATTGAGGTTCCTAGGAACATGTGTGAATGTGATGGATTTGAATGTTCTGACCATGTGTTTAGTGCGCATGTAATTTCTAAATAGGAAGGGATCGTGGACTCAGTAATGGTTGTTCAATTGAGAAACAAGCAGCTGGGAGTCTAAGAAGACATCAAGATGATGAATTCCTAATTGTATAGCGGTGGCCAAGAGGCCATTAACACCATCATATTCTTCCTAGTTGTTGGTCACGGTGCCCATGCATATTCCATTGATGTGGATCAACTCGTGCGATGGGGAGTAGATTACCCATGCAGCCGAGGCAAGGTTCAGGTACCATCTACTTGCTCCATCTGTGAATCCCATATACTGATCTGAGGTGTGCTCCATCTGAAGCAATGAGAGGAAACAATACATAAGACTCAATTGGGAAAAATGTGTAAAACAAAAAATGAAAAGACTATCATACAATTAAGAACACTGTCACCCAAAGGGGTGACATTAGGGGGAAAGTCGGTTGGACTTTCCTGGGATCAGTGGTCATTCCTTTGTGTGACACGATGAATCCTTGGAGACGGCCCATGGGGACACAAAAAACACACTTGAAAGGGTTCAAACAGATCCTGTACTAGCGAAATTGCATTAGGACATGTCGCAAGTCATCTATGTGTTGTGTGTGGTTTGCGACCATGTGATGAGGTTGTCGTAACAAACCAACATGATGTGTACAAGATCGTGGAAGCAGTGCATCATGGCACACTGGAAGGTGGCTCCAGCATTTTTGAGGCCAAAGGGCATGACTCGGTAAGTGAATGTGCCCCATGGGGCTGTGAATGCCATCTTATGATAGTCTTCTTTTCAAATTTGGATTTGGTTGTACCCGAAAAAACCATACATGAAATAAAAGACTTCATGTCCAGCACATGCGTCGATGATATGGTCGATGAAAGGGGTGGGGAATTTGTCTTTGGGACATGCCCCATTAAGGTCGTGAAATTTTTTGCAAACGTGAATGGTACCCTATTTTTTATTCACGGGAACAGGATTAGAAACCCATGTTGTGTATGCAATGGGATAAATGAAGCCGGCTGTGCGCAGCTTTTCTATCTCAGCTTTCACCGCAACCACTTTGGATGGATGGATGGGCCATTGCTTTTGGTGGATGGGTGCCACATAAAGACATGTGTCGATGTGGTTCTCCATGATGGATGGATCTAAGCCGGGAATTCCCATGTATGACCAGGTGAAGATGTTGTGGAATTCTTGAAAGAGAGAAGTGTAGGCATTGACCTCTTCCGGGGAGCAATATGCCCCCAACATGATTTCTTCAACGATATCAAAGTTGGTTGAGATGTCGATTTTAATGGTTGACGAAATGTTCACCATGTTCCCTTCTTCGAAGGCATCAGGTGCTGGGATTGGGTTCTTGAACCAGTCAACCTTCCCATGGATGAAATCTTTGGTCTCCACGGAAAACTGGTTGGAATACAATGCACTCTCTTCCAGGAGGAAGAACAAGTGATGGTGTATGTTGTCCCATGGGTATTCTAGGGCGGTCAGAGCTTTAAGTATCTCCTCATAATTGTTGAAGCAACGAAGAGATAGGTCTGATGGACCATCGTTGGAGATGGGGATGGGATGGTCGGGGGAACTGGACATCATGTAAATGGACATGGTGTCTGACGAAGGAGGTGGTGGGTGAACTTCTTCGATCAAGGTGATCTCAGACTCAAGGGAATGGTGATGGAGGTTAGCAAGAGCCATTCAAAATTTAGGTAAGTCTTGGAAATGGTGGGAGTAATGCCCATACAAGATGTAAAGGGTGTAAGCATGGTTTGTCGTCAATGCCTTGTTCTTTACTACTAGCACGGTTGGGAGTTCAACTACAGGGATGTTTTTGTTCATATCCATGGCATCTAGATGCACACAGATCACTGGTATTTCAAGGCAATCCTACGTTGGATGGCCCTGTTGTTCATAGACGGCACAAGGTGGGACTTGTCATGGTTCTGTGGTGGCTTTGTTGTTATTTCCCCTTGCCCTTTTGGGTTGGGGTGGTGCAGATGCAGGTGCGGTGATTGGCCTATGCGGACTGGGTGGGGGGTGAAACTCAACCATGATAGGTTGCACCGGAGTTAGCACAACCTGGGACATTGGTGGTTGAGCTGGTGGATCCAGATACCACACTGGGATCCCCAACATAAAGTTGGGTAGGCTTAAAATGGCCATGACCAGCTTGCTCATGATACCAGGTGGGGAGAAGAGGAAGGGAATTATATGGACTAGAGATGAGCCCACATAACTCCCAGCTAGTTGCATGTGGGGGTGAGGTTGTGGTTGCAGCTGTGCGTAATGTTGCTACTACTAGTGATGTTGCAGCTATGGATGCTGTTGTGGTTGTGGTTGGGACTGTGGCTACAGTTGCTGTTTGGGTGTAGCGGTGCTTGATGAGACCATGCACAAGTTTGTAGTTTGCTTTTGTGTCGATGGTGGTGACACCAACGGGAAAGGATCCTGTCATGGTGGGATCGGTAAACAACCCAGGGCCCGCATTCAATGGTGGGGAAGCTAGTGTGTTTTCAACCACAGTGTTGGTTACAGGGATGATGTTAGCATGTGCGATCACCCCTTGCGGCTCAGTGGTGGTGATGGTAGGGATAACGTTGGCAGGCATTGTTAACCCTTGTGGATCATGGTAGGTGAGCTAGTCAACCATCACAATCTTCCCTTTGTGGGGGAACATCATGAGGCAAAAGACAGTTGATGCGATGGCTTGCATGGCATACATGTAACTCCTCCCAAGGAGGAGGTTGTAATCTAGTTGAGCGTTGATGACCTCAATGTCAATCATGACTATCTTCCTAGCTAATGTGATGGGGACAAGAGGGAGGATTTCTTGGGCTTTAGTGGGGTGTCCATCATAAGCCTGCAGAGTCATTGAAGATGGTTACAGAATTGGTGATCCAAGATTCTTCCAAACCAAGGTAGACATGACGGACGTGGATGCCCCCTCATCCACTATGCATTGGTGTACAACCAAGTTTCGGATAGACACCAGGATTTGGAAGTCGATAATGGAGGACATGCACGGCTCTCCGTTCTCTGTTTCAAAGGTGATTAGCTTGGAATCGAAGGGGTCTACTGCCCCTAGAGCGGCTAGTAAGGATTTTCACTGCATTGGGCATGTTTTAAGTACCTCAAGAGTAGACATGGTGGTTGGCGTTTGGGCCAAATCATCCATAATGCTATAGCTGACTGCAGCTCTAGCTGTGGCATTATTGGTGATTCTACATATGGGGGGGTGCAGGAATGAGGGTAACTGGAGAGGTAGGTTGGTTGTCTTAGATGTAGATGCTGCTGACGAGTCAACAGGTTCGGTAGTGGTACCGTATTGGTTTCGTCTAGTTTGTAAGTTGACCTCTTCAGTGGTCATGATCATTAGGTGGTGGACACCTGTTTCAGCCATGGGTGGTGCCCCCGAAGCATTGGGATTGGCCTGGGGAGGGGTAGTAGTTTCCATCAATCCTTGGACTAGTAGTGGGTTTTGAAGCACCATGGGAGGATCTCCTTGTGGTGCCGGGTTGGGTTGTGCTTGGTTTGTGGCATTGGCACCCTGTTGGGCCTCGTTTCAAATGGCCTACTTGGCGTGACCCATGAGGGGGCACTCAAATGTATAGTTCCCATAGACCTCATAGAGTGTGCATGGTTGGTTTGTGCGCAATGGGGCATTGTGTCTTGGTGCATTTGGTCACAGGGGATTCTAGGCTGGCTGGTTTGCTACAGCATTGTTGGGAGGATTCAGTTGTTGACCACCTCCCTGCAGTTGGTTGTTTCCCTATTTGCAGGGATGGTTATTTATAGCTTTCCCTTGTTGATTTTTATGGGTAGGCTAGTTGGGATGGTTTTGTTGTGCAAACACTTGTCCCAATGGAGCGGGTGGAGCAGAGGTGGGGGCTTGGACCTATTGCATGGGTGGTGCATAGTAGATTTGTGGGGGTGGTGGTGCCATGAATGTGGGAATTTTCCCCACATACTACTGTGCTGGCCAGGCCATGGCTTGAGCCTACTGCGATGGTGCAGGTTGTGCATAGGAAGTGGTTCCTCCAGACTGAGACATCATTCTAGCATAGTCTGGAGCTTGGTTTTGGTAGGAAACGTTGGTGGTGTTGCTTGGTTGTGGTGCCACGATAGGTGGTGTTGGTTGAGGCAGTGGTTGTTGAGAGATTGACCCTATAATGCCATCCATTGTGTGGGATTCCCCCGGTGTGTCATGGTAGGAGGTACTTGGACATGGAGCATCTGGGATGATAGTATACAACTATCCTGACTAGGCGTAAATGAGATCAAATTGTTGGGCCTTCAATATGGCCTCCCTTTTAGATTGGGGACGCTTAGATGTGATGTCCTTTGCGATGGGTGGGATAAAAGTTTTAAGGAACCAATCTAAGAAGATCCTGTTGTCAATTTGGATCTTACACAAGCTACGAAACTGTCTCCACTCATGGATGTGATCAGTGATGTGAGTGGTAGTGTTTTGGCGATAGGATAGCAAGATCTCCACCCCCTCGTCATATCTGACAAGGAGTTGGAAATACTATAGAAATATGAAGGCTAGGGAGTTGAAGTTGGGGTACTTGGCTTGTGGCAATTCAATATGCCATTTGGCCATGGCACCTGTAAGGGTGTGTCGAAACATCCTTAGTCTGATGGAGTCTTCTATGATGCTATTGGATGAGCACCATAGATGGAATGCCATTATATGATTTTGGGGACATTCCTCAGCTTTGCCTTCAAACTTTGGGATGTTTGAAGGTATCTTAGTTGGCATGGGTGGCCAAAAATCTTGGTGATGGATGGGGTCATTTGTAAATCTAGCCAAGTCAGGAAAGTTCAAATGAGCCATGAATGGCATATTTGACCCCAAGTTGATGTGGGATGGGGCTGCAATGGGAGTGGTTTTTGCAGGTGCATAATGCATCTGCATGGCTAGGAGTGCTTGTGGTGTTACCATGGTGGATATTCCAATCCCCCCAAGTGTTGTGGGTGGGATGGTATGGATGACAGGGGAATTTCCCCCCTGCATGGTGATAGGGGAAATGTGGGTGGTTGGTGCACTGCCCCCTTGTGTGGTAGGTGGGACAATGTGTGTGGAGGGGCCACTGCCCCCATGCGTGGCCACTGGACCAACTTGGCTGGTCACTATGGGTGGTGGCAATCGGCTAATGATAGTCTACATAACTGTGCTTGGACTACTTGCCATGTTGTGGGTGACTGTTTGTGATGTGGACATGGGTCCACTTGCTAAGGTTAGACCAAAAAATGGATCCAGGTTTGCAATAGCCATGGGGCTAGGTGGTGTGGTGTGGAGGTCTAGTTCATATTGATATGGGTATGAATCAGAATTGGAGACTGTGTGGCCCTCTGATGGTGTGGGAGATCACTGAGAATGGCTACAATGGTGCTAACTGAGTGTTCCAAATGGTGGTGGTTTGCCTCTTAGGCATGAGGAAGATCATGGAGGATCAAGTTTTCTTGTGTGTATGAAAATGATGGGTATGAAATTTGGACCCCGGTTTCAATGGCTTCCTACTAGATGAAGGTGGTCTCTCAGCCACCAAGACTGCCAGAATACAGCGCTTGCTTTTTCCTCACTGGTAACTCTACTCAATCGAAAGGGGTCGTTTCCTATTTCACTTGGCAATTCCTCTCAGCAGCCAGCTACTTTGGGGTTCCTGTGGTACTCCTCACAATGAGTTTCTGGGCAAAGCCCAAGTACTTCCCACAGTTGTAGCAGTCAGGGACTTATGTCCTCAAAGATTGCAGAGTTGATTGAACTTAGTGTAAATTTGGTAACTTTTAAGGCTCACTCAACGTCATGCACTAAGTTGGGTTAATTATGTGGTATGGTGTGTTGGTTTGCTTGCCTGTTCTGGTATTTGGTTTGCAATATGGTTTATGAATTCATGGTAGAGATCACATCATGGTTTTGTGTGCAAACATGAACATAAATTTGTAAGAAAACGTAGTGATTAACCCTGAATTGTTAGCCTAACTAAATGTTTTCCTCTCAGTGGTATTCTTCTTCAACCAAGAGAAGGTGTTGGGCTCTCAACACAATGGGACTAAGCCCATCCATAGATCCTTAGGTCACCTCCCAAGTGCTAGGTTGGTCAAGTAGGGAGGATGCTTAGCACCGTGAGAAGCCCTCCTTCTCTACCCTCCGCACCTTCCAGGTCACCTGGTTTTAATGGTTTAGGAAAAATTCCATGGAGTGCCTAGATCTATACGAGTTGTCCCTTTGTCATATCCCAGAATACCCCAGAGGGTGATGAATGGGTAGAGGAGGAATGGGGCAGCAAGATGGTTAATTTTATGTTACTTTTATTTAGGCTAATTCATTTTATTGAACCTTAGTGATTGGATTAGCATATACACATTGTTCATTGATTTATTTGCAAAAATTGAAAACTAGAATAAAAAGATATTTGTAATGGTGGACAGAGGTGGATAGGCCACACTAAAAATCCTATAAAACTAAAAATTAATGCTAATTAAACTAAAAAACAACTTCTGTGTGACAGGCCTCACATTTCTGACCAAATCTCGCGAGGGGGCCGCGAGATTTTTCCAAAAATGAGTGAAGGGGTCACACAAAATGCCAAAACAGATGCAACTTGAGCTCCTAGGCTGAATTCATGCTTTTATAAGGATTAAGTGTGCCTTGGGTGCACTTTTCTGCCAATTAAGTGTGCCTTCCCTCACCTTTTCCCCCAATAAGAGCGACCTGCTTTGGAAAGGGTTTTTTTTGGTGCTGCAGGGTCAGATCTGGCCAACAGTAACTTGTACTGGGTCAGTCTAACTTGGCTCAGCCTAGCAGAGGATTTGGCACTAACAAAAAACAAGAAATAAAGCATATTTAAACAGATCTAACAGACCATTTTTAAAAACTAGGTTAAAAACTGAAAAACTTGAAAAACTTGAAATTTTTTGCCCAGGGATCCTGTGGGATCGACCCAAGGGATTTGCCAAAGCTATAGTGATAATTTATCCTCACTACAAGGGTAGAAATGGCTCCCTTGTTCCTATAGGGCACAAGGGTAGGTTTCTACCCTTAGAAAACAGTAAAAAATGGAAGTAAAAATGACTGAAACAGAGCTGAGAATTAAACCTAAGCTACTCTAAGCAAATGGCTAGAATAGTAAACTAAATATACTAGCTAATGACATAAAAATAAAAAAAGAGGATATTATGGAGCTTTGTTGAACCCCTATGCACACAGTGGGTTAGGGTTTCACCTCCAAAACCTGCAAAAGAAACCTATACTACCATGGGGGAAAACCTACAAACAATTATTAATGGAAAAACCTGAAAATGACAATATGAGTTAGAAACAAAATAAGAAAATGAACATAAATAGAAATGAGATTATACCTCACTTAGGTGGAAATGGGCCACCATGCCCTAGCTCATGGGAGCACCTCTCTCTTGGTTGGGAAGCAATGGCTTGGAGAAATGGAGATGGAGGAGAGGGAGAGTGGGTGGTTTGAGAGAAAGAGGTCTCAAAGCATCCATAGGTAGCATAACAATATGCAAATGAGGAGTGTTTTGAGAGTGACCCCCCACCCTCCTTATATAGTTTTTCCAAGGGGTTTTAGGGTTTTAAGCCCTTGGTCAGGGATTTAGCCCCTTTTTGGGGCCTTTAGCTCCTTTTTCCCTATCTTTAGCCCCTTTTAGGGTTTTAGCCCCTTTTTTAGGGCTTTAGCTCCTAGGGGTCTATTTTGGGCTGTTTTTGGGGGGTTTTTAGCCCTTTTCTTCATCCTTGGGCTCTTTTGGAGGTGTGGGGGTCATATGGAAGGTCATGGAAGGTCCTATGGAGTGAAATGAGTGTTGTGAGATGGTGTCCTTGGGTGGTGTAGGCCATGGAGAGCTGTGTGGGGATTTTTGGGTTAACACAACCTCCCCCCTCTCTCTCCTCTACTATGCCTATCCCTAACCGCCACAATTTTCTCTCTGTAAACTACCTAACACACTCCCTCTCTTCTCTTCTCTCTCTCTCTCTCTCTCTCTCTCTCTCTCTCTCTCTCTCTCTCTCTCTCCCTATTATCCCACTAACCCCATCTCTTTCTCCCCCTCCTCCCTAACACCAACATACTCTCTCTCTCTCTCTCTCTACCCATATCCCCACTAACCCCATATCTTTCTCCCCCTCCTCCCTAACACCAACCTACTCTCTCTCTCTCTCTCTCTCTCTCTCTCTCTCTCTCTTACACTAAACACCCTCCTTCATCTCTCTTTCACTATCCTCCTTCCATTTACCCTTAATAAAACCTTATCTTATTGTCTCTATCCCCTACTCCACCTACCCCTAAATTCCACCCCTTTCTCTCTCTACAAGCACCTTAACACCCACCCTCCCTCACTCCCTCTTTCTCTATATCCCTAAGATCCCTGTAATTATCTAAGCCCCCTTGTTTTAGAGATATCTTTCTTACTATTACCACTAACCACTTCCCCATCTCTTTCTCTCTCTCCCTGTAACCCTTAACCACAGTTTATATTTCTTATAATCCCCCTCCCCACTACCACTAATCACCTTCCCATCTCTCACTATCTATATATCCCCCATTAGTAACCCCCCTCTCTCTCTCTCTCCTATAAACCCCCAAACTACTCAAATATACCATTCTTCTTCCTAATTTCCCTACTACTCACCAACCCTCTTAACCTTTACCTATTTCTATTCCCTAATCCCCTTCTCCCCTACCCTTAATAACCCCCAACCCAGATCTCTCTAAAACCCCTACTCCACCTACCCATAATCCCCACCCCTCTATCTCTCCTCCTACTTGCTAACATCCACTTTCTCTTTATATTTATTTTCCACCCCTTCTCTAACATCTATAACTAACCCCCATAGTCCCTCCCTCTCTCTTGCCCCTCCTTCCCTCTTTACTAACACCTTTTCTCATTCTCTCTCTTCCCTACTTATCCACCTAACCCTAACCCCAACTACTTTCTCTATCCCCCAACCCCATAACACCCACCCTCTCTCCTTATCTCTCTTTTACTCGTAATCCCTCTCTATCCCCTGAACCATACCCCACTCTCTTTATGCCACATTCCTATCATTAACTACATCTCTCTCTCTATCTCTCTCTCCATCTCCATACTCCACATCACCACACTCGTCAATTATACCCCCTTTCTCTCTAGCTACACTAGTCCTTGACAAACCCCAAAACCTTTTAATGTATATCTATTTATCACCCCAAACCCCCTCCTCCCCCATACCTCCAATCACCCCCCTCACCTCTCTCTCTCTCTCTCTCTCTCTCTCTCTCTCTCTCTCTCTCTCTCTCTTTATATATATATATATATGTGCTCCCTCCTCCCCCTAACCCTTACCAACCCCCCCTCTCTCTATAAACTCCCTCTCTCTCTCTGATCTCTACCCTTATCCTCATTAACCCCTATCTTTCCCCTCTACTCCCTGACACCAATGTACTCTCTCTCTCTCTCTCTCTCTCTCTCTCTCTCTCTCTCTCTTACACTCGACCACCTAGACCCACCCCTACAACTAAACACCCTCATTCCTCTCTCTTGTACTCTCCTCCTACCCATAACCCTTACTAAAACCCTATCTCATTGTCTCTCTCCCATAATCCAACTATCCCTAAATACCACCCATTTCTCTCTCTCCAAACGCACTTATACCCACCCTCTCTCACTCCATATTTCTCTCTGTTCCTAAGCTCCTTGTCAATATATAACCCCCTTCATCTCAGATATATCTCTCCTATTATTACCATTAGCCACTTCCCCATCTCTCTCTCTCTCCTACTCCCCATAACCCTTAACCCTCCTCTATATGTCTTATAATCCCCCTCCACACTACCACTAATCACCTTCCCATATCTCACTATCTATCTATCTCCCCATTAGTAACCCCCCCTTTCTCTCTCTCTCTCTCTACTCCAAACCCCCAAAATACTCAAATATGCCACCTTTCTCTTTATCTCTTTCTCTTTCCCAACCCCCTCCTCTGCTAATCCTAATAACCCCCACCCTATTTCTCTCTAAAACCATTACTGAGCCTACCGATAACCCCCACCTCTCTATCTCTCCCCCTACTTTCTAACACCCACTCTCTCTCTATCTTTATCTTAAATCCCTAATATGATGCCTACAACTAACCTCCACCCTCCCTCCCTCTCTCTTGCCCATCCTCCCCCCTTTACTAACACCCTTTACCATTCTCTCTTTTCCCTACTTATCCACTTTTTACTTATCCACCTAACTCTAACACCCACCCTCTCTCCTTATCTTTCTCTTTACCCCTAATCCCTCTCTATCTCTCTAACCATACCCAATTTTCTCTATGTCATACTCCTATGATTGACTACATCTCTCTCTCTCTCTCTCTCTCTCTCTCTCTCTCTCTCTCTCTCTCTCTCTCTTCCACACTCCCCAACTATACACCCCTTACCTTTTAATATCTATATATTTATCACCCCAAACCCCCTCCTCCCCCATACCTCTAATCACCTCCCCTCACCTCTCTCTCTCTCTCTCTCTCTCTCTCTCTCTCTCTATCCTATACTCCTCCACATACCCCTAATCCACCCCACTTTCCCTCTTCCCCAAATTAGAACCCCCTAACACCCACCCTCTATCTCTATATTTCTCTCTCTACCATTAATTCCACCCTCCCTCTCTCCACTCTAAACCCAAACCTCTCTCACTCTTTAACCTTAACCCCATCCCCCTCTCTCTCTCTCCCCTAATCCAACCACTAAACATTGGCTTAGGCTCTCCCTTATACTATACATAATCCCTCCCTCTCTCTATGTTTATGATAATCCCCTTTCCCCTTGCAACTAACTAGGACCCCACCATTACTCTCTATTTATACCCCCACATCTCTTTATCTCTCTTTGTCTCTATACTCACCCGCTTATGTTTAATTTCCCTCCTCATCCCTAAACTCATAACCTTCCAATCTCTCCTCTCTCTCTATATCTCTACCAATAATACCATATTCCCCATCCCTATATCCCTACCCACAAACCCCCAGTCCTCACCCCTACCTCTACCCCCCATCTCTCTCACTCACTCTCTATCTCTACCCCTTACCTCTCTCTTTTTTCCTACCCCAAACCTCTCTCTTTCCTTCTACCCCAAACTTCTCTCTTTATTTCTACCCCTAACCTCTCTCTCTCTCTCTCCTCTCACAACCCCCTCTTTATTATAACCCCTTTCCCCATAGAATGTATCTCTCTCTCTCTACTCCCAAACCCTCCACTACTCAACTATACCAACCTTCTCTTGAACTAAAATATGCCTCCTAATATCTATCTATTTCTTACCCCAAACAAACCTCCTTTCCCTACTCCTAATCACCCCAAACTATCCCCCCCCTCTCTCTCCACACCTTACCCCTTAATCTACCATTATCCCCCACCCTTTTCTCTCTCCTCCATTGCTCCCTAATACCCACCTGCTCTCTCTCAGACACTCACCCCCATACTCCTACCTCTACAACTAAACCCCTCCCTCTCTCTCTCTCTCTTACTAACACCCTATTTAATTATCTATGTACCCTACTCCTCCACCTACCCATAACACCCATCACTTTCTCTTTCTCTCTCCATAAACCCACTAACACCCATAATCTCTCCCTATATCTCACTCCCCCCCTTCTATCTCTCTATATCCCACTCCTAACACTAAACATCACTCCTCTTTCTCTCTCTATATATATCCACCATACTCATGTTAACCCTTACCCTCTCTCTCTCTCTATCTTACAATCGCTTCCCACCACTAACCACCCTCACATCTCTCTCTCTCTCTCTCTCTCTCAACCCCAATCCTCCACAATACCCCTAAACACCACTAATATCTCTCTATTTATCTTACTATTCTCTTCCCCCCTCCTCTCTCTCTACCCATTCTTCTGCCTAACTAACCTCCTCCTTTGTAAACCCCTATATTCCCCAATCTCTATCTATTTCTTTACCCAAACTCCCAATTTATGAATACCCATAATCACACCTTCATCTCTCTCTATATATATACTCTTAACCTTTCTTTCTCTCCCTAACCACTCTCCTACTCCCCTTACCCCTTACCCTCCCTCTCTCTCCTAATCAATCTCCTACCTGCCACCCCTCTCTCTCATTCCTTTCTCCCTAACCACACCCACCCACTCCTTAAGTATATCGCCACCCTTATCTCTCTCCCCCAACTCCCTAACACCCCCTCTCCTCTCTCTCTCGTAACTCCCTAACACCCCCTCCCCTCTATTTCACCCACACACTAACTATCCTAATCCCATAACTACAACTAACCTTCATCCTCTCTCTTTTTCGCTCCCCTCTCATCCCCCTAACCCTTAATAACCTTCTCTCTCACTCTCACTACCTCTCTTCCCTACATCAACTATCCCTAATCCCCATCCATTTCTCTCTATCCTAAACCCCTAAGACATTCCCTCTCTCATGGTATCTCTCTATCCCTAACCCCACCCTCTCTCTCTCCACCCTTAACCCCACCTATTCTATCTCTAACTCCACCTATAACCCCAGTTATTCTATATCTATCTCCACCCCTAACTCCACCCTCTCTCTCTCTCTCTCTCTCTCTCTCTCTCTCTCTCATTATGCATAATCCCCCCTCTCTATATGTTTCTTTGAATCCCCCTCTACCTTACAACTAACAATAACCCACCATATATTTATGTATATACCCCCACCCCCCTTTCCAAAACTTGTATTCTCTCTCTTGCTCTCTCTCTCTCTATATATATACTACCCCCCTTCTCTTTCATTGTGTTTATCCTCCCAAAACCCATAATCCCCTTAATATATCTCTCTCTCTTTCTACCCTTAAGATCCCCACTCCTAATCCCCTTACCCATATCCACCATTTTCTTCTCTCCCTACATGCATCTTTCTCTCTTTAACCCTGAACCCCTCTTGTCTCTTTGTCTATATGCATAACATATGTCTCTCTCTCTACTTGTAAACCCCTCCCCTCTCTCCATAACCCCCCTCCTTTTTCTCCTACTTGTAACTACCCTATTCATCTCTCTATGCCATACTACACCTACCCCTAACTTCGACACCTCTATCTCTTTCCTACTCCCTAACATGATCCATATCTATCTCCAACACCTCTACTCACATTCCTACAACTAATCCATCTACTTATACTCTCTCTCTCTCTCTCTCTCTCTCTCTCTCTCTCTCTCTCTCTCTCCCCTCTTCTCTCTCTCTCTCTATCCCCTCTTCCCTCTAACCCTTTATACAACCCTATGTAATTCTCTCTCTCCACTACTCCTCAACTTTTTACCACCCCCCCCCATTTTCTCTCTCCCCCAACACAATATTCTCCCCCCTCTCCGCCTCTCTCTATCCCTCTATACCACTAACCCCCCCTCTCATACTCCTACCATTAAGCACCCCCTAACCTCTCTCTCTCCCCTACTCCCCATAAAACTCACACACACTCTCTTTATATATATCTTAATCACTCCAGCAATAACCACAATCCCATCTCTCTCACTCTCTCTCTCCCCTTATACCTACCCAAACCTATAACCCCCTCAATATCTATATATTTATCTTCCCAACCCCTTTCCTCCCCACTACCCCTGATCACCACTTGTCCCTCTC
>LPNX011081455.1:0-35740 GCA_001517045.1 Pseudotsuga menziesii
ATGATGATGATGATGATGAGGGTGATGAACGTGATGATGACGAGGATGATGATTTTGATGATGATGATGATGAGGATGTTGATGATGTTGAGGATGAGGATTTCGATGAAGATGATCTGACCATGGTGATGATGATGACCATGATGATGATGATGAGGATGAGGGTGTCGATGAAGATAATGATGAGAATGACGATGAGGATGAGGGTGATGATGACCATGATGATGATGATGATTATGATGATGACCATGAGGATGATGAACGTGATGATGATGAGGATGAGGATTATGATGATGATGATGTAAGAAATATGACATTGCAAAAATTCATTAGGAGATCATACACTTTGTTCCCTTAATCATAAATATTAGGAGTGCACTAGCCATGATGCTGGTTGGTATGAAGGACATATATTTTTTTTAAAACAACTTGCACCATAAGATCCTCTTCACTAGAAGGATATACAAAATTTGGAAGTCTAATCTCTCCCTTTATATACTCAATGCCTATCAAAATATGCATGTCTTCTTCCACTTGATATTTTTTTTATTAATGGAACATTGGTTAGAAGTTGACATGAGGTTGATATGATATTAATGGAACATTGGTTAGAAGTTGACATGAGGTTGATGATGATGAATGTAATTCTATGTATCGCATATGCGATATATAGATTATCCATATCGCATATGCGTTATATCGCACATGCGATATGGATAGGCTATATCGCATATGCGTTATTTGAAAATTTAAATATTTGGCGGGATTAAGGTTTGGCATTGGGTTTGGAAGCAGCTTCAGAATACCGAACCCAATGGCTAGGACAAATCAACAAGGGCTATTGCTCAAGTCTTTTAGAACTCTATCAATATGCTCAGATTAGATCCCTATTTTGATATGACATACACAATATTTTTTAATGAAAATGTACGATATTGTAGAGTAAGAAATGACGATTCTGAATATATAATTTTTTCCTACAAAACTATGTTTTATTTATTTATAATTATTTTTCTAAATGACACATGTTAGTTTTCGAGAATACATACATCGATTGTTTCTTATATAACTTTCGATTTCCATCACCATTTCCCATAAAAACTATATGGTGCACTAGACAAGATCAAGATCTATGATCTTATATTAAGAAATCAAGGATTTCATTAATTTTTGCCCCTAAAGTGTTGCACCCGCACATAAGGTTTTAATTTCAAGCTTTTCTGACTTCAATAATTAATAATAAAAAAAATAATTCATGAAAATTTCCGAATAAATAGTGTTGCACTAGGCCCATATGTCTTTTATATGTCTACAATATTTTATCTCAAATGGACATCATTTACCTCATATATTGCTGCACCTGCACAAACATATATGTTAAGATGTGCTGAAAATTTGAAAACCCACTTTCACAGAAACTAATTTTATAATCATTTGCACACACTTTCTCTGCATAAACCCTATATATTATGAAAGCTGATTCAATTACCTATCTTTTCTTTTTTTACTTCATCTTCAAATAAGTTAGGGAAGTACCCCTAATATTAATTAGATGATATTAATGGAACATTGGTTAGAAGTTGACATGAGGTTGATGATGATGAATGTAATTCTATGTATCGCATATGCGATATAGATTATCCATATCGCATATGCGTTATATCGCACATGCGATATGGATAGGCTATATCGCATATGCGTTATTTGAAAATTTAAATATTTGGCGGGATTAAGGTTTGGCATTGGGTTTGGAAGCAGCTTCATAATACCGAACCCAATGGCTAGGACAAATCAACCAGGGCTATTGCTCAAGTCTTTTAGAACTCTATCAATATGCTCAGATTAGATCCCTATTTTGATATGACATACACAATATTTTTTAATGAAAATGTACGATATTGTAGAGTAAGAAATGACGATTCTGAATATATAATTTTTTCCTACAAAACTATGTTTTATTTATTTATAATTATTTTTCTAAATGACACACGATAGTTTTCGAGAATACATACATCGATTGTTTCTTATATAACTTTCGATTTCCATCACCATTTCCCATAAAAACTATATGGTGCACTAGACGAGATCAAGATCTATGATCTTATATTAAGAAATCAAGGATTTCATTAATTTTTGCCCCTAAAGTGTTGCACCCGCACATAAGGTTTTAATTTCAAGCTTTTCTGACTTCAATAATTAATAAATATAAAAATAATTCATGAAAATTTCCGAATAAATAGTGTTGCACTAGGCCCATATGTCCTTTATATGTCTGCAAGATTTTATCTCAAATGGACATCATTTACCTCATATATTGTTGCACCCGCACAAACATATATGTTAAGATGTGCTGAAAATTTGAAAACCCACTTTCACAGAAATTAATTTTATAATCATTTGCACACACTTTCTCTGCATAAACCCTATATATTATGAAAGCTGATTCAATTACCTATCTTTTCTTTTTTTACTTCATCTTCAAATAAGTTAGGGAAGTACCCCTAATTGTCACCTAAAATCAGAGTTTTTTGTTTATTCTAGTATTATGTGGCATCTAAAGTGTCCTTAAAGGAGTCCATGATTGTGCATCATCCCATTGCATAATAAATTATAACCTTTGCATCATGTATCACGAAGGTTTTACACTACAGTGAATACCATATGCCTTATCAAACCTCATACCATCATGGTAAGGATGGAGTAATGACATTGTACCATGAGGTTAAGCTATGGTAAGGCCTATGGCCTTTAAACCTCAATTAACAATATTATAACATTAGTGGATGGGATTAAGACTATGGATAGTCTCCCCATCCTCAGGACTGCTAAATCCCTAGCAAATCTTTAAAATAAAAGCAAGGAAACTGTAAACATCACCTTTGGGCATAGCTAAATGCAAGGGATGATTGGCCATTACCTTAGATGACGAAGCTTGGCATAATAAGCAAAACACAAAGATTAATAACTTGCATGAGCATAAATAACTTAGAACATGAGTAAACTGCTCGTTAATTACAACTAAAGCAATGCATGTAAATTTTTTAATTTATTTACGAAATTGAGGTGTATAACAGGTTGTGATTTCAATAAGAAGCAACTTGGTTGTAATAGAAAATTCACAAACATTTGAGATAAGAGAATGATCTCCTTGAGATGAATTTAGAGAGACCATGTGTGTGGAAAAAGTAATGCACAAAGGAGTGTGAAATTTTGTTATATACTATATGTTAAGTGCCATTGGCCATATCGTAATTCTTAGCTTCGACATTCTTCTTAAACATTTGAGGCACCATAACTTGTAGACAATTTTAATTTTTGTTTTCGTTAAAGTAGGAAACGTACCTTTTGGTTTTCGTTAACTAAGAAAAGTACCTCCCTTTCTAACACTTTCCCTTATATGTTTGTATATTTTTCCACCTCTCCTTACATAAAAGTATTTTTTTCCACCTCTCCTTATATATAAGTATTTTTCCACCTCTAATATAAAGAAAGTCCCAAGGTCATCAATAAAAAGTAAAATAATTGGATGTAGCATATATGATGACACCCTTAATTTTAAGAAATATATTTTAGCTTGACTCTTATGAAGAGATTTATCATTAGTTATATGGGTGATTTCATTATAATCATTGAAATTAGTTAGAGTATGGATGAAATGAAATTTAGAGAAAAATGACTTAACTCAATAAAGTAAATGAAATGGAATAATTAAAATAATAAATTAAATAGTTGAAATACTATGTATCAAATTAAAGTAGACTCTCTCAATGTGATAATGTGTATCTTATGCTTAGTATAATATACAAAATAATATCCAAGTAATTTAATAGATTCATAGTAAATTGAATAGTTAATTAAACTAATACTTATATAAACAATTCATCATCCTCAAAGATATTTTGGCTCCAAAAATCATCCAAAAAATGTCAAAACAATTAACTTCTTTTTTTTTTTGTTAGGATTTGGATTAAAATATTAATATAATATAAAATTAATTATTAAACAAATGAAAAAAATTTCAAACTAAACTTAAAAACATTATTAATATAATTTATTTATCATAATTATACGGATTCATTTAACTTGATGCCTACTAATTATTTATATATTTAATAATTGTATTTTTTAAATTTAAACTATGGCTATAAATGCTTATTTCAAATTTGAAACTATGGCCATAAAATTAATCTAAAAAGTACAAGTGTGTGCATTTCTTATGCTCTAAGAAAAACATACTTATTCTTCCACCTTAAATTTTAAATTCTAATCACTTATTAGCCCATTTACTTAACTTGTGGCCTACTAGTTATTTTTTATATATATTTTTAATCATTGTTTATTTCAAATTTGAAACTATTGCCATAAAATTAATCTAGACAATACACTTGTCTCTTCCTCCTATAATCTAGGAAAAACATACTTATTATTCTACCTTAAATTTTAAATACCTAAATAACTATTAATGGAAAAACGAAAAAATGTACTACTAAATTTTTTTGTTAAGACTTGAACTAAACTAATCAATAAATGGTGTAACTAAAACTTCTTATTAAAACGAGAGATTGAACATTTCATATAATATAAAAAATGTATGAATAATGTTTTTTCTCTAAAAAAACATACTTACTATTCCACCTTAAATTCTAAATACCTAAATAATTAGTAATAAAAAAATAGTACAACTAAAACTTTTATTTAACCTTGAAAACTTGAAAATAAACTAAATAAATGATGCAACAAATACTTCTTTTTAGTGAACTAACAATTTATATAATATAAAAAAAACTAATAATAAATAATGTCCGTTCAAAATAACCAATATAACCGAATTAAAAAGAAACTAATATAAAGAAATAAAAAATAAATTAATATAACTGAATAAAAAATGATATAACTGAATAAAAAATGATCTAATATGACCTAATTTTTTCAAAAGGATCGAGTCAAAACATAATGTTAGTGTTCGGACCAGGAGTAATACAGAAAAAATAAATGAGGCATAAATAATGTTTGTTCAAAATAACCAATATAACCGAATTAAAAAAAAACTAATATAACCACATAAAAAATAAACTAAAATGACTTGTTGAAACTGACCAATATGACCTAATTTCTTCAAAAGGATAGAATCAAAACATAATGTTAGTGTTGGGACCAGGAGTAATAAATGAGGCATGCACTACGTAAAGGCAAAGCGGTACATTTATTAAAAATAAAGATTCGAATACTAGCGCGAGATACCAGGGGTGTCATTATGGTGATTCGTTGAACCAGTCGTGGACAGTTGAAAACGTTTTGCATCCTGCTCAGCTCAGCATTGCATTGTTATAAATTGAGACACCAGCGGTGTAAAATCCGAAAGAAGCCGTGTTACTAGTTGAAAGAATTGAGATTTGAGGACGAGGGAAGGAAGAATGGCAATGGCGAAAAGTGCAGTAGAATGGATGGTTTTTATTTTGCTGTTTTTAAGCATTGTGCTGGGGTTACTAGAGAAGGTGGAGGTGGAAGCAGCAGTGCTGGAAGTTTCTGTGAGTGCCAGTACCAATCTCACCATGAATTTTGATGATTGGAACAAGGCGGTGTTACAGAGCAATTACCGGGCACATGCCTTAATGTCCAGACTGCACGCCGCAGGTAGTAACAGTAATTCTACGGCGTACATGCACCAACTAAGCAGCAACGCAGCTCCTGTGGTATCAGGGAACTCAGACGGCACCACTTATATTGTGAATGTTGGTTTTGGGACGCCTCCAAAGCAAAACATTAAGATGAAATTTGACACCGCGTCGGACGTTTCTTGGTTAAGCTGCGATTATAGCGGTGGGTCGTCTACTCACAAGCGCCTGGATTGCAAGTCATGCGATCGGCAGGCAGAAGGCGTATCTTGTAATACCCAAAATCAGTGCATCCTGGAAGCTAGATACGGTGATGGAAAACAAATAATGGCGCATATGAGTGAGGACACACTCTGGGTGGGTTCTCAGTCTTTCCCAAACTTTGCATTCGGATGTGGATACAACTTTAAGGGGTTTGAAGATAGCACTAATCGACCTTCTATTGGAAGCCTGGCTTTTGGTAGAAACTCTCTTTCTCTGCCTTCTCAGGCAAGAAGAATCTTCACGTACTGCGTTCCGGACTTCATGAATCCCAAACAGAAAGGATGGCTGAGCCTGGGCGATGCAGCTTCCATTCCCTCGGCTTCCATGTTCACCGCTTTGCTCTCGAATCCTATGGCTACTTCCTGGTATTTTGTTCAAATCTCTGGCATCAGCGTGGGGGGCACCCGCCTCAATATCTCGCCTCAAATTTTCCAGTTTAATTCAGGTGGATCAGGAGGAACGATTTAAGAGCTGCATTTCTGAACCACACCAAGGAGATGAAGCTCACTCCAAGGGACATGCGGCCGGAACTCCCATTAGACACTTGTTTCACCTACACAGGAGACATTGCAAAGCTACAGATTCCAGCTATAACATTCCTTTCAGGATGGCCTCAATCTTCCTATCAATCAAAAAGGAATTGTGTCACGGTTATCAGACGATGTCATTTGTTTGATGTTCCATCCCTCGGTAAGCAATGATTTGAACATCATAGGAGCTCTCCAACAACAAGGTTACACTATTTCTTTCGATAAAGATGGCAAGAAAATCGGCTTTGCTCCTGTTACTACATGCTCCTGATCAACTTGATCTTTGCTTTTCTTGGTTTATGATTGTAACAGTGGCCATCCTCAGGTTTTGTTTATGACTGTAACAGTAGCCATCCTCAGATTTTGTACACACTGGGGCTGCATTTATTACTTTTACATGAATAATTTTTTGTTTTTGTTTGCATGTTTATGATTTTTTGATGTTTAAGTTATTGTTAAAGTGTAAGATATGGTTGCTTAACTAAATATTTATGAGTTAATTTAAAAATAGATAGGATAATGAATGATACAGTTTAAAGGCCATTATTTTATTATCTTTATTAATTGGATGTCCTTAAGGTTTAAAGAGAATAAAATATACTTTTATATTTATATATATATTTTATGATCAAAATCAGACAAAAATAGTTTTCCTGGTGTGGAAGATTGTTTTTCCCAGTTGTCTAAATAGGGGACTTTTGCTGTCTTCTATCAGTTTTTTGTCATCAGAATTTTCAAAAAGCCTTAAAAACATTGTTAGATTTTAAAGAGTATGGGTGTTGGGTTTTACTGTCACCTAATTTCATTTCTAAGCTTAAAATCTTCCAACAAACAACATAAATTACAGATTGTATGGATTAAATTCACCTGATTTTGGCAAAAAACAATCTAAAAGTAAAAAAGTCCTTTAGTTAGACAGCGCCTTGTTTTTGATGTATGGCTGCATAAGGAAGATGCCCTATTTGTCAAATAATTTATTGCAGATGTTTCAGTTAGTTATTATATTTTTGGGAAGTGATCTAGCTGAGGAATTATGTTTTCTTTATTCATGAATTTTTTGTTGACTTGAGTACAAAGAGGAAGGAGGTTTTGTTGACTTGCGTAGAAAGAGGGAGGAGGTTTGCCTTATTGATGATTTTGTTTTCCCATGACTTTTTCCTTTTGAACATGAGCTCAAAATAGAGCGATCTCCGCTCTGCTAAGTTTATTTGGAGAGAACCCTAGGGGAGTGGACGTGGTCTCTCCCAAGGGAAAGCCATCCGGATTCCCAAGGACTAGGAGAGTTGCGTACTAAAGGATTTCAGTTTTCACCTTTTATCTTAATTTTTTGGGACTGATTTTATTTTTAGATTTTAGTTATTTTCATGAAGGGGTTGATGAATGTTTCGTTATTATAAATTCTACTTTGGAAGGGTTGATGAATGCTTCGTTATTACATGGAGCGATCTCCTTGATATCAGCTAAATGTTTCGTTGTTATAAATAATACTTTGGAGGGGTTTGTGATTTTCACTGGCTTCTGTGCGTGTTCAAGGCAGCGAGCCCCTTCTTGTTTTTTGTTCTTGTGAACGGTTTATTTTAATGAACGTTTCATGCATTAAAGTGTTATACGCGGAGAGGTTTCACTTTTATTAATTTTAGTTTTGCATTCTGCGTTGAGTTGTCTAATTCCAAGGACTTTTCTTTTATGATTTTTGTAGAGTTTGCAAAGGCCTCAAGATCTTTTCAGTGTTGTTGGGCATTGCGTTTTTCCTTGTGTACTATATCTTGTTGATTTTATTTCTTCATGAATGGCGTCTTTCTTGACTATTTTTTGTCTCATGAGTTCCTTATCACAATAAGAAAGAGATGATTAGTTAATAATTTAATTTTGTATGTGTTTTATTTTTTACATATCTTGTAGCTGGAAGTTTTTGTCCTTGTAGAAATGAAGAGTCAACCTCTTGAAAAAGCAATGAGATGCTCTTTGGTGGTTGTAGATCTATGTATTCATTGCAAAAGACAATGGGTGTTTCTTATAGCATTACTCTTTATATTGATTCTTTTCTATCCAACTACTGGTTATATTAATTCTTTTCTTTCCAAGTAAATAGGGAACAAATTTTAGTGAAGCCCCCTTGCATTGTTTATTTTTCTAAATGGGGGCTAATTGGTAATTTCATATTTTTTATAGTCTTTTTAATTTTTGACATTTAGATTATGGTTAAAGTGGTAGAATTAAGGGTCTCCACACAAGAATTTTATAACTATAATTTAGAAAGCTCATTATTTCATCTTCTTTATAGTTTTTTTAATTTTTTACATTTAGATCATGGTTAAAATTAAAGTGGTAGAGTTAAAGGCCTCCATATGATGAGTTATATGAGAGGAATTTTATAACTATAATTTAGAAAGCCCATAATTTCTAAAATATAATATAACTTTTAAAATATGCCATCATTGTAGTTTAGGTTGACATTCTAACCATAATTTAAAATATTATATAACTTTTGTAACAATAAAAATACTTATATTAATATTAACTCTTCTTTATAATTTTTATATGTTTTTGTTTTTCTTATTTTATTTTAATCACTTTTTGTATCTAATTTTAACCATAACTTATAACTTATATTATTATGGTTTTTCTTTAATATATATATATATAGCTCTGTGTATTGAATTTTAAATAACATTTTGAACTAGTTTTGTTTTATACACTTTGAAGAATATATGGAAGTCTGTTGTAGATCTTTGCTAAAGTTTCTTCCTCTTTTGTGTGATATGGAGATGGTGATCTTGAGAGAATCTTCTAGGCTTTCACTTTTTCGTACTTTTTTTTTTACACTCGTTGATGAAGGTCTTGTAGCAGATATCTATGTAAAGAATTATACTTTTGCATGTTTATGATTATAACACTCTTGTAGCAGATATCTATGTAAAGAATTATAATTTTTCATGTTTATGATTATAACACTAGTCCTTAGATTTTGCACACACTCTGTTGCCCATCCTTAGAGTTTGTGACATTTAGATTATCCTTAAAGTGGTCCAATTACTTTTCCTCCCTGTGATGAGCTGTAAGAGGGACTTTATATAACTATAATTTAGAAAGCTATTTTCTAGCAATAATGGAAGATGTCTTCTTATCATAACGAATAGAGCGGCTGGAAATTTTGTTGTAGCTCTTTGGTAAGTTTTCTTCATGTTTTGTCTCACTTATGTCTCTTACTGTATGAGACATATTTCACCTTTGATTAGAATTAGTTGTTTATTATATGGATATCTTTGATTTGAATGATATGAAGAGATGATCCTATGATAAGACTTGACATAATGATGTTCTTTCTTTCACTTTGTGGTGTTTTTGTTTTCACAATGGTCGATTGAGGTCTTTTCAAAGATCTCTTATCTTTGATTTCAAATGGAATAGCAAGAAAACATTTTTTTTAAGATTGAAAAAAAATTAACCTAATTTTGTCAAATTTATATTTTATTAAATTATTTATGCAAATTACTTTGAAAACACTAGATAAAAAAATTATTATAGAATTGATGAGAAATAATAAAAGAATATGATAGAATAATTGTAAAATTATCTAAAAAACACACGAAAAATTTGGAAATGAAAAACATGATAGTTAATATATATTTACATTTTCATACTATATTTTTCCAATTTCTCACATCCCTAGTGCCCTTATGTGATGTTCACCCCTTGTTTTATGGGTGTAGAGTAATCTCTTCCTTCCACTGATTTTCTTCTTATTTTTATAGGTTCCCTACTGTTGTGATGGCTTATCTTAAGTTATCTATGGGGATTGCTTTTGGGGCCTTCTACGCCTAGTTGAGCCTATGGATTGGCTAGCCCTCTTTTAGTGACATGGTAAAGCATGGAAGAGACCCTTTTTGTAACACATCGAATTAATGGAAACTATTATTCTTTGAATATTTTTTTAAATATTTTGACTAGAAAGTCAAAATAGATCTAATGAATTGTTTTTATTTAATAATTAGAATTATTGAGAGAAATGAGAACTAAAGTAGCTCTTGAAAGAGTGTTTGCTAATGTTAAGAATCCATCCAACCCTCTTTATTTTGTTAGTATATTTTGTTGGACGCATATGCTGTGTAATTCGTCTTGTTAGTATGTTGTATTATCCCACATTCATGAGGAGTAATAGTTGTTAAGTCATCCAGTTAGTATGTTGCATTATCCCACATCCATGGGGAGTAATAGTCATTAAGTCGTCGAGTTTGTATGTTGCATTATCCCAAATTCATGGGGATTAATAGTTGGTTATATTAGACTTAGTATTTAAGTACATGTTGAGGTTAATGAAGGCATCCAAGAGTTATTTGTATTGAGCTTACTCAAAGGAGGTTTCCCCCTCGAAGTGGTCTACGATTAATAAAATATCTTATGTGCTTTGTTATTTATTTTATATCATGCATTCTTATTGTTTATTGAGGAGGTTCCTCACATCTGGTATCATAGCACTTTCTTGGCTCGTTGGGTGGAATTTCTGCAAAAAAATTGTTTCTCTTTTTTCGTGATTCCTCGAGCTGTAATTATTGCAGTAGTGCTTCTTGTCTGCGTCAGTATTATTCATTCGAATGAGGGACTAAACCCTATCCACTTTAATGTGGGAATTACTTGGGAATATAGCCTTAAAAACATTGCGAGGAGTACCACACGAACGCCGAAGTAGCTGGCTATTCAGAGGACCTCCCAAGAGAAAAGGGCAGCAACCCCTACCCGAATGACTAGTTTCCACGTGTAAGGTAAACCAAGAGCTTTTGTTTGTGGCAAAGCGGTTATCAGTTTTACTAAGTCGTGGAGTGAGGGGTACTGCCCTAATACGCAAGCCGTTAGACAACATTGGTGGCTAAGTGAATCTCCTGAACCTTTAGGAAGTCGAACATACCTGGGGTCCATATATATTTCCAGTTCATAAATCACATTTCTCTAGAGCCTCCATGCATCATCTCCACCAGGAAAAAATAGAAAAAAAAATCTCTTGTTGATAAAGCACATTTCCCTGGAGGTGCAACAGATCGCCACAGTATCAATTTCTAATTTTTGGTAATATATTATTTGTTTTAGATCTATTTCCATTGAAAATTCACTGTAACCCCCATAATTCCATTATGCATATTCCTTCCATGAGCACCCTATCCAAAATTCCACTTCTCGAAGCCTGGAATTCCACATTTATCTATTTTTAGGGTTTGTGATATATTCTCTAATTCTCACCCAATTGTCTTCAAATTTTTACACCGTGTTCATTTCTCAATTTTTCTTCTTCATCCTTCTATGACAAATTTTCAATTCTTTCACCCTTCTTTTAAAATTCGCATTTTCTGCTTCCCTGTCCCTAATTAAGTGTCCAAAACCTAGTTAGACCTTAATTACCCACCCGAGTTTTTCGCAAATCAAAATTTTCCTCTTCTAAAACCCTTTCTATTTTTTTCCGACCCATTTCCAAAAATAAAAAGAAAATTCCTGCCTATGGTTGTCTCCCGCACAAGGGAAAATAAACAAATGGAAGAAGAACTTGCCATCCTTAAGACCAAATTCAAAGATCTTGGTCAAAAATTTCTCGGTATCCATCTGTTTGAGTCATTATCTAACCCACACATCTTTATTTGTTCAATTTGGCCTAATTACCGATTTATCCTAAGTATTGACACGGATTACTGACATCAGCGTCAACACACTTGCACACTCCTCACATACACATCAACACACCAACACACTCCTTCAATCAGGGAGAAAATCTAGGGTGATCTGCTTGTCATAAGTGCACCAATTAGTTAACCGAATGTTGTTTCACCTAACAATTAGTTAAGCTAAGTTGGAAAGTCACCTTTCTCATTTCTTTGTCTATTTTGGGCTGATTTGAGTTAACTGGAGTGATTTAAGGCACCTCTAACAACTTCTGGAGACTTAGTTGAGTTTAGTTCACTTCATCGGAGCTTACTTGAGTTATATATACGCCCCCACCTACTGGTTGACATGCAATTGAGTTTTATTCAATTAGACTTTGTCATTACTGCCTCCGATTCAGTTAGGGCTCAGTTAGATTCAATTATGGTTGTGATTTATGGTGAAATGATGTGTTTACTGTGGCTAACTAACACCTATTACCATAAAATAAATTGATAATGGATTGTGCCAGCGTTATCAAATACTAAAAAATCAGGTACACCAAACCTAGTAATAATAGAAGATTCTAAAAAAAATGACAACTTGATTGGTGTTAGCTACACGTAACATTGTTGTTTTTTTCCAATGGTTAAAATAATCGGTGGTAGTGATAATATATTTATGTTGCTTGGATGAGGGTGGATTGATTGGTCAGACTATATCCAAACCCCATTGCTAATACAGTCTTTCAATTGGAACTGGTTGTTTCTATTGACCACTTTGTAGTTTGCATTTTTTTTTGGTTGATGATTATTTAATTTTTTTGCTTGTGTGGTGTTATTTTTATCGTGCATATTAGTCTATATCAAGTGGTATCAAAGTTTGCTTCTCGAATTGCTTCCTTTTTAAATCTAGCATTTGTTTCCTTTTAGTGTCGAGGTTCACTTCCTATTGAGTGCCAACTTTTTCTTTTGTTTTATCTCTAAGGTTTTCTTGCATTTAGTTCCAAGGTTTGCTTCGTGATTATAACGTCCATATTTTCTTCCTATTAAGAAACCAATTTAGCTTCCTATTTAGAGTCAATAATAGCACCAATTATGGCTTCCATTTTAACATCTCATCTTCCTTCCTTTAGAGGTTCCACTTTATTAATTTAATATTTTTAATATCAATTAAAGTTCTTAAATATATAATGGCTCTTAAATAACATATATAATTATAGAGTAATTGATGCTGCAATTCATATATTTTATAGCATAACATTTATAATGATTTTTTATGGAAACAAATAACATCCATATAAACAAGAAAAATCGTTATACTTTTTAAATCTCCATAAAAAACATCTACAGCTGCTAGTATATATAAATTAACGTGATAATTCATATAACATCATCATCATTTATAACAAGTGAGTCAAATATAACAATATTGAATAAATGTAATGCCAAATAATGTATATCTAAAAAAAAAGATAGATCACGTTTCAAATTTATATCATAACATTTATGAAGAATTTTAATTCAAATTGACAACATCCATTCAAAGTAGCAAAATCATCATACATTGTGAATATCCATCCAAAAAACATCGACCACTTCTAAGTTATATATAAACTAACAAGATAATACGAGTAATATCGTCATCACATGCATACACATGCATGCACACATATATATAACTAAAACAAGTCATGAAAGTCAAATATGCCAGTAGACCAATAAAATGTCAAAATGATACAAGTGAGTATGATACATGTCAAAATTATATAAGTCAAAATGATACATATAAAAGACAATGATATAGGCATCATAATGATATCTGAACAATAATCCATGATAGAGTCAATATGATCAACATTACTCGCTACCACCAACAATTGCCCCATCATCATCATCTTGATCATCATCATCCTAATCGTCATCATCTCGATCGCCATCATATTAGTCGTCATCATCATCCTTATACCGATCATGATCATGATCACGATAAACCTCATCCTCTTGGGTATGATGTCCATATCCATCCTCATCATCATCATCATCAACATCATGAACATCATGAACATCATCATCATCCTCATCATCATCATCCTCATCATCATCACCACCATCAACATCATGAACATCATCATCATCACCTTCATCATCATCCTCCTCCTCCTCATCATCATCACCGTCAACATCATGAACATCATCATCATCATCCACATCGTCATCGTCATCCTCATCATCATCATGAACATCATCATCATCACCTTCATCATCATCCTCCTCCTCATCATCATCATCACCGTCAACATCATGAACATCATCATCATCATCCACATCGTCATCGTCATCCTCATCATCATCATCACCTTCATCGTCATCATCGTCATCATCATCATCAACATTATCATCATCTTCACCATCATCATCACCATCATCATCATCATCACCATGAACATCATCATCAGCATCCTCATCATCATCATCACCTTCATCATCATCATCATCCTTGTCATCATCATCACCGTCAACATCATGAACATCATCATCATCACCATCATCCTCATCATCATCACCATCATCATCCTCATCATCATCCTCATCATGAACATCATGAACATCATCATCATCCTCATCACCATCAACATCATGAACATCATCATCATCCTCATCACCATCAACATCATGAACATCATCATCATCCTCATCACCATCAACATCATGAACATCATCATCATCCTCATCACCATCAACATCATGAACATCATCATCATCCTCATCATCATCATCATCATCAACATGATCATCATCATCATGAACATCCTCATCATCATCATCCTCATCATCATCATCATCATCAACATCATGAACATCATCATCATCATCATCCTCCTCCTCATCACCTTCATCATCCTCATCATCATCATCCTCATCATTAGCATCACCTTCATCATCATCATCATCCTCATCCTCATCATCCTCATCGTCATCATCATCATCACCTTCATCATCATCATCATCATCATCATCATCATCAACATGATCATCATCATCACCATCATCATCATCATCACCATCAACATCATCAACATCATCATCATCATCACCATCATCATCATCATCACCATCAACATCATGAACATCATCATCATCATCCTCATCATCCTCATCACCTTCATCATCATCATCATCCTTATTATCATCATCACTGTCAACATCATGAACATCATCATCATCATCCTCATAGTCATCCTCATCCTCATCATCATCATCACCTTCATCATCATCATCATCATCAACATGATCATCATCTTCACCATCATCATCACCATCATCTTCAACTTCGTCATCATCATCATCATCATCATCACCACCATCAACATCATGAACATCATCATCACCATCGCCGTGTTCATCATCATGAACATCATCATCATCATCATCCTTATCATAATCATCACCATCATCATCATCCTTATCATAATCATCACCATCACCATCATCATCATCATCATCATCATCCTCATCAACATCCTCATCATCAACATCATGAACATCATGAACATCATCATCATCCTCCTCATCATCATCCTCATCATCATCACCATCAACATCATGCACATCATCATCATTCATCATCGTCATCATCATCATCATCATCGTCAACATCATGAACATCATGAACATCATCATCATCCTCCTCATCATCATCCTCATCATCATCACCATCAACATCATGCACATCATCATCATTCATCATCGTCATCATCATCATCACCTCCATCATCGTCATCATCATCATCATCATTCATCATCATTCATCATCACCATCAACATCGTGAACATCATCATGATCATCCCCATCATCATCTCAATCAACATCATCATCCTCATCAACATCCTCATCATGAACATCATGAATATCATGAACATCATCATCATCCTCATCATCATCATCACCATCATCACCATGAACATCATCATCATCATCCTCATCATCATCATCACCTTCATCATCGTCATCGTCATCATCATCATCATCATCGTCAACATCATGAACATCATGAACATCATCATCATCCTCCTCATCATCATCCTCATCATCATCACCATCAACATCATGAACATCATCATCATCATCATCATCATCATCATCATCACCATCAACATCATCAACATCATCATCATTCATCATCATCATCCTCATAATCATCATCACCATCAACATAATGAACATCATCATCATCATCCTCATCATCATCTCCTTCATCATCATCATCATCATCATCATCATCATCATCTCCAACAACATCATCCTCATCATCATCATCATCATCATCCTCATCCTCATCTTCATCGTCACCTTCATCATCATCATCATCATCATCACCATCATCAACATGATCATCATCATCACCATCAACATCATCAACATCATCATCATCATCAACATCATCATCAACATCATGAACATCATCCTCATCATCACCATCACCATCAACATCATGAACATCATCATCCTCCTCCTCCTCCTCATCATCACCTTCATCATCCTCATCATCATCATCATCAACATCATGAACATCATGAACATCATCATCATCCTCATCATCATCACCAGCATCAACATCATGAACATCATAATCATCATCCTCATCATCATCATCCTCCTCCTCCTCATCATCATCACCATCAACATAATGAACATCATCATCATCATCCTCAACGTCATCCTCATCCTCATCATCATCATCACCTTCATCATCATCATCATCATCATCATCAACATTATCATCATCTTCACCATCATCATCACCATCATCATCATCGTCACCATGAACATCAACATCATCATCCTCATTATCATCATCACCTTCATCATCATCATCATCCTTGTCATCATCATCATTGTCAACATCATGAACATCATCATCATCATCATCATCATCATCATCCTCATCATCATCACCATCAACATCATCCTCATCATCATCCTCATCATCAACATCATGAACATCATGAACATCATCATCCTCATCACCATCAACATCATGATCATGATCATGATCATCATCATCATTCATCATGCCCATCAACATCGTGAACATCATCATCATCATCCTCATCATCATCACCATCAACATCATCATCATCATCATCATCATCAACATGATCATCATCATCATGAACATCATCATCATCATGATCATCAACATCATGAACATCATCATCATCATCCTCATCATCCTCATCATCGTCATCATCATCATTCATCATCACCATCAACATAAAAAACATTTAGAATAATTAAAAAATTTGCACTTTATTGTAAATATATATTTGAAAAAAATTCCTTTGAAATGTAACTTATAGGTCCATTTCCTTTTTATTATTATTTAATCATTATCAATTATCCATCCATAAAAAATTTTAAACTAAAACAACTTTATTTGGATTAGCTTATTGTTGAGTGGGGTTTTATGATGTAATGGTTGATCCATTTATTATAACATGTTAAGTATAATTTAATTAGAAAATATATAAATAAATAAATATTTATAAATAAATTGAGATTTAAGTTTAAATTTTTATGTAATATAAAAAAAAAATTAGTAAACAAAATAATAAATTTGAATTATTAAACGATATAAATATATAATTTAATATATAAAATAAATTGAGTTAACAAATAACAAGTTTGATTTATTAGACTATACAAATATATAATTACTAGAAATTGTAGATTAAAAATTGAAAAAATTTGAAATGTATTTAATTTTTTTTTATGATTTACAAATCGCGTACGCGTTTTATAACTACATATCGCGAGCGCGTTTTGTAGTTATATAACGCGTACGCGATATGGCTTCCTATCCTACATGTCCCATGACATGTCACGCTCGGGTTGAACCATACCAAGTGCTATGTCAGGCTCGGGTTGATGTATTTTTTGGTAATGTGATCTTGTTTTTGAAAACTAGTATTGCATCTTAAAGGTCCCTCATCTTCTTGCACTGACCCCATAACATTTATGAAGAATTTTAATTCAAATTGACAACATCCATTCAAAGTAGCAAAATCATCATACATCGTGAATATCCATCCAAAAAACATCAACCAATTCTAATTTATATATAAACTAACAAGATAATACGAGTAATATCGTCATCACATGCATACACATGCATGCACACATATATATAACTAAAACAAGTCATGAAAGTCAAATATGCCAGTAGACCAATAACATGTCAAAATGATACAAGTGAGTATGATACATGTCAAAATTATATAAGTCAATATGATACCATAAGTCAAAATGATACATATAAAAGACAATCATATAGGCATCATAATGGTATCTGAACAATAATCCATGATAGAGTCAATATGATCAACATTACTCGCTACCACCAACAATTGCCTCATCATCATCATCTTGATCGTCATCATCTCGATCGTCATCATATTAGTCGTCATCATCATCCTTATACCGATCATGATCATGATCACAATAAACCTCATCCTCTTGGGTATGATGTCCATATCCATCCTCATCATCATCAACTCCCATATATGAACTAGAGCCAACATAATATGGATCATGGCCATCATCAATCAGATCTTCTGCTAGATTCATGTTCTCTAAAAAAACATTCGAAATGAAAAGTTAGTATTTATTTCATAGGAAATTGAAACATAATTATGTTACATCATATCAAACTAAACCATCATCATAATATTTATTACAACATATTAAATTGAACCATGATCATATTACATCATATCAAAGTGGACGTACCATAATCAAATACGAGATAAGTCACAACTAAGATGCCATTCCAAATATGTAAGAGATGCAACAATATTAATAAACGTTAGTAAAGATCATAAAAAAGTTTTCTATACAATTTAACTATCAACTAAAGATTGTATTACATAACCTTAAGTACCAACTCTCTCATGCCAACATATAAAAGTATTTTGTTAGTCAACATATAGAAGTATACATGCCATAATTCACTTGTGTCTTCAGATAAACCCACAAAGGCTATATTTTCTCATCGAGTGATTCCCAAAGTTGGCATCCACGTATTGCGGGCAATTTGAAATTTTGGCTAAAGTAGGGCTGGTTGCGTACCAGTTAGCCCTACCACCCACTATTAAAGTGCATAATGTTTTTCACGTTTCTATTTTAAAAAGATATATTCATGATGCTACTCATGTGATCGATTGGAATGTGATCCAGGTGGAACCCAAATGAGAGTTTCAGGTGGGACTGGAGCGTATTCTCGATAGGAGGAAAACTTTACTGCGGAACCATACCATCAGTCAAGTCAAGGTGCAATGGAAGAAACTTAATCCGAAAGAAGCTACTTGGGAACTGGAAAGTGATATGCGGGAGGCATATCCAGTCTTATTCCAAGAAGAGAAAATGGAAGAATAAAAACATAAAGTTATTAATACCAAGGGCAACGTTATCCTCTAAGGGAAGGTGTATGTAATGCACCTAAAATTAATAATTATTATTTATTTCTGCTGAAAATACTTTATTTATTATTTTAAATATTTTTGACAGAAGGTAAAAAATATAGCATTTGTAATGAATTATTCTTTTTTAATAGAAGATGCTGAGGGGACATGAATGGAATAGTTGTTGAAGAATGTTTTCCGACCCACAAGAGGAAAATACAAGTGGTTGAAGCCAATGCGTGAGAACTCAAGATGCAATAGGCATCATCCCAAAAAACTAGGTCATAATCCTAGTTTAGTGCTAAAGAGTAGGAGGCTCATAAATCACCAAGTCCTAGGAAAAATACTATATAATAGTATGTCTATAAGAAATAAGGAGGCTAGCATTGGATGTGGATTGAATATGAGAATGCAAGAGAGGATGCATTAAGGAATTTTTCTCTTGTGGTTCAACGAATAGACTTGGGGGTTTTGGAGCAAGTAACTTGGATGCTCTAGGAGTTGGTTGGGTGGAACAACTATTCCATCTTTGTTTTTCCCTAGGAGTGGTTCCAGGTTTTTCTATCCTATTCTTATTCATTAACACTACTTACAATTAGCTTCCATGTTAATTAAATCATAGTCATTTATTTAAATGGAAATGTCTTATGCCTTTGGATAAGACAAGTATCTAACATGCAGTTAAATAGAATGAAGAAATTGTTTACAGTTCCGTATACTTCCTATTATGTTAACAACTATATCTATTGGTGTATACTACTCATGCATACAATTACATTAGATTTAGTTTTTCTGTAACACTCTATTTGTTATCTTCTCCACAATTTTCCTAGGCTATAAGTTAAAACTGATAGTATGTAGGATAACTCGATCTTCCTATGTTTATTAGTATAAGTCTTCATAATTCATGCTTAGGGAAGCTTGAGATAACAATATCCTTAAATCATATATTATAGGCAACATTTAGTGTTTATGAAATAGCAGTCAGAACTATCATCTAGCTACATACAAACTGTAGTTTTGAAATCATCTACAGTCACAGATTTATTTTCATTCTTACACAACATATCTTACACAAACAATCTCATATGTTTAAACAACTACATAACAAACATAGTTAACACGTAAACAAATCCTTTACAGATCTCAGTAAAATAATCACAACTAGATCGAAGATCCATGTAACCTGATCGCATACATCTACAAAATAAACAATCATAGATATAAGGGTGTTCTTCTTAAGACTAGTAGTAATCCCATGTATGATGTCTGCCTAGCTTTAAAGTTGCAGCTAGGAAGATCGTGTTCAAATACAAATCAAATCACATACGTACTATCTAGTAAACCACAAGTTTACACTTTCAAGATATTCCACATAAGTCGCTCAAGCATTAAATAAGATTATCTAAGTATGGTCGTAAGCCCATGATCATGGATTTTATTACTAAACCAAAAGATTAACACAAAGTACACATACATGAGTCAAATCAGTGTTGTATAAACCAATTAAAACCATCATATGGTTTATTGTTAATATAAATACTAATATCTCTACCTGTATTATAAACAGAGATAAATACCATACACAGTAGTTAAAACAAGAGTTGTATGTAAACCCTTCTATGGGATATATATATATTTATATCAATATTAACAATATCATTATTCAAGGAGCTAAGTTCTAACTCATAAAAATGATACTCAAGAAACATATGCTAGGCTTTAAGACCATCGAAGGATGGAAACCTGTATACATAAGAATAACTACATAGTGTAATTCTCAACAGAGACCCTAAGGGTCGTGCCATTTAAGTATACCATAATCACTTAAGGAACCGAATGTAGGATTTTAGGAGTGGATGTAAGTCCATATTCGATGGATTCCACTAGTTTTAACAACCACAAATAAAATCCAAATAACAAAACCAACGATGTGGAGGAAAGACCATCCACAATGGCACCCACAGTACCATCACAATCGCTAAGGTTTAAAACCATTTACACTTAAAAAAAAAAACAAAGAAACAAGGCTGTAAAGTCTTCTGTATGTTATATTTTTATCCTTTAAGCAATATGATCCTAGAATCTTATCTAAGAGAATAACATGCACAACAATAATCACAAGAGACAAGAGAAACAAATAATTTTCCTCAGGGAACCATAAAGGAGAAAACACCGCAACTTCCTCATAGATAGAATGAGCACCAATGGTAGCAGTAAAACCCGAAGACATAAAAGATGATATCCAAAAGCTGTTCTCTCTCTCACTTCTATGAGATCCTACTCTCTCACTCATGCGTGCCAGTTGAGTGAGTGTGTGTGTAAAATAGAGAGGCTCACTCTCTATTTATACTAATTTCCGACTTGACAATTACTTACGAGGCTTGACATCTATAGGAGAGTCTAATAACCCTAGTGCCCCTCAACTATGGGGATTTTTCCCTCCGATCAACAAGGAGGGTTAACCTTAACTCAATTGTGGGGACTATTTCCCCGACTTATGATGGAGGGTTAACCTCAATGAATTTACATGACTTTATTATATTAATGACTTTCTCGATAGGAACATCATGGTACAATGAAATAGAAATGATTCTCCCGATAGGAACATCGGGGTGAAATATAAGATATACAAGTGAATACATTCCGAAGTTACAAATACATCAACACTCTCTCCTAACTAGGAAGGTATTCTCTTGACACAGTTCATGAGTACAAGTCTTCTTCTCTAGATCAAGTCTATATTATCATCAACGCTGGATCATCACTGGATCATCATCGAAATTGGATCATCACTGTATCATCATCATCACTGCTTCCACTATCTCGATTAATTGGTGCTATCTCTCAATTCTACTCGTCATAGGAAGTTCTACAGAGCTATCCCTTTTTCATGCTGGTTGTAGGCCTAGCCTCCATGTAGGTCTTCATCTTCTTCAACACTTATATCTGACCATGGGAGGAACACATCCAACAACCATGTCAGAAAGGCCCACCCAACACCCACATCTGACCATGGGAGGAACACATCCAACAACCATGTCATAAGGTCTCTACACTTACATTTGACCATGCAAAGAACACATCCAACATCCATGACAGAAAGGATCTGCACTTACATCTGACCATGGGAGGAACACATCCAACAACCATGTCAGAAAGGCTCTGCACTTACATTTGACCATGGGAGGAACATATCCAACAACCATGTCAGAAAGGCTCTGCACTTACATCTGGCCATGGGAGGAACACATCCAACAACCATGTTAGAAAGGCACATGGACTCATCACTTCTCCTTGGAGGGAACCTCGATCTGGAGAACACCAAGCTTCTCCCTAAAGTACTCAAACTTCACTCTAGCTAATGGTTTGTCAACACAACAACTATCTGCTAGTCTGTCGCAATATACTGGAGCTTCAGAACTCCTCTATGCACCATATCCCCGATATCGTGAGATTTGATATCGATATGCTTCGACTTGTCATGGAACACTAGGTTCTCAGACAACTTCACAAAACTCTCGTTGTCGCAATATATATAATTAACATCCAGCTGGAGATCAAATAAATCAGATAGTAGCTTGCTAAGCCACACTGCCTTGGCAACTAGCCAAACAAGCTGCGACATACTTTGATTTGCTTGTACTCAGTGCCACGCATTATTGCTTCCAGCTAAACCAAGAGATCACACCTAATCCCATACTAAATCAACACCCCGAAGTTATCTTCCTATCGATTGCAACGCCTGCCCAATATGAATCCACATAACCTTTCAGGTTAATCTACTGATTTGCCTCATACTTGAGCCCATAATCAATCGTACCCTTCAGGTACCTCAAAATATGATTTGCAGCAATCAAGTGAACATGTCTCGTATCTGTCAGGAACTGGCTCAATGTGTTCACAGCAAAGCAAATGTATGGTCTTGTATTGGTCAGGTATATCAAGGACCCAATCATCTAACGATACATCGTAGCATCAACCGACTCTGATGAAGAATCACTCAATAGCTTCAGGTTCGATGCCATAGGTGTGGTCATGGACTTGCAGTCCATCATCCTGAACCTCTTCAGGATATCTACTGCATACTTCCCTTGTCCCGAGGATATTCCATTCGCATCCTGCCACACCTCCATGCCTAGAAAGTAGTGCATGATATCCAAGTCCTGGATCTCAAAATCGACACAACTTTAATGAGTTCCTCTTTTCTGTCAGGAACAAGTCATCGACATATAACATGAGCATCACTGGTCTTCCGCCTTCAACCTTTAAGTAAAGTTTGTAATCCGCTTTATTCTTAGTAAAGCCTAGAGTCATCAGTAAGTTGTCCATCCTGTCATAACATGTCGAACCTCAGGATCTTTTGCAGTCACTCCCTCTAAAGCGAAGCATCATTCTCCCTTTTCCTTTCATACTCTATGCATTGAAACATTCTGTACCAAAGTGACAAGTAGCTTCCTCTGCTACTAATATTCTATGTATCCATATAGGGTCACTAGATACCAAGATCTTCTATCTTGAACCTTTTCAAAATTTCTTCTCGCACCCATCTTTGAGGTTGTCATCCTCTATAGGATTTCATCTTCAACGTTTTAGAAAAGGTTAATATATTTATCACTCTAGGTGATCTTCAAGCTCCTCATGTATGTGTTATCCCATGAATGTCTTATGAGCTCGTACAAGGCCTTCTTTCATTTGCACACATGATTATGCTTGTCATGTGTCTAAACTTCTAGTGGCTACAGATGTCTCTTCGTAGTCTATGCCTTCTTTCTGTGAGAAGCCTCGTGCTACGAATCTTTCCTTGTATCCCACGATGTTGCCATCTACTGCATGATGGATCATATAGATCCATATGGAAGACATTATTGATTTCCCTTTAGGTCTTGATACTGCATCCTAGACATCATTCTTCTTGAACTGGAATTCTCCTTCCCTTTCTTCTTGGCTACTTCTTCATAGCGGCAAGGATCTGCATCAATGATGTCTCTCAACAGTGTCACATAACTGGAGTGTCTCTGAGGCCTCTTTATTTCTTTGAAAGTATCGTCATATTATTCTTCGTCTTGGAATCTTTCTTGAACTGTCGTCATTCTTTGGAACAAGTCTCATCCTTCTTTTCTTGTAGGTGATTGTACACGATCTTTCCTACAAGTCAAATGCATTTTTATGGTTATGAACATTTCATAAGGCATATTCAAAATGGAAAATTATGATGCGTAAAGATATAATCATGCAACTATTTTATCCAATACAACATTCATCCAGATCTCACCGAAACTTTTTTAGATGCCTTCCATCTCTACCTAGACATCATTGAGATTATGCAATAATCCAATATGTCAGCAAAAAGGTTTCATTCTAGATAAGTAGCAATGGAGAGTTGTATAGCACCATGAGATACTTACCCATCACATGCATATTAGTAGTATACTGTCATTAATGCAAACATTCTATCATGCATAACAATTCAACTGAACATAAACAAATGCATAACAAAACAATATCATGAAATGACAAATGAATACTTATCTTTATTTGTTTCATGGGAAGACTCCTTCTTTCAGCTTCATCATCTTCTTCATTTATAACAGCATCATTTCTTATCCAAATGCCCAAGATGGAAAATGGGCTCCTCAAAAATTGAGTTCTTCATATTGCTCATCGCTTGAGGGATCTTCTTTGAATCATGAGCGCTTGATATTCAGTTGCTCCCATCTTCTCTTCTCTTATTATGGGTAGAGCTTCATCTTGTGTGTGCTCTTCCAAAAGTCTGTTGAAATTAATCGCTTCCTTCTTGCACACAATCCTCGAATGAATGAATCCCATGATCTTGGGAGGTCATTCAAGGTGGTTATCACAACGTCTCTATTCTCTACTTCTTCATCCACTGCTTCAAGTTGTTCTTTGATTTGAGAGACCCTTGTAAAGTATGACTGTATGGTCTCTGCATTCTGGATCTTCACATTCTTCAACTGGTTTCTTAAAGTCATCTTCTGTTTATGTTCTTCCCTTCAAATAGCTTGGTCAAGGAATCAAACATCTCTTTAGGTGTCTTTAGGGAAGACACTTGTGGTATAAGGTGATCCTTGATTGAATCATGAATGATCTTGTTGGCCTTGACCAATTTCTTATTATGTAAGGATTTTAGCCTCATCTCCCTTTGGAACTGGAACCTTTCCACTTATGTAGGTGTCCAATTTCATTTTCTTCAAGAACGAGTGAGATGCAATACTTCCATGCTATGAAGTTGTCAGTTTCACCAAGCTTGTCATCAAGCTGGTGTGATTATTCATTTTGAAATGATAACCTCAAATGTAAATAGGAAAAGATTAGATATTACTGATATGAGGTGTTCATCCTCGTTTGAGAGCTCGCTCGTCTAGGGTTTGTCAAAGAAACCCTAATTTTCAAAACATGGAATCTTTCAGATCTGATTCGATAGAAATATAGAACTCTTCAAGGAGAGCTGTCCAATGTACTCTTTTTCTGAAAACAGTGGAGGGAAGCTCCTCGAACAAGAAGCCCTAGTTTACCAATTTCTTCTGCGAAAATTCCTGTTACTGTTTCTGCGGTATCACCGAAAGTACTACTCTTATGTGTATGAAATTTTGTACTGCGGTACCCTCTTCTGTCCTCTCTCCAACACCATAGGATTTACCATAATTGGTTTCACCAATTGGGACATATGAGGTTTTTCCCAAGGTTACTTATTTTAGGACTTTTCAGCATAGAGAACGTGTACGGACTGCCTCGTGTCCTTGTTTCATCGTTAGGGTACGAAAATTGTACCACATAAAGTACATTCTATTCCCTATCTGGCACATCTTACGAAATTTAATTTGGACCTTTGTAGCCAGAGATATAAAAATTCTCCCAAGGTGTCCTGTTTAGGGATGAATCGTGGAAGAGGCTGGAACCCCCATTTGGAGGAAACATATCTCCTAGAATATAGCGATTCTGAGGCTGAAATATTTACACAAGGTACATCAGGATTTTATCTTCGGCCTGTGAAAAGTTCGGCCCTCGATACTTCTTCAATCCCAAGATATAGCGAACGTACCAAAACTACCTTTTTTAGTATTTTAGGGTTTTTCATGCCCGACGTCAAACTAGGGTTTGAATTTCCCACAATTTTATCCAACCAAAATTCTCTACCTTGGTCTCTAAAATTCTATTTTGATGAGGAGAGAAATCCTATGCTGAGCTCACTCAAAATTTCCTCTTTTGTAAAAATCCCTAATTTCCCACTGGAAAAACTAAAAATGTCGAGAATCAAATTCGACTTCGAGAGAAAGATACACCCTTCAATGGAGAGTTATCCTAGCCTCCTTTTGCCGATGATCTGTAGAGAGATACCCAAAAAGTAAGAAGCCCTATCTTTTGTAGCTGCACAGTGTCTTCTTCTTAGGTTAGCTCTGAGACCATGTTAGATTTTTATCTTTTAAGCAATATGATCTTAGGATCTTATCTAAGAGAATAACATGCGAAAAAATAATCACAAGAGACAAGAGACACTTATAATTTTTCTTGGGGAAACCATAAAGGAGAAAACCTCGCAACTTCCTCAGAGATAGAACGAGCACCAATGGCAGCAGTAAAACCCAAAGACAGAAAATATGATCTCGAACAGCTGTTGTCTCTCTCACTTGTGTGAGATCTTACTCTCTCACTCATGCGCCCCAGTTGAGTGAGTGTGTGTGTAAAATAGAGTGGCTCACTCTTTATTTATACTAATTTTCGACTTGATAATTACTTACCAGGGCCAACATCTCTAGGAGAGTCTAATAACCCTAGTGCCCCTCAGCTATGGGGACTTTTCCCTCCGATCAACAAGGAGGGTTAACCTTAACTCAATTATGGGGACTATTGCCCCGACTTACAATGGAGGGGTAACCTCAATGACTTTATTATATTAATTGACTCTCCCGGTAGGAACATCGGGGTACAATGAAGTAAAAATGATTATCCCGATAGGAACATCGCGGTACAATATAAGATATACAAGTGAATACATTTTGAAGTTACAAATACATCAACACTGTAAACAGAGGGTAAACCCCTTGAGGGTTGAACTTTTTAAACTTATGTTATGCAGAGCTGGAGTCCTCTCCCCTGGGCACCTTAATATTAGTCTTAAGTACGTGCAAATAAACTCTATATATAAGATACGGTGGTTGTATGGTACATATCAGTGAGAGTAAGAAGAAAAGAAACTAAGTTGAGGTTAAGGTTACCTAATCGTTTTATAATGTAGGCCTCGGAGGAAGTGTCCCTGTAGCCTCCCTCTTTAATGCCCTCCTCCAACATTTGGTTTTTAAGTTACAGTTAGAACTATTTAGATATATGAAATAAAAATTTAACAAATATTATTAAAAATATTATAGATACCTTTGGCGAGTTGCAGAGAGGACCAGGGGTTGGACCCTCTAGGGTGGCTGTTATCCATCCTCTGTATGCACCCATAATAGTGTACTATTAGTAAATTCCGTTGACACTAATATTTACCAAACAAAAACACAGAGATGAGTCCATAACTTTAACATGTTAGCCAGACATCGTGCTTGGTCGATTTCGATGACAGGTTCGTTGAGGTGCAAGCAGTGGGATGCAGACTACCATGAAAGACATAGAAGCACAAGATTACCTTGGGAAATAATCGGGCACAATGTTTCTAGTACTGGAAACAATTCTACAACATAAACCATAACAACATCACCATTGATAAAGCAAAGCTTTGAATCTTTCCAGTTATAGACCAAAACGATCAAATGCACTAATGAAGGTCGAGAAAACTGAAAAAGACATATTAAAAACCATATGAAAACCTTTGTTATCTCTCCTTATAGATGGACGACCGAGATCCACTCTCGATCCAGCTCAAAGGGCCTGGCTATGCTGTCAAATCTTAGCGAGTACAAATCATTTAATTCTCCAATTCAACCAAGGTACAACATAATAACTTGCGGCCAAGAGAATTATGGCCCTCAATCATTTATTTCGTAGTATCGACATCAAGCTCGAACCATGGGTTAAAACATTACCACTACAAACCATATAATACATTGCAAAAACCATGTCCCATCGTACTCATTATAATATTCCAAGAAACATTGCATAATAAATTATAACCTTTGCATCATGTATTACGAAGGTTTTACACTACGGTGAATACCATATGCCTTATCAAACCTCATACCATCACAGTTAGGATGGAGTAATCACATTGTACCATGAGGTTAAGCTATGGTAAGGCCTATGGCCTTTAAAACTCAATTAACAATCTTATTACATTAGTGGATGGGATTAAGACTATGGATAGTCTCCCCATCCTAAGGACTGCTAAATCCCTAGCAAATCTTTAAAATAAAAGCAAGGAAACTGTAAACATCACCTTTGGGCATAGCTAAACGCAAGGGATGATTGGCCATTACCTCAGCTAACGAGGCTTGGCATAATAAGCAAAACACAAAGATTAATAACTTGCATGGTCATAAATAACTTAGAACATGGGTAAACCGCTCGTTAATTACAACTAAAGCAATGCATGTAATTTTATTTATTTATTTACGAAATTGAGGTGTGTAACTTAGACGCAACTTGATTGTAATAGAAAATTCACAAACATTTGAGATAAGAGAATGATCTCCTTGAGATGAATTTAGAGAGACCATGTCTGTGGAAAAAGTGATGCAAAAAGGAGTGTGAAATTTTGTTATATACTATATGTTAAGGGCCATTGGGCATATCATAATTCATAGCTTCGACATTCTTCTTAAACATCACACGCACCATAACTTGTAGACAATTTTAATTTTTGTTTTCATTAAAGTAGGAAACGTACCTTTTGGTTTTCGTTAAGTAAGAAAAGTACCTCCCTTTCTAACACTTTTCCTTATATGTTTGTATATTTTTCCACCTCTCCTTACATATAAGTATTTTTTTCCACCTCTCCTTATATATAAGTATTTTTCCACCTCTAATATAAAGAAAGTCCCAAGGTCATCAATAAAAATAAAATAATTGGATGTAGCATATATGATGACACCCTTAATTTTAAGAAATATATTTTAGCTTGACTCTTTTGAAGAGATTTATCATTAGTTATATGGGTGATTTCATTATAATCATTGAAATTAGTTAGAGTATGGATGAAATGAAATTTAGAGAAAAATGACTTAACTCAATAAAGTAAATGAAATGGAATAATTAAAATAATAAATTAAACATTGAAATTAAATCGTTGAAATACTATGTATCTAATTAAAGTAGACTCTCTCAATGTGATAATGTGTATCTTATGGTTAGTATAATATGCAAATTAATATCCAAGTAATTTAATAAATTCATAGTAAATTGAATAGTTAATTAAACTAATACTTATATAAACAATTCATCATCCTCAAAGATATTTTGGCTCCAAAAATCATCCAAAAAATGTCAAAACAATTAACTTTTTTTTGGTTAGGATTTGGATTAAAATGTTAATATAATATAAAATTAATTATTAAACAAATGAAAAAAATTTCAAACTAAACTTAACAACATTATTAATATAATTTATTTATCATAATTATATGGATTCATTAAACTTGATGCCTACTAATTATTTATATATTTAATAATTGTTTTTTTAAAATTTAAACTATGGCTATAAATGCTTATTTCAAATTTGAAACTATGGCCATAAAATTAATCTAAAAAGTACAAGTGTGTGCACTTCTTATACTCTAAGAAAAACATACTTATTTTTCCATCTTAAATTTTAAATTCTAATCACTTATTAGCCCATTTACTTAACTTGTGGCCTACTAGTTATTTTATATATATATTTTTAATCATTGTTTATTTCAAATTTGAAACTATTGCCATAAAATTCATCTAGACAATACGCTTGTCTTTTCCTCCTATAATCTAGGAAAAACATACTTATTATTCTACCTTAAATTCTAAATACCTAACAACTAATTTTTTTTGTTACAACTTGAACTAAATTAATCAATAAATGGTGTAACCGGAGATTGAACATTTCATATAATAATAAAAAAAAGTATGAATAATGTTCTTTTCTCTAAAAAAACATACTTACTATTCCACCTTAAATTTTAAATACCTAAATAATTAGTAATAAAAAATAGTACAACTAAAACTTTTTATTAAAACTTGAAAACTTGAAAATAAACTAAATAAATGATGCAACAAATACTTCTTTTTAGTTAACGAACAATTTATATAATATAAAAAAAACTAATAATAAATAATGTTTCAAAATAACCAATATAACCGAATAAAAAAGAAACTAATATAAAGAAATAAAAAATAAACTAATAATAAATAATGTCTGTTCAAAATAACCAATATAACCGAATAAAAAAGAAACTAATATAAAGAAATAAAAAATAAACTAATATAACTGAAAAAAAAAATCTAATATAACCTAGTAAAATGACCAAATAAAACATTTATGAATAATGATCTAATATAACCTAATAAAATGACTAATGTTAGTGTTCGGACCACGAGTAATACAGAAAAAATTAATGAGGCATAACTAATGTTGGTTCAAAATAACCATTATAACCGAATTAAAAAAAAAAAACTAAAATGACCTAATAAAACAGGAATGAATAATGTTTGTTGAAACTAACCAATATAACCGAATGAAAAAGAAACTGATATAACTAAATAAAAAAGATCTAATATGACTTAATTTCTTCAAAAGGATAGAATCAAAACATAATGTTAGTGTTGGGACCAGGAGTAATAAATGAAGCATGCACGACGTGAAGGCAAAGCGGTACATTTATTAAAAATAAATATTAGAATACTAGCGCGAGATACAAGGGGTGTCATTATGGTGATTCGTCGAACCAGTCGTGGAAAGTTGAAAACGTTTTGCATCCTGCTCAGCTCAGCATTGCATTGTCATAAATTGAGACACGAGCGGTATAAAATCCGAAAGAAGCCGTGTTTACTAGTTGAAAGAATTGCGATTTGAGGACGAGGGAAGGAAGAATGGCAATGGCGAAAAGTGCAGTAGAATGGATGGTTTTTATTTTGCTGTTTTTAAGCATTGTGCTGGGGTTACTAGAGAAGGTGGAGGTGGAAGCAACAGTGCTGGAAGTTTCTGTGAGTGCCAGTACCAATCTCACCATGAATTTTGATGATTGGAACAACGCGGTGTTACAGAGCAATTACCGGGCACATGCCTTAATGTCCAGACTGCACGTCGCAGGTAGTAACAGTAGTTCTACGGCGTACATGCACCAACTAAGCAGCAACGCAGCTCCTGTGGTATCAGGGAACTCAGACTGCACCACTTATATTGTGAATGTTGGTTTTGGGACGCCTCCAAAGCAAAACATTAAGATGAAATTTGACACGGCGTCGGACGTTTCTTGGTTAAGCTGCGATTATAGCGGTGGGTCGTCTACTCACAAGCGCCTGGATTGCAAATCATGCGATCGGCAGGCAGAAGGCGTATCTTGTAATACCCAAAATCAGTGCATCCTGGAAGCTAGATACGCTGATGGAAAACAAATAATGGCGCATATGAGTGAGGACACACTGTGGGTGGGTGCTCAGTCTTTCCCAGACTTTGCATTCGGATGTGGATACAACTTTAAGGGGTTTGAAGATAGCACTAATCGACCTTCTATTGGAAGCCTGGCTTTTGGTAGAAACTCTCTTTCTCTGCCTTCTCAGGCAAGAAGACAAGACTCTTCACCTACTGCGTTCCGGACTTCATGAATCCCAAACAGAAAGGGCTGAGCTTATCCAGCATGTACGTTCATGCTGGATAGGCCAGCTGGGCGTGGGTCCCCTGCTCGTTGAGCGAATCCATTAACCTGAGGGAGTAAGCTACCGACGGGCCCTCCGGCTGCCGGCAATCCCTTCCTCCGGTTGTCCCTCGTCCGTTCTACCACCGCGTCACCCCGTTTTTCAACCCTCTGTTACGCCCGATATCGCCGTTACATCCTGCGCAGTCTCCTCCCTCCGTCCATCCCAGTCACCGTCTCTGTCCATGCATTAATGCCACCTACCTTCACATTTCAAACAACCATCCCGCCTTGCTCTGCCCATTCGCGACCCCTCCTCTCTATGCTTGCCATGGAATGATTTCTAGTCGAACACCACCGAGGCACCGTATTACTTTATCCAGTCGGCAGGAATGCCTGGGCATTCTTGGGGATTCAAAGGTGTTTAGGGTTTTTACGGATTTCTCTTTTCAGGTACTGTGAAAGTCCAAGCAAATTTATATATATATATTTTTTCTGTACAGTAATCGTGACTGATGCCTCTGTGTAGAAATAGTAATTTAGTAGTTTAGTATCAAGTTGTGTGTTTTTTTTGGTGTGCTTCCTGGGTTTTGGATTCGAGTGCATTAAGGTTTGCGTTTTCGCAGTCGGTGCTGTATTTTCAGAAATTTTGGATTCAAATGTATTCAGTTTTTTCTTTAGCGGTTTGGTTCCTCTACATTGCTCTGTTGGTGATGCAGTGGAAGCTTATGACGCCGATTGCTGGTGGCGCGGCATAATCGCCAAACTGGTTACAGGCGCGGAAGAGGAGCTTTGGGTGGTCTACTTCCCTGATACTCGCACTCTCAAGGAATATCCCCACTCAGACTTACGCCCATCTCAACAATGGCTCCGAGGAAGGTGGATCCGGACGCCTCAGGTTCGATTCTTAGCATAGCCATTTAACTGGGCTTTGTTGCTTGTAATAATTGATAGAAGGTTGGTTTTGTAATCTGGTGTTGATTTTAAAAACCATTTGACTATTCTGTTAAAGTAGGTCTTCTGTTGTACGCTGATCGAGTCTGAGCATTGAAAATTCAACTCTGTGCAGGAAAGCAGCACACTCGTAGAGGAAGTACTCCGGTGTTTTGGTTTGGAAAACTTGGAAGAAACTCCTCTGATCTCAGGCGGAGAAATCGATGGAGAGAAAAAGAGGCGGGCTGTTAAGTCCAAAGAAGATTTTCTTGGCGGAGGAGCTTCTTGTAAACGGAAGAAGCTGAAGACTCTGCGACAAGAAGACAGCAGCTACGGGTTGGAAATTGGGCCCTCTTCTTTCAGCTATAAATTCTCTAAAAAGAGCCCGGGACGGCGGGCAGCTGAAGCAGCCAAGAGAAACGGGACTGAAACCAATATGGATGATCATGAATAGTAGAATTAAAGCACGTATGGTTTCGCAGGATAGGAAGACACAAATGGCACTTACAGACCTTAAATTCAATAATTTGATAAATCCATTCATTCTATGAAGGATTTCAAAATTTGAATCGATTAAAATGTCTTCCTTGTACTATTTGAAATCTAGTTATGGCTGATTTTGACCCTAGATGCCGTGCAACAGTGCATACATTTTGGATGGCGTGATAGGTTTTTCTTGCACCTTTTGTTACCTGTTTCCAATAGATTGCTGTGATGCCTGCAAAAGAAGCTGCCATTGTCAAAAGGGTTCTTATTTTTCGTACAAATTCAAATATTCTGTATTATAGATTTTTCGTACAAATTCAAATACCATATGTTTCATACATCTGCACCTCGGTTATAAATGATATCTAAGTTAATTCTTACAATTGACTCGAAAACTCAGAAATAATGGATTGAAAACTTAAAAACGTAAAGGGGTCATTGTATCACATAACAAAGTTGAATGCAATGAAGAAATTATAATTAACTAGCACACTCATATAGTCTAGTCTGAAGAAATTATAATTAACTAGCACACTCATATAGTTTATGGGTGGATCATCTCCATAGAGATTAAATGGTTGAGAAATATCCATGGAATGAAAGACAATTTGATTTTTTTTGTTTTAATTCTTCATATTTTTCTAGTTAAACTAGTTCAAGTGAGTTATCCATGCTTAGCTACATGTTATCACTTAGTGTTATCCATTTATTAATTATCGACTTATGTATATATATAATGTTAGCCATGAGGTGTAGCTCATGCAGTCTCTGTGGGGTTTAGTCCTCATGAGGTTTCATGTTCAAACCTCATGGTCAGCCGCTTTTCCATTTACTAAGTTTAAAGAAAACTTGTGGTATGAGAAAGAGATAGAGGCTAAAAGAAAATTAAGATACTATAAGGAGGTTGTTAACCCCAATCTATAAGATTAAAGGTATCTCTATATCTTAACTAATTCTAACTAGTTCAAACAAGAAAATTAATATAACCAAGATAAGACTGAACCCTCATGAACTTAGTGAAACACAACACTAGCCAACTCCTAATACAATATGGGTGGAAAGGATTTGCCATCTCTATGAAACTATTAATGTTGAGCATGAATGACACTTTCTATTAAAGTGCCCTTCATAATGTTTGCTACATTACATACCTTCCTAACCTTCTAACATCTCAAAACTATGATGATCTATGAATGCTTCTTTATAAGTTTTTCGAGCATAAGAATAGAATTTCACAACAAATCAAATAATTCACATATTTTTTCTCGAGTTTTGATAGACCGAAATTGATTATAATGGAAGTTAACCACCACCACCACCATCGTGGTCATTAAGCTAATATTGAAATATTTTGTTATATATTCTATTTAAGATTGATTAAAATATTTTTTCTTAAATACTACATATCACTCCATATTAAGCATGGAGAAAATTACATTTAAATACTTCGTACTAAACAGGAAAGAATTACATTTATATACTCTGTATTAAACATGAAAGAATTACATTTAAATACTTGTTATTTATTGTTAATATTAAAATAAATTATTTTTTTATTAATTTATTTTAAATATAAAGTGTCAACTCCATGATGAAAAAGGAATGAATTATACATCTCCCTTGTGAATAAAGAATGGATTACACATCTCCCCTTTATTCTGAGTGGCTTTTAATATAAAAATTTGAATTTAAATTATGTTTGCAATAATTACTTAATAAATTATTAAATGATAACTAAATCAACTTTTAATAAAAATAATTTAATTATTATATATTTATTAATAATTCTCAATTAACACAAACTTTACATTATTATAATAAAAATTATTACTAAAACCATATTGTTCTTTTAACCAAACAATTCAATTGTAATTCTCAATTAATAAGAAGAGAGAAAGAATGAGCACGCCAAAATTTAAACATAGACCATATTACAACAAAATCACATCTCATAAATACGATATTTTTATGTGCCTCCTAAATGTTCATAAATAAACTTATAAATTTAAATATATGCAATATCAAATTAAAATTTTAAAATA